>JAUYWH010000022.1:7468888-7503527 GCA_034779795.1 Ctenopoma multispine | reverse complement strand
GTAAAGTGCCCTGAGATGACCTGTGTTGTGAATTGGCGCTATATAAATAAAGTTGAATTGAATTGAATTGAATTGATTCCTCAAAAATGCATGCTTCCAAAAACGCCACTGACAATATTTTAAGTATGTTTCAGTATGTGTCAACAGTTTTTTTTTTTGTCAACAGAGATTTGAGGAGAATGGATAAAAAAAGATAATTAACATGAGGCTGTTTAGTTAGTTTAATAAAAGAACAGGGTACAGACCTGTGGTTAATAAAACAAACAAACAAAAATAAAAACTTTTGAATTCATTATAAAATTTTGCCCGTAACAGTGCAATTAATCGCAGACAAATCATGCAATTAATGGTGATTAACATTTTTAATCGCTGCCCAGTAAGTAGTGTGTTGCAAGCTAAGTAAGGTGTTGCATTTTTCCTCATAAAACTATGTGTAAAAGTAAAGTAAAAAGAGTGAGGACATCTTAATTGACTCCGTATGGACAGTTTATTTCACCAACAATGGAGATGTCAAATAGTACAAAACACTGGAGACATGGCTTTTTTTAACTAGAATAAAATGAAAAATCAAGATATCTTAACCATTTGAACCCTAGAATTTGAACAGACTTCCTTGAATTATTTTGTTGTTTTAGCTCTAAAAGTGTGTGTTTTCAGGAGTACTACTTCTTTCAACATCCGATAGTTGCTTTGGTGTACTGTATGCCCTAAGTGTCATAACAGGGTGTAATAACAGACAACAAAAAAAACGGAATTAAAATTTCACATGTTAACACTGAATAAGGCAAAATGTACATGTATACAAAATTTAAAACGTTCGATACAAAGACCTATATAGGACTGTAACACATGCGACAGCAACAAGTGTGTGAATGTGAGCAACTTACTTTCATTTTCCTAGCGCTGCTGTGAACACATGGTTTGTACTATGTAATGACCTGAATATCGCTGAAAAGAGCAGAATCTCCGCTGTCAGAAACAAATGGATTTTTTTTTTGATAGCGCAAACAGTGAAACAGACACTGTTATTATAAAAAATGCTAAAAAGATCTGTTGCTGTGTCAGGATCGGTTTGAAAGAGTTAATCTTTTATTATTATTATTATTATTATTATCTTTTCATTAATCATAATTCCAATTAAAAATGTGCTTTATCTTGTGCATTTAAAGATATATTATGCTTTTACAAAACTAAGGTCTGAGTAGTTGAACTTTAATCATAAATATCTGAAAGTGGATTTATGACTACGCTGGATATTCTAAAATTGAGCCTTGACTAATTTTTAAGATACAGTGCTGCTTGAAAGTTTGCGAACCCTTTAGAATTGTCTACATTTCTGCATAAATATGACTTGAAACATCATCACATTTCACAAGTCCTCAAAGTAGATATAGAGAACCCAGTTAAATAAATGAGACAAAAATATTTCACATGGTCATTTATTTAAGGAGGAAAATGTTACAATATTACACATCTGTCAGTGGCAAAAGTATGTGAACCTATGTTACTAACTAACGTTAGTATCTGGTGTGACCCCCTTCTGCAGTAATAACTGCAACTAAACGTTTCCAGTAACAGTTGATCAGTCCTGCACATCGGTTGGAGGAAATTCAGCCCATTCCTCCTTTCAGAACAGTTTCAACTCTGGGATGTTGGTGGGTTTGCTCACATGAACTACTTGCTTCAGGTCCTTCCACAACATCTCAATTGGTTTAAGGTCAGGAATTTGACTTGGCCAGTCCAAAACGTTAACTTTATTCTACCTTAACTATTCTTATGTAGAACGACTTGTGCGCTTAGGATCGTTGTCTTGCTGCATGAAGAACTTGATCATGAGATTCAGTTCACGGACAGAGGTGCTGACATTTTTCTTTAGTATTTGCTGGTATAATTCAGAATTCATTGTTCTATCAATGAAAGCAAGCTGTTCTGGCCCAGATACAGCAAAACAGGCCCAAACCATGATACTACCACCACCATGTTACTCAGATGGGATAAGGTTCTTATGCTGGAATTCAGTGTTTTCATTTCTCCAAACATAACGCTTCTCATTCAAACTAAAAAGTTCTACTTTTTCTACAGTTTACTGAGGCCCTCAGTAATCTCTTTTGTTTGTGCCATAATACACTTTCATAAATAGAAGTGTGTGTCATAGCACGAATGTGTTAACACTTTGATAGATCTGTGTTCTTTGAATAACACAGTGTTCCCACTTACAGTCGGTTGTCATACCACTGTTTGACTCTAATTTCACCTTCAAATTAATCCTGCTAATCCTAGAGGTTACATACTTTTGCCACTGACAGATCTGTAATATTGGGTCATTTTCCTCCCTAAATAAATGACCAAGTGAAATATTTTTGTCTCATTTGATTAACTGGGTTCTCTTTATCTACTTTGAGGACTGAGCACTGTATCTAGAAATGAGTTATATATAGTTTGCAAGGCTAATTATAGATTTCCTTCCTTTTAAAATAACCAAGTTTGAGTGACTATATATTATTAGGTTTAAGATATCCAAAATTGTATTTTCACGGGGCAAAATAATACTCTATATAGTTCTATAGATCTAAAGTAATTCTGCTTTTACAACATTTTCTCAGTTTTTGATGAACCAGTCAGAACGGTCGTAATGCAATTTTGTTTATTACTGAGATCACACTGAATTTCCCTGGTAGGACTACAGTCTTAGTTCGCCTATATTGCAATGTGCATCATGTGTGCATTAGGGTCAGTGACCTGTACATGCTTTGGAGAGCATCTTATCCCAGGCCCCGTAGATCACAACAATGACAGCATGATAATAGCTTCTCCCTGACCCTCACAAATTTGATAAAATATACTCTGTCTTGATATTTCTTGTTATAGGAGAACCATCACTTGACTTGAACATGGGCTTTACATTAAGAAAGTAAAATTGTGTTACGTGAGCCATGTGTCAACTGTGTTTGGTAAGCTTCCCCAACCCCCAGAAAGCTTGTTTGCATGGCTGTACACACCAATAAAAGTATTTTTTTGCTGATAAATCCTGCTGTTCCTTATAGAAAATGATGCATATGAGCTTTCCAGCTCCGGGTGCGTGATACTGCACGACCGATAAGTAAGTAAGACTTATAAGAACTCAATTACACAGAGAACCCAATCTCACACTTTCCTAAAAGATGTGTTAACTTACTTTATGGTTGTTGTTGAAGGCCAGAGCACGGACTTTACAGTTGTATGGGTTGGTATATTCCTTTGGGATATCCTTGAGGGCACGGTGGGAGATGTGGGCATATGAGGGTACTGCCTCCTCATTCTGACTCCTTTCAGCCTGGCTCATTACTTCCTCAGTCACTTCCCACAGACCCATGGAGCCATCTCTGGAACCTATGAATTAAAACACAATAAGGTATATTTGGAATCATAATAAAAACCTGTGCAGGCACTATATGTTAATTTCCATCAGTGCTACACAATTAAACTTGCAATTGTAATCGCTTGTGCAATGTGCAGTATGTAAGTGAAAAAGGCTATGATTTAATTCAATAAGTATGTAAACATGAAAACTCATACCGTTTGTGGGACGTTTTCTAATTATCTACACCCAAACAAAGAGATGACCAGTTAATTTCTGCCTCAGCATTTGGTCATGTGTATGGTCACTTGACTTTGGCAAAGCTGTCAGTTTAGCTCTTGTGTCACTGGGTTTTGCTACATTTCACGTTTTATCAACCCTTTTCCCCCCAAAAAGCGGCTAGTGACAAAACATTTTGGCAACTTTCCTTGACACAAGTCACTAAAACCTGTCAATAAATGTTCCCTCATGTGGCTGTGACTCCTTTACTGTGATCAGTGTGTGTGCGGCTGTACAGCAGCCAGAAAGTTGTGTGAATTAACTATCCACTTTTAATTTTATTTTCTCAAAACAGTAGCATGAGCTAATTTCAGTGTTTGGATTCACGCTTCATTTTCTCTGTACAACAGTCAACATGAAAAGCTTTTAAAGTAGATTTAGATGATAGCAGTTTAAAATCTTTGAGCTGGGAAATACACTTTATAAAACGGCAATATGACAATTTTCACAAAATCATGCAGCCATAATTCATACACCTGCTTATACAGACAACTCACCAGAAACTGCCATGTTGTCACTGATCCATGCTATAGAGAATATCCAGTCATTGTGGCCATCCTGAAAAACAAATGGCTACCATTTAAAAGCAAAACAACCTTTCGTGTATAATCCAAACTTTATGTACTTCTGCTTGGCAACAGCTGATGCGCTCATTTTCAGCAGCTGTCTGTAAACCAAACATATCCAAAATACCTACATCTCCAACACAAACAGGATCCAGTGTGGGCAGCTGGTAGATGGCCAGGCTGTTCGGGTTGTCTCCTCCAGTGGCGAGTAGCGTTCTGGAGGGGTTCAGTTCAATAGCATGGATTCCGCAGCCCTGCTGGTCCATCCGAGAACGAGAGCCTGCTGTCGAGTGGTAATGCCGACCTCCCACCACTGCACCCACCATCCCAGAGACTCCACCATTACACTCCCTGTCCTTCAGCATGGGAATGCGTGTTATCTGACCTGTCTGGACATCGGCTACAAAAAGCTGCAGGTAAATGGAAGAAAGGACATTTTGTCAGGCCCAGTCAGAACTACGAAAGAAATATTGTCTTTATGTCCTAATTTCAGTCTTTATGTGACTGAAAAGCTAAGTTGACAATGCTGAACATATCAGCTACTGAATAAACGTGATGAATTTCTGCATAGTTCTTTCATAAAAATGTTAATGACATTTTACTATTAAAAGACCAAAGCAACATCACATATAAACAACTGTGAGCAATATTTGGATTGTGGATTTTTTTTTTTGTTTCGTCGTGTCATTCAATGATTACTGACTCTCACAATAATGGTACAAAATGACTTAATTGGGAAAGGGTATTGCTAAGAATTAGGCAGCAAGTGAAAAGCATTCTGTGCATACATAAAGTGCTTGCATATCCCCTGCATTTACAGCTGTGTCTACGTAGCTTATGTAGAGAAAGAAACACATCAAAGGCTGAACTGGAGTGCTGCACTCCCCATCTTTTTGACCTTATTCTCAACGCTGACATCATTTCTGAACAAGATCTATGAAAAATGAACTCCTTTACTCGAGGCAGCCACCAATTCCCCAACTCTAGAAGGACTCCACCACACAAAGATTACCAGCTGACTAACATGAGACTGGCTGCTCAGTTTTGTTACCTTAAAAAAAAAAGGTTGAATAAAATATTTTCTGTAACCTATAATATAAATACAGTATAAAATAAATTTTCCCCCACCAATGGCCAGGTGAAGCCTGTGTCCATTTATTTAGCTTGACTGTTTTAAAAATGTTGGTGCCGCTGTTGGTTGGGAGAGCGACCTGACGCTCCACACAGAGCCTCTCTCACTCCTGAGGATAAATTCTCTCCAGTTTGCTCTAAGGTGGAATATGACGTTGCACGCCGGCTTTTCAGTTTAGACTCCTCGTCAACACAGTGCACAGTTAAACTAATGTTTGGTTCAGTCATCCTTCTTGACCACAGTGCGCAGCATAGACCACAAAAATGATAATTAAAAACCTTTTGTTAAAGATAATGTCTGAACAACACACCTGTCTTAGGTTTGACATATATTGACATCACATATTGCAATATTGATCTCAAAAATCGCAATATGACTTTTTTTTCCAAATCGTACAGTCCTACTAACATCTGAAAACATTTCTGTAGTGTCCCTGCTGTCTTTTGTGACACATCTCAACAAAATAACAACAAACCAATATGAAACATTTACAGATAACTGACAATTTTCACTGCAGATTTGTTAAATCAGGAGAAGCATGGGTAGAATAAGTAACATTAATCATACCTGATTTCCATTTAGATGTGCCTTTTCAAAACTTCTTGACTTGTGCTTACTCACTAACATAGCATGACACTTGCATGACAAAAATGGAAGCATCCTTACTTTTATCAATTATGTTTGTCCTGCTATCCCTGAAAAAAGATCTATATATGGGAAAGCTTAACCAGCAAGTTAGTAACACAATGACATCTCACCGTGTTGCACTTGGTCCCACACACCACCTGCCTGTGGTTGAGCCACTGAGAAGCAAAGACCTTGTTGAGTCGCCCAAGAGAAAACTCCCTCTCTTTGAGGATGCCAGGGAGCCTGCCAGCTGCAAAGCCTCGCAGACTTCGCTGGAATCGCAACTCATGCTGCTGCTGAGGCCTGAACTCCCGCCCCCGGAGGGCACATACCACTGAGTGCCGACTGCACCACCACTGCTGGGCATGACGTGATGAACAAGAAACACGGTTCCGCTTGTGTGGCGACTGACACCAACCCAGCTGAAAGAGAAGGAAAGAGGTTAGCGGTGTAAAGGTTTTCTAAGGAAAGAGCACAAGACATTTGTCCAGTAAAATGTTTTAGAAACCATCAAACGTAGACTTCACATCACTTCCAAACAAGCACAGCAAAATGCATGTGTTGTGTAGGCATTTGTTGTTTTGCAGGCAGATAGAAATTAAACTGTATGTTCCCCTGTTTACACTGACACAACTTTACAACCTTAGTTCACAGCACAGCTTTTAAAAAAATGGTATACGAGATGATGTTTGTGACAAAATGCACAAATACTGTTCTTAACTAATCTACACAAATGGAAGATCATCTAGTGTTTTAATCACATCAAAACACTGCCTGACTGACGTCCATCATCAAATCATTTCAATGCTGCTAAAACAACAGTTAGTGCACAGAAGTGGTACCAGAAATACATCACTGTTTACAACTATTAGCTAAGTGCATAGTGTCATACATAAGCAAAAAACCCAGGATTTTTAAAGAAGCATATGAACTATTGCCAACAATGAAATAACATTAACATCTGCCATGTGATGTAAATCCAACTATAGACTGAAACTTTTCTATGTTAAGATGGATGTGGATCAAATCTACTGGAGAGTGATGGTAGCTCCACATCCCCAAGTCACAGATTGCCAATGATGATATACAATCACGTAAAACACATCGGAATTACAACATAACGTCGTAGCAAACCCACTGACATGATGACAGCTGATGTTACAACTGTGCCGAAGAGTGACTACATCGACCAGATATTCGAGGTGATGGGCAATGTTTCCAAATTCAGCCCAATGTCATTATCTGAAACTGAACGCCGGGGTTAGTCTGGATATAAGTTTGATCATGAGCAGTTAGCCAACGTCTCAGTGTCCAGCTTAACGTTAGCTAGCTAGCTAGGTAAACACTACAGTTTCGATTAACTAGCAAACTAATTTTTATACGAAGAAGAGCACTGTTTCATCAAGCTAGACGCTGACTAGAAGGTCACAAGAGCCCTATACTGATCAAGAGACTGTCGATAATATGGATCTACAAAAAAGGTTTTTTTTGATAGTCGCGATGACAACTGAAGAATGAACCATAATAAGTCATGCAGCTCTTTAGCTAACGTTAGCTGTTATATTGATAACGGACTACCGTTGGCTAACGTCATGCTAATATTAGCGGGCAGTGACTTTCAAATAGAAACACACTGTATTTTTCTTTGAACACGACCATAACTGGGCGGTGGTGTCTGCTTTGTCAACGCACTGTACTGAAAATCTGTTAAAATGCCACCAGTATTATGCCTCTTACATAGCTTATTTTAGCTAAATCAAGCTAGCGAAGTGCTAGTTAGCATGCTAACATAACTGACTGGCTGGCCAACTAGCTAATATGGATTCGCACCGGTTTCCGCCTACCTGTTGTTGATCCTTGGGCTCTCCTGCCTTCCTTTTCCTGCTAACTGTTTTTCTCGCCATAATCTGACACACACAGTTCCCTCACCCACATGGAGGGTAAAAATGACGCTGGACACTGGATCATATAATGTCGATTTGCTAGTTTGTTCCTTGGCCCTCACTGGCAACGTCCGACGACGAACAAGGGCGATCACATACGGGACAGGCTGGATAAGATTATCGGTAAACCACCAGTATTAGCTTTTCTCCTGCGCTTCAAAAGTAGGCTACACTTAGGCCTTACAACCTATTCAGTCTCCACAGTGTTTGCTCACACTCTATTCCCCCTGCCAAGTCGCGTCAGCAACAGTAAAAGCATTGAGCATCGCGCAGCCGCACTCAAGTCAAACATCAACAAAAACAAGGTTGGACGTGAACGCGAGCGTAGTGCGGGCTCGCTCACGCGGTTTTCGTGACCTCGCAAATCAAATGACTGCTTTCTCTGTTTAATTCATTGTACAGACAAGATCAATACTACAAGTATTTTATACACGGACCCAGTAGGCATAAATAAATGTCTAAATGCATGTACACTTAAAACCAAATTATTCTTAAAAACAAGGTAATATATAATATTAATATATTAAATATCAAAACCGTGTGCTCTGTCTAATAACTTGTTTTTTTAATGATTGAGTCAAAAGATTTAATTGAGCTGTGTTATGTTATGTCACATTCTCAATATTTCTATATTGAGAACTTTCAGTGGCCACCAGAAATGAATTATACTTAATGCACAGAGCAGTCACCTGCATTACAATGTAATCCCAATATAAAGAGAATAAATTATACATGTCTATAATAGAAATTCTTTTGTAAGAAGTATTAATAAAATTATTCTGATGTTAAATTGTTCTGCCATTATTTGGTTGAGCACAGAGATATTGATGTGAAATGTTTTAAAGCACACAGAGGAGCCAGAGCTGTTTAGGAACTATGTCTTTAAAATCTTCTTGGTTTATTTATCCTGGTTTGTCAGGCAGGTCAGATTTGACCTCTGTTCTGTTGCATGTTTGTGTTGTTTTCTGCTGACTTCATCTCACAGCTGGATATTTCCACTGACAATAATCTGGATGGACAATCATTTCTATTGTTGCCATAGCCACATTGTTGTCTATGTCTGTCTAGTGAACTGAAAATGCATTCGCTGTACAAGAGAGAAAACAAGGAGACGGGGAATCATACTTTCTCAATAGCTTAATTTAACACATTTAATCTGTTGGGACCATAAACAAAATACTGACCATTATTAAAGTAGCCTCTAAAAGCAACACCAGCAATCAATAGTGTCATAATGTAAAACGAATTGAACGTTTTGCAACTCACATTGTAGGAGCCTGGGAAAAACACTCAGATCACACAGCTTTTATTATACCAGTAAGATTTCAATATTAATTAGAGTAGCCCCATGCTGTATTATCTAGTGGATTAAATATATTAAAAAATATCTCTTAAATAATGAAAACTCAGTTACAATTCACTGACACACAACAAAAAGTTCAGAACAGAAATGGGAGGAGAGATTAATGCAAATACAGAACTTGTTCCCCCATTTCGTACAGATCACACAAACTGAATTTACGTTTATATAAGCACACAAACAATAAGCTGTTAAGCATAGGACGCAGTAATTATGTTACAGAGACCTTGTTAAATGACCTTGTAATTTTCTGATAGTAGTTAGCTTGGTAAGCCAAAGCAGGACAAATATAACCTCTATTCTTATTCTTATTGATCACATTTTCTGCTGACGCTTTACAGCTGGACATTTCCAGTTACCACAGACAATGGACGGACAATTATCTCTATTATTGCGGTTTGTTTGTTCGACAGCACAGAAATGCACTTGCTGTAGAACAGAGAAAAAAAGAAGCTGTACTTCCTTACTCAGCATATCCACCTTTTGTTATAACATTAAATTGTTTAAATGTTCTATTATCTGGTGATTTAAAAGTGGATAAAATATAAGACACCTTAAACCTGAGAATCTAGCTGTATTTCATCCACACATTAAAATATCACAACAGAAATGGCGGTGGTGTAGAAATGTCTAAATTCTGCTTTTCTGTATTCACCTAAATGTAGTGATCTCATGCAAATCCATATCTGAGTTATGCATGAAAATAATAATACAACTTTGTTGGGGATGTCTGATATTATCAGCCTACCGACTATATCAGTATATTGCTAAAAAATCCAATATCGAACATCCCTAGAGTTTTCTCCACAGTAAATGTCTATATTGTCATCAAACTATACAAAAGATACATTTGTCTTGAAAGACAAAGTACTTGTTTTGTCCCAAGATAAGCACCCAGTCACACTGTGATTGTTTAAACACCATAATCCCTTGCCATGCCTCTCACAACCCCCATTAGTACCACAGAGCTAAATATTATGAAAATATCTGCAATCCTCAATCTTGCAGCTCAGTTGATTTCAGGAGGAGTTCAAATTGTTCTTGCTGTGATGCACTCACTGTCTCCAGCGTCCTCCATTTGGTCCTGCAGCTTTGCCTGCAAAAAAATATGTTCTTCCAACTTTAAACAAACCAGAATCTGTTATGTGGCATTAACCTACCACAGCCAGGGTAAGGAAACGGTGTGCCCATGTGCAACTCTGTCCAGCAAGGCAAGTCATCCTTTGCATTTGTGGGTGAAGCCTTGTTTGGCTGAAAGGCTGGTACTGGGATACAGAGGTAGGAGGTTAAGGATGGGGCTGATTCTGGAAGATGCACTTGTGCTCTTATCAGTCCAAAGTTTTGAGTTCCAGCTCATTGTCAGCTATGGTTGTGGCTGTGTGGCATAGGAGTGCTAGGCTGGAGATGGTAGGCAGCGGAGTTAAGGATGACTTTATGACTCAGTCCCATCAGGATGGGGTTCAGCACCGGTGGTGGAAGGACCTGCCCCTTTAGCAAATTTCAGGCGCACTACAAGGTTTTTCTTGCAAAACTGCGGTTTCCTCTGTGGCGTTTTCACCTGGACACCATAGCTGTTTAAGGTTTTGCGTATGGTGGATTCATGAACAGAGATGTTAACCCGTTTCAATGATTCCTTTAAGCTTTTAGCTGTAACTCCAGGGTTCTTTTTCACTTCATTGAGCACTCTGCGATGTGCCTTTGGAGTCATCTTCGCTGGGCGCCCACTTCTGGGGAGAGTGGCCACTGTACCAAAGTGTCTCCATTTATACACAATTTGTCTAACTGTGGACTGATGAATATCCAAACTCTTTGAGATTACTCTGTAGCCCTTTCCAGCTTTGTGCAAATCAACAACTCTTGATCGCAGGTCTTCTGAGATCTCTTTATTACGAGGCATGGCTCACATCTGCTGATGCTTCTTGTGAATTGCAACCGTATCTGAAAACATTTGAGCTTTTCTTTTGAGTTGAAGGAGCTCTAACCCACACCTCTAATCCTGTTTCAATTATTGGACTCCAAGTTTTTTAATCTTTTAATCAACTTTATGGTTTACTGCATGTTTTATCTACATAATATACTGATATACTGTCAACAATAATTCTGCTTCTGACAAATGTTATTAGCTGACTAGCTAGCTAGCATGCTAACATACCCAATCGGCTACTTTAAATTGTAACACCGGCTAACTGTTGTTAGTCCCAAAGCTCACATGCCAACACCTGCTTTTCTCGCCATGTCACACACAGCACCCTCACTCACATGCAGGCTAGAAGTGACATTGGACACTGAATCATATAATGTCGATATTTTTTTTTTCTTGGGCTTCACTGGCAACGTCTCACGACGAAAACAAGGCGATCGCATCTGAAGGAAGGTTGTTGATCACTGGATAACACTGCCCGTAAATTACTGGCGTTAGCGTTACTCCTCCTGAACAGGTTGTACAACCTATTCCGTTTCCACAGCACTAGTTCACGTTCAAGTTGTTTTAACGATGGGGAAAAAACGTAGAGCTGCGCGCGGCCGCTGTCAAATGAAACGTCAACAAAAACACGGTGGTACGTGAACGCGAGCGTCGTGCGTGCTCGTTCACGCGACCAGAGAACGCTGGATTCAGTTTTTATTTCGTTTGACATAACTGATGCTCAATGCTCATAGGATTATATAAACCCATACATGTAAATATAACATTTATTCCTATTTTAAACTGAATGCCAGAAAAAAATCAAAACATTCTGCTCTCTTAAAAGTATTTTGGATTTAGTCTAAAGTACTTTTCAACTGGGACATATTCCATTTGTTATTGTTGTCACATATCTTTACATGTTATGAAATGTTGTCGTGAGCACTTTTAGTAACCACATAGATTTTTGTGCTCGTCAGCTAAAAGTAAGAAATAACATTAGAAATTCTCCTGATGGCCGGTTTGTTACTGTCCAGATTGTATACTGCATAAAAAAGCATTTCTTGTACAAGGTCAGAAAACAAGGAGCAGGAGAGTTGTAATTCCTCACCAGCATCCTGTAACATATTTAATCAGTTGAGACCATACTTGAGAAAAAGACTTATCAATTAAGCTCAAAAAGCAATGCCAGCAACAGACACCAGCCTCACCACTGAAAAAGTGTGTACATTTAATCGTGAATTTTCAAAATAATTCAAGAGAAAATTGAACATTTTGCAAATGATGTAGTAGGAGCTTGGAAAAAACACACAGTTCACCCACCTTTTATTATAAAAGGAAGATACACTGATCAGCTGCAACATTTAATTCACTTTGTGGTGTTATTGTTGTGGCAGACAGTGGTCAGCACAGGAAAAATTTAATGCTGACCATGGTTGACATGTCAGAAAACACAGTGCATTCTTGTTTGCTGTTTGAGGCTGTGTTGCGTAGACAGAGTGCCCATACTGACCCCTGTCCACTACAATATTAAAACCACCAAGTGGATTTAATGCTATGGCCAACTGTTGTAGTTCAGTGTTCATCAGATTGATCTGAGCTCCATGTTTTATGATCTGGTGACTTAAAAGTGGATCAGATTTATAAAACCTTAAACTTGATCCCTAATATAATGAAAACCCAACTGCATTTCATCCACACAAAACTAAAAGATCACAGCAGACATGGGAGGAGGGAATGATGGAGCAAATCCAGAACCTGTTCTATGTTCACCCAAATGGTCAGAGGAGAGGCGAATGGAAATCAACTTACTTGAATGGTTAACAAAACCATACTTGAGTTATATATGAAGACAATAATGCCACTTTGTAAGAGAAGTGTAATGTCCACAGTAAATCAAGACGGCGTTTAAAAAACAGAACTAGGTGAAAACTGATTGATTGGTAATGAGTCGTTTCCTCTTTGGATTTGTGGAACACAGGCAGAGTACTTATTCGGTCCCAAGATAAAGCGGCAAGTCACATTTTGATTTTAAGACCTTAATCTGTTGCCATGCCTCCTAAAATTCCCATCAGTACCACAGAGCTCAACATTGTGGAAATATCTGCCATCCTCAATCTTAGCACAGCTTAGCGGACATTCTTTTTAAACATATGTAGCATGAAAATCAGGAGTTCCATTAACACAAACTATAAAAATTAATGATCCTCCTGGTCATCTTTCAAACAAGTGCAAAATAAATCAACATATGGTATGTGGTGACAACACTTTCTGTTTTACATTTAAAACTATGGAGATTAGAACACTAAAATCAAACTGAACTCTTATTATACAGTCCTGTGCAAAACTCTTAGACCACAATTAGATTTATTTTCTTGCAATGTCATGATGTCCATATATACGTATTTCTCAATTTGTACATTAGAACAATAAGAAACACATACAGTTCTTTCCTGGCTGCCATCTTTCCACAAGGACGTTCCTGATCAATTTGGCATCCACATGAAGCAGCCAGGTCTTTGCTGGACATCTTCTGGTCTCTCAAAGAATAAACTCTGAGAAACTTAGATTTTGATAGGTCTTTGTCACTTTAGCCTAGAGAAGCTGTTTCTTCTAATATTTTTAGGTTTTTAATACTGTGTACATCTTTCCTTTATTTTCTAGTTGTACTGTAATAGAGGGACAAAGAAATAAATGGCCTTACATTTTTGCACAGTACTGTACATTACACAAGAGGGGAAAAAGTCAACTACCCAAATCATATAGGATTAGATTTTGTGTTTGCATGAAATCCCGTAACAGAGAATAAATGATAGAAATGACTGAAATCAATATTTTCCTAGTTACAGCCACATTTTCAACAAGGTTGGAATACCATTCTTTATCTCCCAACAATTATTTGAGGCTCAAAGTGCCAGTCAACAGTTACACAATGTAAAATGTATATATTGCACCGTGATGCGGCTGCAAAATCCCTCAGTTTTCTCTTTTTTTTAAACCACTCACGCTTTTCCAGTCTGCAAACAAAAGTCCATGACAATTAAAAGCCTCGGTTTTGTAAGTTAACATATCTTACATTAAATCAAACTCTTTATTTTTAAGTCAAAGTGTCAGTGTACTATTTTAAATAAGTATATAATTATGAAACGTGTGCCTGTGCAGTATTTGACACTTAATATTTCCTACAAAAGAACTTTCCCCATCTCTCCCCAAACCTTTAACAGGCTATTCCAGTGCAGGTCAAAGAGCCTACTGGGGCAGTAGTATCTCTTTTGTTCTGAGTTACAATGACTAAGTATCTATTGTGCAGTTCCTAAAAACAGAAAAAGAAACTGATTCTTTAAACTGACATGAAAAAGTGCCCAAAGGAACAGAAAACAGACATGGAAAAATGAGTGAAAGCACAAAGTAAAACAGAACTAGATGGCAGGACACCAGAGCAGAGAGGGCACTTCTTGAAAGTAGAGTCCTCTGTTCTGGTGACTGTCTTTTCTCTTTTCTTTTTTTTTTAACTTTTATTGTTAGTTGGTTCAGTTTGAAGAGAGCCTCATCAAGGCCTCCTAGACCCTCCACCATCTACTAGGTCTGCACTGGAAGATTGCAGCTCAGTTGATTTCAGGAGTTCATACTGGTCTTATTGTGATGCACTCACTGTCACCAGCTTCTGATTTGGTCCTGCAGCTTTGTCTGCAGTCAGATAAACACTTCCAAGTGGAAGCTCATCACATAGGCATCAAAATGCCACAGCCCAGTTCCTCAGTCATTATTCACAGTCTTCAATAATCTAGCAGTACCATACCCTGGAACCGAACCCCAGGATTTCTTTGAAAATGAAAACCACCATTTACTATTGTTACACTTTGAACCCCGCCACTAGGCACACAGTCTTTATGAAGTGCTGAGACAACACATTTTAGCACAGAGAGAGAAATACAACCGTCTCCTAGGTGTCCCTTTCACAGCCAAGGCAAGAGCAGGGCATGGTGTGATAGTGTAGGCAGAAGGAAAAGGGGCTGTAATGGATGGTAGCGTGAGGCAAGCCCTGGGCTGGGCCTTGGTTGAATGGTAAGCTTGGCTCAGCTAGCTGTAGCACGAGCCATCAGGTCCTCTAGAGCCTTGTCCTGATCGTTGTTGTGAACCAGCAGCACTTCTTTAATGGCATCCCGTTCGAATCCCATTTCACCAAATCTTGACATTAGTTCAAGAAATTGTAAGGCCTGGGAAAGATGGAGAAAATGTAAACTACATGCTACATTTACGTATCTGTAAATGTAATCTATAAAATTTACCAAATTATCAATGACAGTAATGGAGAGATGCTGCTCATATTTCAAATATATATACATATATCAACACAATGAATGTTCTGGCTTTCTGATTCTGACCGCTGATTAGGATTTTGCATCTTGTGATGTGGTCTATATCTCTGATCGTGAAGTCTTGTTTGAAAGGTGGATTGTGATACCTTTATTCACGCTCTGTGGAGGTTGCTAGTGATGTCAGTGACTGATGTTTTAGGAGTATATATATACGATACCATTAAGAGCTAGCAAAAAATTTTAACAGTCCGTCTCAAAGCTTTTTCTAACTAATTGTGTAGTCTGAAAGAAAAAGTGCTATGTTCTACATTCTTTAAAATAAAATACCAGGGAAAAAAGCTGTAAGTGCACTTTTCTTTCATATTCATCTTTTGACCTTCAGCACACAGCAAACACAATGAACTGGTCTTGCTATTCCACTACTTTTCTGAGGCAATTATACATTTATTTAACAGCAAACTGTACAAACCTTTTCCTCCGAGCACTGGTACATCTCTAAACATTCCTCCACTGCACTTGCATCAAAGCCCCGTTCACACAGACGTCCAGATAAAATAAGGTAATCCAGTACCTTAAACAAATCATGACATCACATGATGAGCATCATATCAATTACACTTAAACTGCGTATGAGATAAAAGACAAAAACAGAAAAATCCAAGATAATATAAAATTATGATTACATAAATGTGTAGTGTCTATTTATTGCCCTCTTTATAGTACATGTAGCTTACACCTTATAAGTTAGTGATTACCAACGCTAGTTCATCATTTAATAGCTGGTACAAGTTAAATCTGCTGTACTCAACCCATAGGATCAATTATATTTTGCTAGTTTGCGTTGCTAAATCCCTCATCTACTGATATAGCACCTAAAAGCATGTGACCATTGCTAGACAGATTATATTGTTTAGTATGAGCTGTACAGATCACAGACTGTGGTCAATTGATATAACATTTGATACAACAGACAATGTGAGACAGCAACTTTATTTTAAGGCTATATTTACAGATGTACTGCACTGATAATTCAACATTTACACAAGGACATAAACCGTTAGGAATGTGAGACAATGAATATGTTAGGAATCCAGATTTATGTGTACTGGGGTGAGGGGAAGTCGCACCTGCTCCACGTTCTGCCCTTGTCTTTGCATGGCCCGTAGGACACCCTCATAAGAGTAGCCCATGCCTACTAGAGTTTCCACACACTGACGCTCACTAGGGGTCATGCTAAGCAGGACTCCACCACATGGTAGGCCAGGAGATCCTGACCCTGGGATGACCTAGTGAAAAAGCATAATTGGATATCAATAATGTTCTGAGATTTCTTACTTACAATTTTGTTATTATGCATTACTGAATACACAAACTGTACCTGCAATTAGTCATACACATCGATCAGCCACAATAATAAATCCACCTGTTTTATGTGGTGTGGGATTGTGAGATAGGTTGATATCTATCGTATTATAATAGAAACATGTCAATCATTGCATATTATACTTGATTGTTTTATGCTGGAGATGAATCTTTATGGTCTTATTTTTCATTATTTGGTTGCTTGTGTTCTTCCACACACCACAGGTGCAGGCAGGCGCAAGCACAAATATGGACAAGAGATGGACTCTGACCACCCAAGACAAAACAAGGAGTTTGTACAAAACGTGTTTTGGGTATGAAAGGTCTGACATGAACCAGAAAACTTTGCTAATTATACTGCACACCACTAATCTCTTTTGCCATCTTTGCAACGTATGAGAGCCACAGAAGTACGGTCAGGTGCTCAAAACAAACCCCAAATTTAGATGTTGCAAGAAGCTTTTGACCACAGCACACCATATGGCAAACAATCACAGGGATAGAAGCAGACTGCTGCTGCAGCTTACATCTGCAGACGTGGATCCAAACTACCCAGTCAAAAAACAAGTAAACTGAGTTGGTGAAAACACTGTATATGTATCTTTATACGGATATGAAATTATATCAGGAAATGAAATTCTGATCGTATTGTTTAGGCATAACCTTGTTTTTTTCACACATTGCACACATTCACAGCTTGCTGTATAAAGGGAAGTGTAGCCGCAGACTGAGGTGTCCATTTTGACCCATCCACTACAACATTAAGATCACCAGGTGGATTTAATGTGTGGCTCATCTGATGTGTATGTAAGTATTCTTGTACTTACTGGTTTTGGTGTGGCACTCTTATTGTGACTGGGTGGCTCCGGGGAAACAATAACATGGGTTTTGGGTATGGTTGGTGGACTGCCATTTGGTAGGCTATGTCGAGGAGCAGGGATGGGCACAGAATGGGGGCTATACGTTACTGGCTTTACATCACCGGAATCAGTGAGCTTAGGAAACGTTAGAGAGCGGATGTTGCATGGTCGGTCATCTGTTTCAAACCCGGATCTCCCAGGATGCCCAACTCTTTCTGTGTCCAGCAATGCAACCAATCCATTGGGTTTGTGCATGAAGCCTGGTTTGGCTGAGAGGCTGTTGTTGGTGTTGGGTTGAGATGAGCTGTTTCCATGTGATGCTGAACCTATTTGGGTGATCTCTGGTGGGGATACAGAGGGAGGGGGTTGAGGTTGGGGCTGGCTCTGAAGGATGTTCCTGAGCTCTTCCTTATCGTCCAAAGTTTTCAACTCCAGCTTGTCAAAGGGGTCTTCTTCTCTCTCAAAGTCAGCTAGATTGAGGCTGCTGGGCTGAGGTGTGCTTGGCTGGGTTTTCCTGGGGCCAAGGCTTGGGGCAGGCAGTGGAGTGAGAATGGCATTATGGCTCAGCCCCACGACGACAGGGTTCAGCGCAGGTGGTAGAAGGTCCTGGTCCTCTGCAGCAGAATGGGGTTTCTTCCCTCCACCACCATCAAAGTCCTGGGCCTTAGCCAAGCACTTCCTGCTCTCTGCTTCCTGCTTGATGGCTGCTGCTAATGCTCTGGCCTCTGCTGCTCTGGCCTCAGTCAATTCAGCCCCCCAGGACACACTACGCCTCTCCAGAGAAAAGTCATACTGTTGAGATTGCAGTAAAAAGGAAATGTGATGGTGATGAGAAAAGATGGCAGTGAGTAGCAGAGAAAATTAAAATAATGAGTCCAAGAGTCCCATAATTTTAAAATTCAATTAACACATTAAAAATCTAGATAACTTTTAGAAAATAATCTAAATACATTGAGATTGCTGTAATTTGTAAGCATTGCAGATACTCTCGTGCAGGTATGCACAACACAAACTACAAAAATAACTTCTGCTATCAAATGTGTCAACCCATTAACAGCAAAACCATAACTACACCTCTCCATCTAAACTACCATGATCTAAATATCTTAGAAGGAAGTTCTACAAATATGCAAAAAAAATAATAATCCAGAAGAGAGCCCTAACCCTAACACTTTTTCACAGCACTGTAAAAAACAATTTCTCCACAGTAAAAATGCTTCTACTTGATTACAGAAATTCTGTACTTTTTATAACACTGTTATAGTGTAGGTCAGAGCGGTTAAGCTCTGTTTTGAGGATACACCAAAGATGTATGTAAGTGCAGTATGGCATGGCTAACACAGTGCAAATCCAGAGATAAAAAAGATCTCGGCAAGATCTTGTTGGGGTCTTTTTTATCTCTGACTTTAAACTACTTGAGACCAAGGTTTTCTGGTGAGGCAGAACCTCTGTTCTCTATATGAGACTAACCTTTGTCTCCACCAGCAAAGAGCTACACTCTGGCAAACAAAAACCAACAGGCAACCCCACTTTAGCTGGGCAGCGGAATTTTTCATTGATCTTGAAGGGAACGTCATCAAGGTAGCTGGTGGGTCCTGTGTGCAAAATAAAAATATGCAAAAAAAATGTAAGTTAGAAGAATAGACACTGGAACTACAGGCAACAGCAGAGCTTATCTTGACTTCAATCACAACTTAAGGCATCAGTGTACTCAAAACGTTAAACAAAGTATTAAAAATAGGTCTTCACCATTGTTGTATGCATCTGAGCCAGACTTCCTCGCAGCCATTTAGAGACTCTGAAAACAGACATGAGTATAGCAACTATAAGTTAGTAATTTGACCAGCAGTTAATAACTATGTCTGAAGAAAGCATATAATGTCTAAAATGAAACAGTCTGAACACAGAACTTTGTTCTGGTTAGGTTATCTAGCTGAGCAGTTTACATAGCTGAAAGAAACACTGGTACCAGTCTATCCTTGTTGGTTATATAGTTTCTTTGCTGATAATACAAAGGATTAGCAATACATAGTAGTCCATAATACTTTGAAGTCAGCTGGAGATCATGAGCACTGGTCAAAACAGGCCCCAGGCTCTCCAAAGAAATTACACGCACAATCCACAACTTTAAAAACATCCGCGTACTAATGTATCCTAGAGGCTGGTTACTGGTACTACACTGACATCCATTAGCCCCACTTTCGAATTAAATCATCATACTAGATACTAACTAAACCATACCCTGTCTGATCACGAGGCATCACTCAAACACATTTCGTAGGTGTTGGGAACAGTTAACACGTTTTACTTTAGTTGCTACCTTGTAGCTAGCACTGTACACCATAGTACGTTCACCCCAAGTTGTAGCTGTAATCCGCAGCTATTTAACAACCTAACTAGTCCGATGTTTAGAGTTCATTTAAGTCCAGCTGGCATTAATATTCCAGATACCAGAGGCAAACACAATCAGGGACGACACAAGGTAACGCTGGTTATGTTAGCCAACTTGGCGTTACTACGTCTAAATAAACGATAGCGAAACAACTTAATTATATGTCGTTTATCAGATTTTCATAGCAATTTACGTTACAATGGCAAGTTTGAGGGCTTCCAGATGTCACGTATGTCTCGAAATACTGCTAGCAGACCAGGGGAGTGCGATGTATTTAGTGGCTACCATCACTTAAGTTGTTAATTAGCAACAAGCTATGCTACGGGTATTTTCGTAGCTCGACGCGCTAACAGCAAACATTTATTTAGCTTACAGTTTAGCTAAGAAGTCAACGACCGGTATAATATGAGTTTTAATAAGCGAAACATTAAGGTGGAATAAACATTATCTGACAATAACCACTAGTCCCTGGCTCATGTTTTGGGGAAAAACCCTTCCAATCATGCGAACACGGCTGGCTTTGCTAGTGGCCTGGCTGTAACGTTATGTGGCAGGACAGGACAGACTGCTGTTTATGCTGCCACCGCCCCTGAAATAAAACTGAGCCCCCGTGTAAACACACTCTTATCACCTGTATCCGCTCGTCCTGTTCTTTCAAAATCCAGACAACGTCTTGTCGAAGTGGTACCCAAATCTAAATTCCTCTCTAAATGAGTTTTATTTATACTGAAATCTCTTTCCTGCTTCGGCGTACGACGCCATCTTGATTTGTCAAGCTCCCTTCCACTGGTTCCTGTCTGACGTCACTCAACTACATGACATCAGAACACCGCAACGTAACGGAATAATTGGTTCTCGTTGTTAAAACCAATTCCTGGTATTTAGGAGCACAACAGAATGCATTATCACCTCCCCACCATTCCCTTTGGTAGAATTATCTTAATTTTTTCATCTTCAGCACTGCCCTTCTACTAATGCTGAAATCGGCTTTGAGTAATAAAACTGTTATTTCCTACAATAAATGCTGAACCCGAATAATTAAGCTAAGACTTAATGTAGACAGACTGACTGGATCTCAGTATATAATTCATTTACAATGATAATAATGGTCAAATTAAGAACAGTCAGACTACCACAATACATTTATTCAATTCAAAATAATCCTACTGAATGACACTCACAACTTCAATAAAGCAGAGTGGAATACATAAGCTTTTTACTATAAACTAATCATAGGCCTAAGCAGCAGATGTCAATTTGTAAACTTCAAAAAAGTTTGACAACAAACAATGTTATTACAATTTTTTCCTCAAGAAAGTAACGTTAATTAAATATACGGGATATTAAATGGTTTCTTATTGCTGTAGTTTCAAAAAACGATGTTAATCGTGTTTATGTCTTTATTTGCCTTTTTCTTTTTTTTAGGATCGAGCGCGCGCACGTCACGTTAGAGTCGTACGTGCTTTACGTTCTGCAGACACGCGCAATGATAGCCGGAAGCATCGATGGGAGGAAAATAAAAATCGATTAAATCCACTGTGTTTCGCGAGTATAAACCTCTCGCTTACTGTTCGTTTTGCGAACATAGGCTCGAAATTTTCAGCCTTTTACACTGCCACAGTGGTGGATGAGACGCTAGAGAACAGAAAAGCGGCTGCATTTGAACGAAGTTGCTCGGTAGGGGTTTAGCTGACGTGTGGAGAAGTTGAGACTACCAGAGACCAGATAAACAAACATAAACAAGCAGGCATCAGCTGAGCGCCTGTCCGAACCGAACCAGCGGCACGGAGAGATGTCAGGGACAGCGAGATTCCTCTTTTGAGCCCAAGAATGATCCAAAGGGGACCGTAACTTACACTGATACTAGCTCCATGTCAACTGTCAACACTGACACACAAAGAATTTCGGAAACACAACACGAGGACGAGCCATAGGCTTTTACCAGAAAATCCACTGCTTGTGTCACTGTCTCTTGTCAAGACATAGCCAGGCTAGCATGGACAACCAATGAGGGTATCTTCCAGTTTTCAGCTGTAAGGAAACGAATAAATATTGCAGAGCAAGGAGACAGAGGTAAACACTTTTTGTCAACTTTGCTTTTTCGCATAAAGGGCCTGCGAACTAAAGCACTGACATGAGCTAACTTGGCAGGCCACATTATGCTGTATGTGTTTGAATTCTTAATGTAGTGTTCAATTAACAAACATGGATGTTATTTAATCAGGTTTGGTGATTTATTTTTTGTTATTTTAGTGTTTTCTAGAAAGGCTGGTGTCAGTACACAGACAAAATAGATAAGAGGTTGTAGGTCCTTGCTGCAGAGTCAACTGTCATTAAATGAAAAGTACCTAAAGTTTGGGTAGAATCCTGGCAATATTTTCAGCTCATATTGTTTCTGTCCACTCTACCACTCTCCTCTACCTTTCAGTGATTCGTGGACACTGGTGTCAACAGTGGGATAAACATGGCCCACCAGGCAACCCCTAGTTCCCAGAAGGCCCTGATGATGGAGCTGAAGTCTCTCCAGGAGCAGCCGGTGGAGGGTTTCCGCATCACTTTGGTGGAAGAGTCTGACCTCTACAACTGGGAAGTGGCCATCTTTGGGCCTCCAAACACCTTGTATGAGGGAGGCTACTTTAAGGTGAGATCAAAATTCCTAATGCTAAGTTACGAGTCAGAAAGGCTAAACCAAGGAATGGCGTCTAGATAACAAGATGCATTTCTAAAGCTCATGTTGCTCCTGCAGCAGCAGATTATATAGAAGTGTATAGTGCAACTGTGTTCCCGGACATTTTCTTTCCTAAGTAGGATATACACTGATTACACATAATACAATCCAATACAACAGCTCTGCCCTATATAGTATTATTGTAACTTTAACAAAGATTTATGAAGTTCAGTGTTTGTGTTACATCATTAACTATTTAACTATGTCATTGGTGATGTTATCTACATTATATTGAGAGGTCTCATTTTTCCTTACTATTTAAATACATGGGTTGGGAGTGCAGAATATTAGAAATAATGCAGTCCACTACTCCACCTGTGATCATGACCTCAGTGGTAACACCTATATTTTAATGACATTGACGTGACAGTGAAACTTAACATTAGAATATTTTCCATATGGTAGAATTTATGGCAAAGCTGTTGTGTGAGATTGTCCAGGTGTACCTGATGAATGTAAAACAAATGCTGTAGTTGAAGGAGATTGTTGCAGATTATAAACAAGGTTCTAGTTTATGGACACTGACTCAGTTCAAACCCAAAATGTCAAACCAAATGAAGCGTTATTGTGATTTATAATTCACTAATCACCTGTCCCACCTGTTTGAGATATTTGTAATCTTTAATTCCTTTTCTGCATCAATTGATTCTTTTTTTAATATTTTTTTTTTTTATTCAGAGACTTTGTCATCTGTCCCTTTTTTCTCCTTGTCCGGCCTTTTCCCTCTTCATTGTATGATGGTTGTGCTTCAGATGGTTATTTTTAGCCATGAGACCAATTTAAATGGCACCTCAGCTCAGAGAACGAGTAAGGGAGAAGGGCATGACGAGTCTCATCTCCTTTTCTTTCATGTTACCTATTCATCGAATGCACTGTGAGAGCCTACATTCAAGTTTGGGCAATTCAGATGACGCTGTATCCTTCCTGGAATGACAAAATAATGTCTACTCTTGTAGCTGTTGCTGATTTTATAATTATTTTTCTTCTTTAAAATGGCATTCATATGGTATTTATTGTCAAGTTATAATACGGTCATTTTTATAGATGTTTTCTGACAGAAAAAACACGAGAGACCTCAGTACAGGAGGGATCTGTCTTTGAGCATAGACTGATTTACAATAGAGACCACTGTTGTGAAGTGAAGCTCAACCTGGACGTGTTTACAATCTGATTGACGAGTGTAACTACAGTATGTTACTTTGCTTCTGTGGCTGAACTGCATAGCTTCTGTAGTGCTGTGGGTTAAAGAACATACCATTCATAGTTATGCATTTGGGACAAGGACAAGATGTTTTGATATGTGTTTATACTGTATGTCAGTATGATAACTTATGCCAGAGTGTCATGACATTTGTGTTTATGTCCCAAGGCTACAATCGTGTAGTGACTGGTTGTGGAGTAATGATAGTCCTATCTAAGTGGCAACAGTTCAGTGAGAGCTCAGTGGTGTTACACACACACCCAAGCCTATGGGCCTCTCACCTAGATAATTGCGAAACACTTTGGAAAGAAACCACAAAACCAGAAGCATCTAATGTTATGTCATGTTATGTCTAAATCTAATATACAGCAAATTGCTGACAACACATTTGTCAGTTGTGTGTTCACAGTGTGTTTGTAGGTATAGTTGATCTCATTACATAGTTCTGTTGTGATCTATTTGAAATGAAAGGATACAGAAAGTTACTTAGTTGATGAATACTTCTTATGAATCAACTTGTAAAGCTAGGAAAAGTCAATTCAAGAGAGAGAGCTTCCTTTTGTTGCAGAATCACCGTTTCAGAACAGAATCCGATTTGTAAGCTCACACAATCTTTCATTAGCAGGGTTTAGCCAAGAGCAGCTGTTTAAAATAAAGTTATTGGCTACTTGAATGTCACTGAGACACCTGCAAGTCATCGCTGTTTGATCCTGTTTCACTTCATTTTTGTTTGGAGAAGCATGAAGAAAGAATTTGAATTTTCTCTGTTTAGACTGTTTATTTTTTGGATAGTATATATATATTTTTTTACATTCCACATATCAATGTGATACACTAACCACCAAACATTAGCTCATGTCTCTCCATGCTCAACTTTCTCTTTGTTCTCTTAGGCTCACATCAAGTTTCCAGTTGACTACCCGTACTCCCCACCAACCTTCCGCTTTCTTACCAAAATGTGGCACCCCAACATTTACGAGGTAAACACACGTCATTAAATAGTTTCACACTATTTCTTGTAGTTGTCAGTTTGTCGTAGATGGTTACTAAGAGCTATAAGTCATTTAGAGACAAAATGTAGACACACTCATGTCGTCTTGTGACATGACAGCAACAGATGAAGTACACTGCATGTTTTTCTCTTTCCAGAACGGAGATGTGTGCATCTCCATTCTTCACCCTCCCGTCGATGACCCTCAGAGTGGGGAGCTGCCCTCTGAAAGGTGGAACCCCACCCAGAACGTTAGGTAACGTCTGCCACACAGCCACTGCTTTTGTATGCAATTAAATCCATTCTGCACCACAGATATCTTGTGTGGATTGACTTTTTATGGCTTTGATATTGTCGGGACAATGTGAATATTCATTTAAACGCTGGTTTATAACTACATTATACTTAATTTAAATATCAGCATAGCAGAAACCAGTACAGTGTAAATGAACAGTTCATCTTTCCTTTGTTCTGCATTACATCTAAAGAACTAGACACTACTGCAGGGCAGCTTTCAGAATTTCTTTAAAATTGTGCATGTCAGCAAGATACATTTTCTCCAGGATAAGAGAGAAAGTGCTGAGTCTGTATCTGAAAACCTGAGCAGACTGGGTGTAGTCTGTACAGTAACTGAGCTGAATGGAAGAAAGAGGTGAGTTAGAGCCTACGTCTCAGCCAGGGTGGAGCTCACTGGCGTTTCAAAAAGCCTGTGTTGATGTTTTCTTCTGACGCGATCTGATATTGAAGTGTCCTCCTTTTCTTTGTCTTTGGGTTTTATTTGTTGTTGTGCCGTAACTAGGACTATCCTGCTCAGCGTGATCTCCCTTCTCAACGAACCCAACACCTTCTCTCCAGCCAACGTGGATGCCTCTGTCATGTTTCGCAAATGGAGGGACAGCAAAGGAAAGGACAAGGAGTATGCAGAGATCATTAGGTAATGGAATTGAATAACTGCAAATCTCTTACACCTCAGCCAGTTCACTTAGAAGTAGCCACACACACTTTGTGATTTTATTCTTCTTGCTCCACAGGAAACAGGTTTTGTCTACGGCGGCAGAGGCTGAGCGCGACGGTGTCAAGGTGCCGACCACATTGGCAGAGTACTGCGTTCAGACTAGAGTCCCCTCCCAGGACAGCAGTTCAGACCTCCTCTATGACGACCTTTATGACGATGACATGGAGGAAGAGGACGAGGAGGAAGACGAAAGTGAGATGGAATCTGTAGGTGAAGCAGGGGGGATCAGCGCTGTGGAGGACAGCGAGATATCCACCAGACATTACGACAACCAGGATGACTCCGGCAACGAGGACTCATGATGATCTGGATGATACCTCCTTCCCGCCAACTCCCCCACCAACCTTTTTTTCTTTTATGTGTTATGTTACAATTTTTCTGTGTGCGTGCGTGTCTGTGTGCGTGCGTGTCTGTGTGCGTGCGTGTCTGTGCGCGTGTCTGTGCGCGTGTCTGTGTGCGTGTCTGTGCGCGTGTGTGTGTGCGCGCGCGCGTGCACATACAGTGGGGTCAAAAGTCAACTGCCAAAAACGTTTCATCATTTATTAAACTAAAAGCACCAATTGGTCAAACACTATTTCACGTGTTTTCAGCAAAAGTTTGTTGGTACTGTTTTCAGTGTAAGTTAGATTGTGTGTTTCCACCGTTTGCCTTAATTGCAGCTTGCACTCTGTCCAGCATCAAATATTTTTGCAGAGTTTTCAGAAGTGTTGCGGTACTATTTGAGAGCGAGTGGTACTGATGTTGTGTTACAAGTTTTTAAATGTCCTCACTGAGCAGCTTCAGGATGCATATTCTTCCTCACTATTTTAAACCAGATATGATGACATGCTTCTGCAGAGTAGAGCAGTATTACTCTATGGTCACTGAGTGATTAATCATGTGCAAGTTACTGACTCCAGGTGAGACAAAACATACTACATAAATATTTCCACCCCTCTGTTCAACTCTAGTTTTCAGTTCCCTGTTTCTCTCTCTCTCTCTGGCTGTCTGTGTGTGTGTGTGTCTCTCTCTCTCTCTCTCTCTCTCTCTCTCTCATGCAAACCACTTTCTCACATACTGTACTTTAACTTGTTTGGTAGCAACTATGAAGAAGAAATTTGGTCATTTGTGAATAAGTGTTTCAGCAATGACACTTCAGTATTGTTAAACCCTTTCTAAATCAATAGACTAAAGAAGGGTGTTTGTAACTACCACTGTTTGGTAATCTTTTAACAGTAGTTTTGTTAGCTGAAGTGTGACTCTCTTTGTGGCTTTGCGTCTTGGATGCACATCTAGTTCTGTTTCATAAGTATGTTGGGTTTACACCATAGTGCCATCTTTAGTTCTGTCTTCTCCCTGTTTGGATGAAAATAACTTTCCAGCCTTTCATGATCAGGTATTACCAGTAGTAACAGTAACATTTACTTATTTGTTATTGTATAGTGATATCATTTAGGAACATACATGTGATAATACTTAAATTGCGACAGACAGTTGCTATCACAACATATCAGTAATTATTTTATTAATATTTCTCAAAGATACAAAATAAATGTATCAGTTCTAAATAGTATCTTTTACATGAAAACCACCCACAAAGTAAAAAAATTTTTTGTTAAAAGATGAAAACAAAGTTGTCTTTGTGGTGGTCTCTTGAACCCCACTGTAGCAGACTGGCACTTCGTCTGCCTAGTCCTTGTCAGATTGTATGGCTTCGTGTTAAAAGATTGACTCTAATCATCATGACTTTCCTTGTTGCTTTTTTTTAGTACTCTTTTTATTCACTCATACTAAAGTGTGTTCTCCCTGACTTGTCCCTTGTATTGTCTGGGACGACTCAGACAATCTGGCTAATGAACTCTTTAACCAGATGACCAGCTTGTCCTGTTGTCACTGTCCATCTGGGTGTCCTGCGCCAGAATTTGTCTGTCCCTCTCAAGCCTGTTTGTTTCACTAATGCAGTCAGTTTCAAACTTGCAAGCACAGGCTCTGCCGTGACCTCCCCTCGAGTTCGTCAAAACGGCTCCCTTGTGATCCCTCAAAACGACTTCACTTGTTTGCAGGTGAAAAAAGTTACAACCTTTTTCACAGTCGCCTCCTACACCTCTCTCTGCCTCTCAAACCTCAGGGCCTCAATAGACGTTCACTGAATGAGGAAAAAAAAAAAGAGAGAAACTTAATCTACACACTGCTCCTCACCTCCACATTGTTTTCATACTTTCTGCATCACTGGGTGTTGTTAGACAGCAGAGAGTGAACTAAAAGTCTCCAGTCCCACCACCAGCGTGTTTACACCTGAGTGTTACTCGTGGTCCTGGTTAGGTCCTTTTAAGTTGTTTTCTTCTTGATAGGCTATAGTCAAATTATTAAAAAAATGATTCACCTATAGGGATTTTCTCCTCAAGGCAATGCACTCAACTTATGTTGTGATAGATGTGAAAATGTTTTGCGCTGTGACAAAGATTTGTCAAAGATCCGGAGTCTGTTTATTGAAGGGGACAAAACCAACACGCAGCTTAGATGAACATTTACATTTACATTCTACATTTAGAATGAAAACGACACTGGTTGCCCGTTATCTGTGTGTGTGTGTGTGTGTGTGTGTGTGTGTGTGTGTGTGTGTGTGTGTGTGTATTTACATTTACTCTTCATCTGTTGACTACGATGTCAGGGTTTTCCTGTTTCTGTCTCTATGGAATCAGTGCAGACTTCAGTCACATGGGTGAGTTTGCCCAAATGACCTTTTGGACTTTGTCCAAATGAGAAAACATTGAGTGTGTTTGCATTGTGTTCTGGTGATTTGGGGAGGCCTGCAATGGCTGAAGATTTGACTGATTTGAAGAAAGAAAAAAAAAAAAATACCGCCTGAGTATTGAACTTTTGACCACGCTGAACAGCATAATGTGACTAGTATTACTTGCACGACATCAAGTAAACCACACTTTGAAACTCTGTGTTATGGTTGTGGGCATGACTCTGTTGCTCTGTTCAACACAGCGGAGCAGTGGGGCAAAGCTTTGATTCAAATGGATGGATTTTATGCCAAGGAAACCAAGTGCAGCCCCATAACTGTTCATTTTAAAGACTGTGGTGCAGTGGGTGCATGACATGGATTTAACGCCAAAGGAGTGAAACATTTTCTCCCGGCCTTGTGCTTTTGAGATTCAGAGACTGGATTATGTTCAGAACTGAAGAGAACTTCTGGACCAGATCTGTATTGGATGTAAAAATAAGACTCAACAGGAAGTCGATAGCTGCCAGAGATTGTGAACTTTTCTTAATGTTGTTCACATTTTTTCCCCATTCCTCACCGAATAGAGAAGTAAAGTAATAGTAACAGTACCAGTTTCATGTGTGCCTGCTGAAGGGACTGTTTGACATTTGAGGAAATACACTTATTTTCTTTCTGGTTAAGCGTTAGATGAGAAAATTAATAAATGACTTTGATGAGTGATATAAAGTTAAGGCCAGCCTCTTAGATTGGCAAAGACTGGAAACAGCTGGCCTGTCTGTGTCCAATCCAACTACCAGCAAAGCTCACTAATTAATGTTATATGTTGCTATTTGTTCAACTCACGTTTTTTATACTAAAGTATAAAAACACTGAAAAACATGAACAGTAGTATTTCATGACTGGGAATACAGTAGCTCTTCCTGGAAGCTCAGATGGTTCCATGAGCCAGTCCAGATTAAACAAACCATATTATTATTATTATTATTAATGTTAAACATACAACCCCTGCTGGCTTTAGCTTTGAATTTAACAGACAGACTGATAATGTCTGTATGTATCAATCTTCTCATCTTACTCTAAGGAATCAAATAAGTATATTTTGCTAATGCTTGGACTGTTGCACAACTGAATGAAACATGAAGCTACAGCCAACAGTTGGCTTAGCAAAGCCAAATGGAACAGGGGAAGCAGTTTTAAAGCTTATTAGAGGTGTAATGTCAAAATGACAGGTTGTGCTTTTAGCAGGGGTTGTGTATGAGGCTTTCTTAACCAGCAGCAGTTACTTTCTGAAGCCTTTACACGGAGCTAAGCTAGTTGTTTTCCTCTGTTCCCAGTCTTTGTGCTGAGCTGAGCTAACCAACTGCTGGCAATTGCTTTATATTTTAGACACTTGGATGCTGACTGGTGTCAATCTTCTTATCCCACTTTCAGCAAAGAAGAAGAATTTCCCAAAATGTCCAACTATTGCTTTAAAGGTTTTGCCTCTCACCATAGGTTTTAAATTAGTTTTTGTTAGGGCAAAGTCTAGGTGTAGTGTAACCTTCCTGATAGAAGTTCGATGATCTGTTAACAGCTGTTTAATATTAGGACCCTCCACATTTTTACTTAAATGTATGCCTTGTTTTTATAAGGACTTCAGGTGGAGAGAGCTAAGGAGATATTGTGAGGGAAGAGAGCCATCATCTTGGTGATGCGGAGGTGCGGAAAAATCCCTAACTCAACCTAAGAAATGGCTTAATGAAAACAACTGCAAATTTTGAGATGTTCCATATACATTGTTTTAGACAAAACAGCTGAATGGAAGCATTTAGTTCATTTATTCTTTGTGTGTGAGCATGTGTGTGCACAAGTGTGGGTTGTTTTTTTTTTTAAGTGTGGGCCAATTCTGTGACATCCTCCTGAAGCATTCACGTGGTCACACACTCACTAGACTGAACTGTCCGCAATGCTACCACACTGTGTTCACATCTATTAACGTTCTTGCTGTCCTTGTTGGTTTCCTCGATTTGATTTAATCCCCCCCCCTCCCCCCCCTCATTGTTTTGTGTTTGTGAGGATGCAGACATCACTGATAAAGTTTCTATTGTAAAGACATTGTTGGGTTTGTTTGCCATGTAGCTTTGACGTCTGTTGCCGTGGAAAACAGAAAACACAGCAAGTTGGTTTTTGGAGTAAAACTAGGATCTGCACATGGAGCCATATACAGTAGTTATTGTGGAGAAGTTGGAAAACTCATTAAAAATAAAACATCACATTAAAACCTGCCCAAAGGTTTTCAACTTTTGTTATCACTGGTCAATACTGTGTGTTGGCTAAATTACTGGTTTGTGATAGTACATTTATTATGTTATGGGTTTAGCTCACCCAAGCTACATAAATGTCTGTTTGTTTTTTAAAAAAATGTCTCTGGTGCTCTGGATAATTCATAGACCTTAATGGGAGCAGGTTTTATTGGGGCTGCTTTCTACTGAAGACACGTGTCTACAGTATGAAACCTGTTGACGGTGTGACACTATCTCTGGAAAGTCGAGTTCCACTACAAATTAAATTCATGTTGAGGTGAAGACAGAAATCTTATAAATTAATAACTAGTTTCCTGAATATGTTAAGTCAAAACTATACATACTAGTGACAAATGGGTAGGTCTTTTCATAGTTTTGGTGGAATTACATTGCATAGATTTAGTCATCAAAGTTATGGTCAAAATATGCACCTTTATTAAAATCTTTTCTGCCAGTGAAAAGATATAGATGATGTCCATACTTTAATATAAGATGATTTACATTGTTTGTTCATTACAAGAACTGATAATACCAATTCAGAGCAATTCATTTTCTTTTATCTGTAAGAGTCACTTGTATGCTTTTCTAAACACACCTAATTACTGGTTCAGCAATACCTAAATCTATATATCAGTATTATTTTATTGTCTCATGAAAGTCAAATGATAATTTCCATGTTTCCCAAAACAGCCAGCAGTTACTTTAATTACTCTTAGTTTATCCATTCAGCAGAAGGTATTAATGTAACTCTGCAAGGGAAAGTCCAGAGATGAACATGTACCTGTGTGTACTACAGTGTGCCACTACCTGTTGAGGCTTAATGCTGCACTTGAATTTCACCTTTTCATCTAATAAAAAAAGTACTTTGGTTGAAATGAGCTCTGCTGCAGGTTATGAAGTTTATGTTGTATTCCTAGAGAAAAGTATAACAAGTATAATATAAGTAGCTGTATGGATTAAAAAGAAGAGCATTATTGTAAGCTGTTCTCAGGTTGCCCATTGTTCAAACATACAATATCAAAATGATAAAAAGTCGACAGTGTTTCAAATGTTCCTACTCCTCCCTGTAGGTCACTTGCTTTTCACAGAAGACAAGAATAGCTTCACTATAGACACACAAAAAGTAAATGAAACCTGGTGACGTCTCTGGAATCCACAATCCTTTTTATGACGAGGCATAAAATACTCCCAAATGGTTTCATTACTACATATTCATCATGGTTGTCATCACTGACAAATATAGTTAAACTGATGTTTAATGTTGATGTTACATTAGACAAAAGTAATTTCTAACTTATCATTTCTGGTCAGGCACTAAAGTTTAACATGGAACATATTTTTCCCTCTCACTTCTCCTTCTGTTGGGAATTCCTAATATTCCCCTACTTTTCCACTTCTGTATACTATACTGCCACTTCCTTTTTCTCACGCTCTGAGAATTTCTGATTTCTGGCCTGTGTTCTTTCTGCCACCATTCCCTCTGCCCAAACAGACCCGCGAGGTTCTTTAAATATTACCGTGCTTCTGCTATCCTCTCATTCAGACCTATAATTGTGAAACTCAGCTGCTTTCCCCTCACCACCATATCCCACAGGATCATCCGGGTGCTTCACCAGAAAAGTTCCATATTTCATCTGCTGCCTTTACTCCCACCGCCACCATCTAGACTGTGAAGGATTCTACGTAAATGCATCACACGCATATAGAAACTTATATGATCAAACTGAACTCTAACACCATCTCAGCTGGTGGCAAATGTACAGCATTGTGAAAACACAGTGTTTCTGTCCCCACCATGTGGCAGCAGCTGCTGTTTTTTTTAACATTGGTAACAGTTCATCTTTCTGATATATTGCCTTGTATTTCTCTATAATGGAATTGGAGAAGCATCTAGAAGTCGGACATCTATTTTGGCTAAATTTGCCAATGTTGGCCAAATACAAAAAGAACCATAAAACATATCCACTTTAACTGACTTGATTTTAGCTCATCTACACTGTTGTGGTCTGATCATGTGTTTCAGTTTATTTTGATTAAAATCAACAACAATTATGTATTCGATCTCATTACACATGACTGAGAATCAAAGAGAGACAATCAAGTTTGTGTGCTGCAACTCAGATCAAATTAGCGACCGATTCATTTCCTCCCTGAAAGCAGAAAATCTATTGAGTTTTCTTACATAACACCGCAGTGTTGAGGCAAAGCATTTAACACAGTTAAACAGTAAAAGCAGAAAGACCCGAGAAGCGTTAAAGTACATCTACTAGAAGCAGTACTTCTGGATGCTGATGCCAAAATGATGCAAAGCCCCAGTTCAGAGTTATTTCTCTTCATCTCATCATTCACTTTGCACAGTACCAATTCTGCCACTTCACTGCTTGTCCTGAGCCTGTAAATGTCTGTGTGCTGCTTTCAGTGTCTCCTGCATGTCTTCGTACTGGGTCAGAGCGCAGGCCTCATCCAGCTTGGCCCAGCGGTAGTCCTGGTGCTCGTCAGACAAATTCACCGCTGTCCCCGGGTCTCTCAGCTCAGCCAGCCAGTACAGCACCTCCTTGCGTTTACCTCGCACCTCGTAGCGCAGCTCCTGAATAAAACCGTCAATCACCCGCAGGTGTTCCGCCCCCAGCCCGGACTCCTCTTTAGTCTCTCTCAGAGCTGTGGTGAGGTCATCCTCACCGGGGTCCACATGACCTGATGGTAGTCAGGTCAAGAGATAAATAGGACAAAGGGTATCTGAAGGTGCAAAAAACTACACATATACATTCATGCAATGTTTTAGAAGTTGTAAACACCTTTGGGAGGCGTCCAGTGGTGTTCCCCATAAGATGTCTGCAGGAGAAGGTACTCGATGTTATCTGGTGGAGGAATACGGCTGGCCAGACGTCGAAACACTATAAACCCACAAGCTCGGAGTGCCATCTCCCTGTTTGACAAATATGCATGCAAGCGGGTTCTGCGTTATGTTATGTCCAATCTTCCAGGAAACAAAAAGACTGCAGCAGGTAAGAAAGACACTTTATTTGTTGTTTTTTACATGTGAAATACAGAGAAACTTCCCTTTAACAGATTCAAACTTTCAATACCTGACTTTCATTACTCTTATCGTAATCCGAGTCGCTGTATGTCAAATATGATGGATTGAGCTAAGTCATGTTAGCTTGCGTCTCTGTGTGACTGTCTTTATTCTGACTTTTAGAGAACATGTTCCTTTGTGTTTCACACACACACAGCTGGCCTGACAGATGTTTAGCTACCTGTGTTAGTTCAACTTACCGTCGATTCACTACAACAAGACTTCTGTGTTTCGGATTGTTTGTTTCGCACAGCTTGAGAGCACAGTGGTGTACCCACAAATGGTTCCGACTGCGCTCATGAGACACAACAACAAGCGTTCCGCCTTTTAGACCTGCTGTAGCCTGTTAGTAGTGAAAGACGTGCAGAAATTCAATACTGAAGTAAAAGCGAAAGTACGTGTCTCAACAGTGCTTTATAGAATGTAACAAAATATAGCAATAACAAAAAAGTAAATGTTGCTGAAACATTTTAAAAAGAGTCTGTGAAGATTCTCAGTCATCCAGGTAAAGTTGTCTGAAGATTGAGTCATGGCAACTGGACTTCTTTCTTCC
>JAUYWH010000022.1:7399817-7465218 GCA_034779795.1 Ctenopoma multispine | reverse complement strand
TCCATCCCCAGAAAAATCAGGCCCAATTCACACATCCACCAGGTTGAACACCCTTAACGACCCACCCAATGGGGGCAATGTGGATGCAGAACGAAACGTCTCTACTTGGAAGAAAGAAGTCCAGTTGCCATGACTCAATCTTCAGACATTTTAAAAAGAGAAAATATTTATTGTGAACTTATTCCATTTCATTTGTTTTGTAAAGTGTAAATCTCTGTTATTACAGGAAGACACAGGAATAAAAAACATCAAAATATAGGGCACTTAAAATATCTAAATACATGTGCATAATGGCCTATTTCAGAACAATATATATCTTATTATTTGATTATAATTAGAGTCATTAATGTGTAAACCTGACTGATGTAAACTATTAAAACTGGAGCTGATTTTAGCATCCGGAGTGAAGCAAAATTAAAAGTAATATACACCACCACTGATTAGTAGTAATAGCTAAAAGTAACTAGTATCACATGGCTACAAAAGTAAAAATACTTATCATGTAGAGTTGATATATTTACTGTTTAATAATAATATATAGTATATATATATATAATAATAATATATATGCTAAATGTGTTTTTGAACAAAGACCTGGTTTTAAACTTACACATTTCTTTACAATGTAATAGCTGCTGTGCCTGTGGGAGACAGATAAGGAATGTACCCAGTACAGATAGGACCAACTGAAGACAGCTTGTATCTGATGATAATGGAGACCGGGTCCCATTTCCATGTAACCCAGAGCTGTCGGGACTTCAGTTGCTCAGCTTGACGGAGGAGACGCTGCTGCTGATATTCAAGGTAAATTCCAAAATAGGAGTCAAATGTGTTTTGTTACTTTTTACCCAAAAATATACGTATAGGGAGAGGGAGAGACAGACAGAGAGGAAGCATAAACATAACATACCTTTTAAGGAATCATTCACATTTAGCCTGTAGTCGTTAAGTGCCCCCTTGAAGAAAATGTATGACTTTCCTGACATAAATCATGATTTTGCTCTTCTGTGGCTCTTTCCTTCATATCATGTAACTGTCTGTGGTTTAGCCAGAGGCTTCAAGACATGTGACTTTTGATGCTACTACTACTGTGCTTACTCAGCCTGCACTGAAGTGCTCATTATTCCACTCCGCTATACATGACTCACACTTGGGGTCAGGTTATCCAGCATCTAGATATTTTTGGTATATACTGTCAGAGATCCTACAGAGATCTTACACAGAGATGATGCAGGACTGTGAGTCTTTAGCTGAGTGATTGTTCTGTAAATTGATGACAGCCAAATCTGTGTTTCATGTCACCTTCCTGTGTTACTTCCTGTAACTCATGTACTGCACTCAACTCTTTATTATTTAATAGCTCTATTTTTGTTTGTTTATCAGAATCCATGACTCAGTGTGTCTGGGGTAGTAGAGGTGATCAGTGCCAAGACACGTCCTTGCTTGAAGCTGAATGTTTGTGGAAGCTGACTATTCTGGAGATATTGCTGACTTAACTTAAGCTGACAAATGCATTGTCATGTGCCAACACAATAATCCCAATGACAAATCTTTCTGTCTGTAGTTATGGTTTCAGTAGAAGTCGCCAGCACAGTTACGTTGCTGTGTAGGTGGCACTGAACGCAGGATAGTTGATCTTGTGACAAACAACACAATTCTTTAAATGTTAAATTGTGATATTTCTAGCTTGCCTTCGAAACAGCATTTCACAGCATGGGGGATCAGGAGCAGCCCACTGGGGGGACTCACTTCGTAGGGAAAAAGGATGAACTGATTGAAGCAAAGCGCTCTCTCAGAACACTGGAGGGGCGGGACATACTGATCATCTTCAATCAGGGAGCCCTCTATGCAATGGACGCTTACTGTTACCGTGAGTACAATTTCTCTAGTGTTCAACTCAAAACATCGTCTTATAAGAAACAGAAAAGTTTGGCTATTCTGTTTTAGTTTCACTCAAAATCTCAACACCCTGTATGACAACTATATTACTGGCAACTGCAGATCATTCAGTGATATGTAAACTATCAAGCTTGTTCTTGATGAATGTCCTCCTTCACTGAACCACTTTAAAAATAAGTTGCCTCTAATAGAGATTGTGCCCCGGGACATTAACTACCGGGGTGCCTTGCTTTGTTATCCGCAGGGCGTTCTAGCACATATTGCCTTTAATGTGTGCGGCGTCAGCAAAATGTTAGTGTGCTGTAGCCTCTTTGCTTATTCTGCAATACGCTGATCTCCCACCTTTTCCACAGATGCTGGGAGTATACTGGAGAATGGAGACATTGAGGTGAGATTTACATTTGACATAAGGGATGAGAGGTTGCTTTTTGTCAGACTCAGAAGAAATAAACCAACATACCATTTAGCTTAATGTACTGGACTGTAATTTCTGTTATGATAATGTTCTGAACTTATCCCCCACACAGTTATTAATCTTTCTTTCACACACACACACACACACACACACACACAGGAGATTGACGGGAAGATGTGCATAACTTGTCCAAAGCACAAGTACAAGATCACTCTAGCCGAGGGAGAGGGCTTATACAGGGGCACCGACCGCAGACAAGTACCGCCTTTGACCAAATGGTACTCCAAGGGTGTGAAGCAGCGAACCCACACAGTCACAGAGGCCAATGAGGACGTCTATGTGAAACTATCTGAGGACGTGTGCTGGATTGACTCTGACTACTACCAGGGAGAAAAGGGGAAGGTGGAAAGAGCCAAAGCTGAGGAGGACTCACCTTGATAGTAGATGGATGTGAATGGCATCTCTATAGTCCCTCATTGTCTATCCTGATCTCTTGTAAATGATTGCATGATGGCTGCACAGAGGGGATGTCAGACATTTACTTGGTGTTATATTTTCTATAATCAACATCAACAAAGTCTTAAAATGAGTCTACAGAGTTTACAAGTATTTAGAATATTAAATTTCTTTATTTAAAGCCTGCTAGTTGTTTACAAATTATTTAAATGTTTTCCTACGTCTATTTAAATGTCGTGTGTGTACATTTCTCAGAGCCATGATGTCTTTCACTAAATAAAAATGTTTAATGAATCATTTTAAATTCAAGATTCTCTGTTCTTAAATTGAGCAGTGGCAAAACGACGTTTACCTACACTGGTGCTTCCCTTTTCAATATTTCTCATGTATTATGCATGCACTGAATGAATCAGTAAGATAAAGAGGTTTATACTGATCGATAAAGCCCTAAAGTGGAAAATCATTCATGTAAAATATCATATCATCATACCACAACAGTCGCCACTTTTTTATAATATCGCAGGTGACATCAGAATTCATATATCAGGCCACAGCCTGCACAGGGTCAAACATTCAGTTGACCCTGAGGTTGTTAAAAGGTGAGCAGCTTCACACAAGTGCTGTAGCCGGCTCCAGTCCTGCTCATTTAAGATACATATTATGTGGAGGAGTTCAGGGTTTAGCGTGATGTTTTGGGAGATACGTCATTCGCTTTTGTGTTCAGAGATGAGATTCATACATCTGTCTTGTCTGTACAGTAAACTCTGAAGCCTGGATCAGCGGCCACTTGGCTCAGTTTAAACAAATCTGAAATGCAGATTTTATAACATTTGGAGCACTGCCTTCCATAAACCAGTGTCCTACATTTTCAAACTCTCCACTTTACACTATTTCTTAATGCTCTTAGATATTTATGGTGTTGGTTGAAATAATTAACTTTAACCCTGTTTAACAAATCTGTCATCCCTTTTATACAACTAATCCAGAAAAGAATGTGATTTGTGATATGTAAAAAGGTGTAATCATAATTTATTTGCATAAGCATTCAATTTACATGCCATGCAGAATATTACAGTTTTATCATTTCTTAACCATTTGATGTAAAGGGGCAAGACAGCCTGTCACATTCATATTATTTTAGGTTTCTGTGCCCAAATAGTGACACTGCCTCAGAACTGCAAATGCCATAGGCTGATAACACAGAGGCTATGCGGTATGATGCTCCTCTGTGCATGAATGATGCTGGTCTCTGGAGGCCTACAGCAAACTCACCACACAGTGTCAGAGCTTTGGCCTGTGTGACGCTTTGAATACAATCACGAAATGCACAGGCACCAGGTCACATGAAACAAGGGGCTAAGATAAGAGATTAAAATATGATCGTGCAGCCAAACTGAGAATGTTGATTCAAGGCATGTGCAGGTGCAGGTGGTCATTTGTAGTAGGTCAAGAGGACAACATAAGGGGCAGACTGTCTGGGGAAACTGCTTAGCATAGTGTGTCTTACTCCAGAGTTTGTAAGCAGCATGTCTTTAGTGTTGTGGGACATTACATCCCGAGGCCTCTCTGTTGGTCTTATGTCTTGCATTATTCATGATGATTGTGAATGACACAAGAGGCTCTGATTAAACCTTTAAGACTTCTGCTTTTCTTCCTCTCAAAAAGCTCTGGAAGCCCTGGAGTATAACCAAGAGAATGGACTACCTCGTGTCATTATCGCCTTTCATCAGAGTCCCTCAAAAAAACAAAGACAGTTTTAAGTCTTTTTAAATATCTTGTTAGAAAAGCGAATAGTTCTCCCACGCATGCTCATTATGGTGTTACCACAACCCTTCACAGTGCACCGCATATCTTATACCTCTGGGCAGATCTTTTGTGTCTTTGCACGTGTTGAAATGTGTTTGTTTGAGAGTCCGGGGACGGAAGTTGACGGCGCACGTCCTCTGCGTTGCATTCAACACATGACGTGAAACTCAAATCAGTTTTGAAAAGACAACATTGTCTGGGCGAACCAAAGAAAACCCCAAACCAAAACAAAAAAAACGACAGTGTCATGTCCAGCCCGTCGACACCGCGCGCTCCTAATGACGCTGCCCGTGCGTGTTTGGCGCGCGCTGCTTCTACGTGTCTATGCTGCCCGCGTGCGTGTTGCTGAGTCAGGCGCGACCACTCTCGGTTTCACTCCGTCTCTCCCCCCATCTCTCTCCCTCTGTCTCTCTGTCTCTCGCCAGTTGTTCTTTGCCAGGGAGACTTTCTTTTACCCGCTGACGTCATTCTGATGCTGAGGACACCGAAGCTGCCGTCTCCTCGTCTTTAATTGCCCCCCCCCCCCCGACACACACACACCGAGTGACAACTTGTTTGTCTCTTAGCGCATTGACTGTCCATGGGCGCTGCTGTGTACACACTCCGCTGCTCCGCCGGTCCGGCCGGGTTGTCCGGTGCACCTCTGCGGTCGGTTCGGGACGGTAACGGGCTCCGCTTTTATGAATGAATAACGAGACGGGGAAATGCGAGTGACTGCGAAACTCCCCAGCTGTCGGGCTCCCGGGGGCCCAGCAACCGATGAGAGGGATTAACGACGGAGCGGAGCCGCGGCTCATTGCGGAAAAAGCCGAGTCTGACTGCAGACTGGCGTGGACACGCACCGTGAGGGAAACGGGCTCCATAGCGTAGAGCAGCGGAACAAAAAAAGAACCGCGGTGACCACAATGTAAGTTATTCTGAAGCTGCAACTCATTAAGGGGTGTATGAAGGAAGGGACCACGGTATGGGTGCATGCTTTATTTGTCTGTGTGTTACTGCTCGATAAAGATAAATACGGCACCGGGAATATTTCTCAAAGTGTCTGATTAACTGAACCATCATACCCACCCAGGTGTAGCAAAGGCTCCGGCCAGCTTCTTCTCAGTCATCTTCAGTGACATAACGGTGATGCACTGTCTCCGTGATAGACATGAATAATAAGGACCAGAGCAAAGACAGTTTTTTTTTCTCCCTCTCCCTCAGTGTTACCTCTGGATCTTCATCCGGCCTTGCGATGCCTCCATTAACTCTCAACTACAAGTTGTTTGGCTTACAGGTCCATCCACATCGTGGCTCTGGGCAGCGAGTGCCCAGGAGGAGTCGGGCCTGGGGAGGAGATCATGGGCCAGGGGCAGCTACAGGGAGGCCTGTTGTGGAGCTACCTGGGTCACGGGGCGCTGGTGGGACCTTGCGACCTGGAGAGCAGCCTGCACAACCCGGCCTTCATGGAGTACACTTCACGCGTGTTTGGAGATGTCACTGTAGTGGTTCGAGATTGTCCCAGTTGGGTAAGAGAGTGGTGGTGTGTGTGTGTGTGTGTGTGTGTGTGATTCACAGGAGTATTATCTTTGTCACATTTTGCTCATCCACGTGTCTGTCCAGTGTGCGAGTTAAAAGTGACCCACAGAGTCACTGTCTCTTTTCTTCTACACCTTCCTGCTGGTGTGAGCAAACGAGACTTGATTTGCAGAGGAAGTGCAGGGCAGATCAAGGCAAAATAAATGTCATGTACAGCGGTGTGATTACGATCACTGTCTTTGTTAAAGTGTCACCTGGATCATATGTTGTTTACTTTCACTCTGCTTCTGTAGAACATTTCAGATTCCAGGGCCACTTGCCTCCCTGCAGTGATTGCAGGCATGAAAATGCCTATTTTAACATGCACTGCACAACTGATCAAAGAACTTTTGTTCTCAATAGCATATGAATTCGAAATGAAAGCACTGTTATGATTTTGTAGCAGCGTTGTATGCGTCCTATTATAGGGCTGTCTAACTCTGTCAGGGGCGGTGCTGGGGAACGTCTGGCAATCTAATTTTACGTCTTTGTGTTCTTTTTTATGCAAACTGCTCAACACTTTCTGCTGTGTGTTTACTGCCTAGTAAGTGGAAGCAGGTTTCTTTAGAGCTGCTAGCCTCACAAAGGTCTTTGGGGGTAAAGTCCCATGAGCCATACTGAGGTATTTACTGTATACTTATGGAGACTCAGAGGAGAAGGGTTATATGAGGTGAGATTCATGGTACAGCTCGGTCTGTTGTTTCTCATATGTCTGCCCTCCTCTCACCTGTTACAGTTATTGTTTTTCTCTGTGCCTTTCCAGGACTTGTTGGACAGCGATTGGGCCAGTGTAAGAAAAGTTCTTGAGCAGGCGGACATCCTAGTCATTAAATATTCAGTCACTGACAAGCTGGCCTTTCAGCAGGTCAGAAACGGCTACGCTCCAAGACTCCGCCCGCTCCTGAGGCACTGGGGTGTTCCTGTCATCCTGGTCGCTGTCGGAGCACGGCTGAATGGTGAGGACGCATTTGTCTTGTGTTTTCGTTATAGCTGGAGCGAGTTTAGCTTCGCCTACAATGCCTCGACAACCGATGGGTCCTCTGACAGTGTGTCGTTGTTGTGTGGCAACATAGTTGTTTGAGAGGCAACAAATAGGAACTGTGTTCACCCTCAGTCGCTGATCTTGATATCTGGGAATCTGCAGTAAATTTCCTGTTGCCTCAGTTGTTTTGAGTTTTGGGACACTATCATGCTTCTGTCCTCTAATGTGTCCTCCCAGCATGAAGAGGATGCTCATGACTAAATCTCCTCTCGGCTGCCTTCAGGCTGTCAGCTCACATGCTTCACTGCAAGAAAGACAGCAAAGCAACATATTAAAGTTATATTTTTTCTCACAGCTCACAGAACAAACGTACAGCCTCAAATGCACATTGTCATGACTTGAAAGTGCCTTTGAATAATAGTTTATTCTTTAGGCAGGACTAGGGCACTTTGGTGTAGCGAGCATTACTGGTGGCTGGTTAACACATCATGTGTTAACGTACATGCAAATCTACAGCTCAGCCAGTCTGCCTGGGCTGCACACACACACACACACACACACACACACATACACACACACTGACCCTTGTCGAATCCAGGTTCTGTAAACAAGTCTATGAAATGTACCAGGTTGTATTTTTAGCACGCCCGCTCAACATACTTTGAGATCCTGTCAGAGCTCTGCTGCAGAATGATCACAGTCTAAGTCAAGTCTTTGCTGGGAGAGAGAAGTAGAGGGAGGGAGTGAGTAGCTGTAAACTGGAGCCTTTGTTTGTGTTTTTGTTTGTGGCTGGCGTGAGTATTTTCATGCTATCCCCTCCTGACTGCAGAGAATGACGGCTGAGCTCTAAGCACTTCCTGCTGCTTGACTTTAGACCAGCGAAGGCTCAGCTGTGGCAGAGGGAGCGCGTACACCGTACGTGTATTAACACAGCCATTAAACCAGCTCTGAACGCAGGAGCACAGGCGGATTTATTCAAGGGCATGCACGCACGCACACACTCAGACATAATACTGATGTGCCAAGTCACTGTTTGTCGGATGCTCACACATTCCTTTAGCTTCTGCGTCTTACACACACACACACACACACTCAAACTCTACCTCCATCTCTGTTTCATGCCTGTTGGTTATCAACAGTATGATTTATCAAATGCCTCAGCACTTAGCTGTATGTCCCATTCATTCACTCCTTCTCTTTGGCTCTTTCCTCCTTTGTCCAGTCTTACTGAACATTTTTTTTTGTCCTTCAAGCTAATCCCTCTAATTTCTGGTTTGATTTTGTCTCATTGGGTGCACACGTGCCACAGTATGGCAGGTCTTAGTACAATCGCCACTCTATATATCATTTTAGCAGTATTTCTCATTTCAGGAGCCAGCTTCACCAATCACAACAAAACAGACAATGGCAACACCCTTTCAAATTACTTTACTGGCTGTTTACTGTACATAGACTAGATGAATTAGTTTGTACAGCAGGTCTACACCACAGAACCACCTGTGGCTGTAGCATCTGGTTTGTATGTTCTTTTTTTTTTTTTACTGGACTTCAGTCCAGGAGTAAATGGACTCCAAAAAATAATTTGATTAATGTGTGTGATTATGGGATGAATCTCTCTGTGAAATGTGTGGACAATGTGCAGATTTTTCTGTCTGACTCCTTCCAAAATTTGTTTGATCCATGCATTGACATTAACACTAAGAATCAAATATGCCATATATGCACGAAGGCTTATATGGCAGTTAATTTATCATTTTAGTTAATGTTTTCACTTTATGGACTGTATATCATAGGTCTCGTGCAGCTCGTACATTAGTTCAGTTCATACTAGATTCACAAATTGTGAAAAGCTTAGTATGTCAGTAACTGATATAGTCTCAGCACTTCAGAGTTTAATTCTTATCTGTGTGTTTAGATGAAGGCCCTCCCTGCACGTGTCCTTTGTGTGCGTCCGACTGGAGCAGCTGTGTGCCTCACAGCGAAGGTCTGCAGCTGTCCCGGGACCTGGGGGCCACCTACCTGGAGTTGCCCTCTCTCAACCACGTGTTTGTGGGTCGCTACTTTGGTAGCGTGGTAAGTGTTGACGCCACACGAGAATCGAACCATCAGTCAAACAAATGTAATAACAGTAGAGCCGAACATCACCTCAAGGCGTTTGTTGCTGGTTGAATCAGCACTTTATGTTTTTTATAGTTAATGATGCAGAGGGAAAATCTTAAACCCGGGCAGGTAGCTACAGTGGTCTTCTTAAGAAGTTGTTTCAAAAGCAACAAAATCAATGATGCAACATCACATTGTGTTTGAACTAACATGTATTTCTGTGTCATTCAGCTGGAGTACTTCATGATTCAGTGTCTGAAACACAAAGCCAAAGAGAGGCCAGAGAAGAGACGAGGAAACAAAGAGAACGAGTTGCGTCCCCCTCACTTGGAACAGCCAGGTCAGAGGAGTACTACTGTATCTAACAACAAATACTGCTTTTATTGTGAATGGTGTTGAGTTGTTTCCTGCTGGTTCATATGAAACAGAATCTTTAACATCACAAAATGTTTTATTGATTGGTTTATTTCATTTTTAATTTGTAACAAAGTTGCTTTACATACAGCACAGTTTACAGGGAGCATTCAGTCGGACTGACTGGACTGGATTGTTTCTTCTTGAGCTTACATAGCTATAAAAAGAGCTGAGCACAAAGGTTTTATCTGGATCAATATTCTCTGTTACGAACTGGAAATAAGAGGAGAGACAAAGAGCATGGTAGACTACTTTTACTCACTGACGTTTGAATCAATTTTAGACTGAGCTTTTTTCAGTGTCAGACACAGCAACAACTGAGTGTTTACTTCCTTGAGTACAATCACTACTGTGATAACATGTTGTGGGATGAGAGAGTGTTACTTATTAACCTTATTCTTAACTAGCTCATGTCATCAGTTTAGTCATTTGATCTGAATACCGCAGACTCACTTGTTCAGTCAGTGCTAATGTAGTTATGTAACACACTTTACATTATACTGCATATTTTAGTTCAGGGCTACAATGAATAATTATTATTATTATCAGTAAATCAGTCAGTTATTACATGTAAAATAAGTTAATGTTAATGGAAATGCTGATAGATTTCAGACGGCCATCACAGTATTTACAGGCCAAGGTGACCTTTGTGGTTTTGTCTGCTCAGCTGTCCGTAACTGAAGTATATGTAGTTTACTATTCTGTAAGACAAAGAAAAAAAATACTTATGCAGTAAGTACTGTAAGTAAGTAAGTAAGTATAAGAAGCAATAGTTTAAGTTTAATTAAGCTTTTAAAACAAGATACACAAAACAAGCTTCTACCATCATGATCCACTTGAAGATTTACCTCAGAAGCCAATCAGCTTCTAATTGTGAGGAGAGGTAACTGAGCATGCTGACCATGATCAAAACAGACTGAAGCTCACAGAACCACAAAATGTGAACAAAATGTAAAAGAAACTAACTGGAGTGCTCTGTGACAGACTGGACTCCTAATTGTCTAAAAGACAGTCTGAGTAAATGCAGTCGACTGCCGTTCCTAATTGACGGGTATTGCCATAAACTGAAAGCTTTTTGTGTGTTGAAACGACATAATTAAAGTTAATTTGGCTAAAAGCTCCCACAACACAGAGATATCAAGGAGCATTATTTTATTTTGAAAATGTGAGTCCAGTGAGAAGAGATTAACAGCTCCCGATGCTTTCTTTGCTGCTGTGACTGCTACTGCCATCTCAGTATGCCGTTTTCCCATTTTCTTATCTGAGAAACATCTGATCATATTTAACACAAACGACCTTGTTAAACTCGTGTTAAATATTGATCTGAGCACTTTGCTGCTGTGTGTGTCTAAATCTGATGCGGTGACAGATTTAAGTCCTGCCAAAGAAGGCAGCCATGCTGGAGGATTTATTGGTGCTTGTCCAGCTCTACCTCTGCGTATCAAATATGACATCCACTGATTCAGAAACAGCACAATTTTCTCTGCCAATCTAAGTCGCCATAAAAAAGTAGAAGAGGGCCACAGAGGTGCAGTGTGTGTTAATAGGTGTGAATAGGGCTATAATAGGATAATGATTTGTGACCCTCTCCCCTTACTTCCATTCTTTCACTTTCCTGGTCACTGCTCTTTTGCTTTTTCACTTTATCTGAATTCATTAATACCTTCATACATTTTTCAATGAAAATTTTTTTCATTGAGTTTTCACTCAGTTCACTGAAAATCTGTTCTTTGTTTTCAGTGACTGTTGTGACTGAAAACCAGCTTTTGAACTTACTCAGCTTTAGTTAATTTTCTATATTTTCCGAGCATTGTGACTTTTTAAAAAATGCAGTGAAAATTGAAACCAGATTTGTTGATTTGTTTGAAACTTTAAGTAAAAGTATAAAAAAGATTCAGAACGATGATCATAGAAGATGTAGGCGCAGTGCCCAAGTAATTTTTAAGGAGCTCCTAAGCTGAATGAACATAGGAGGTGTTTAGGCAGCATATCAGAATGAATGAAAACAACAATAGTGAGAGTTCTATGCATAGCCAAAAGGAAAAACCATCTCAGTTTGGGAACTGAAGATACTCATTGTTGCACTTTTGCCAGTGCAATATTTGCCCATTCTTCATCCAGCTGCTCCGCGATGTATGCCACACATTTTCAGTAGGAGACAGATCTGGACTGTAGGCAGGCCAACTAAGCAAACACACTATATAGTATACAAAGTATACAAAGCCACCCTGTTGTAGCACATGCAGAATGATTCCTTTCCAAAAATACGTTTTGATGCCAACATATGTCTCTAAAATCCAAATATACCATCACAGTTGACGACTTGAGCACATTCTTTCTGTCTGCGTTGTTTTTATCCGAGTCTGTTTCTCATGTAGTGCCACCTAAGGGTTCGAAGGTCTCGTACATTTAACAGTGGTTTCCACCCTTGGCCTTTACACACAATTTCCTTAATCTTTTTATAATATTATGTACTGTTAAGAAAAAAAAGAAACTCTTTGCAGTCTTGTAAACACTAAAAATGTTTTCTTTGTACTTTTGTCAGACAAATAAAGGTTCGAGTAAATTTATAAGTCACATATTTAAGTTTGTATTGCATTTTCTGAAAATGGGATTTATGAAATATAAACTTTTTGTAAATTGCTCAAGGTTACAAGAAGGGTCTTATCCATGTTTTCACTAGACCAGAATCCAGTGCAGCAGCCTCAGGTTTCATCTTTTCAGGTCTGTCTTTAGTGCAAAGACAAACACATCTGGAAGCATTTTTTTCTAACTGGAGTAACGTGGCAGGGCATAGCATGACTTTGGCCTCTCTTTGCTCTGTCTTCTAGACTAAAAAGGCCTTAGTACACAGTAAATACAGCATTTCTGTCAACATCACTTTCTCCACATACCTGTGTGTCAGAAAAAGGAGAAATCACAAGTAGAAGTAGACAAAGATTGAGCACAAATTAATTATAACAGACCTAGGGTACTTTGAACATAGCAAACCATTACTGCTCTCCTTTTCACCCTGTTTGCTACCTCGTCTTTTGCTCATTCAGCTCGTCTTCCTCCTATTCGAGTGGAGGAATCCAGCTTCTCCCAGGACATGCAGTGGTTGTTAGAGCGTGGCGTGCAGTTCGCCGATGTGGCTTTCTATGCCGGGGACTCTGGGAAAGAACTGGGGTGGGCGCATGCGGCTGTGCTGTGTGCTGTCAGCCCGTATTTCAGACAGCTGCTTCTCGGGCCTAAGACCAGGTAGGAGCGATATCAACTCATTCACATGGTGGAGCATAATAAGCTATTTCACCACCTGAGCCTGTAGCCAGAAGGAGCTTAGCTCTTTCTGTCTTGTTGAAACTCTAAAGCATTTTGTTAAAACTTGGATCTCTGTTGGACAGGGAACGTCCACAATCGCGGTGCGTTTGCAGAGAGCGGGACGGCGGCCCCCACTCACTTCTCTCCACCTGGGATGGGGGGATTATTGATGACATGCCACGATCAGAGGGGCACCTGACAGGACGTCTTTCTCGCCTGGTAGTGAAGGACCCCCTCCTGTGTATGTGCTTGTGGGAGACTCTTATGTTCATTTACAGAGGTAAAACACACACACTCATTTCAGCATTAAAAGTTGCACAAAGCTAAATCACCACAGGACTGTGGTGACAAACAGAATAGCATGCCATACCCACTAAGTTAAACCTTGTGATTTCACCACAATGAAGTTGCCCAAACTTGATTTCTGCCATCAGAAACTGGCATCAGTTGCTCACGAAGTGCCAAATAGAAAGTGGAGTGCGGAATATGAAGAGTGTCCAAAACAGCAGCCAACACGCACTTTGTCCAGAGGAATCTGGACTCAGCAATGATGGCACTTCACTCCCATCACACTACAGGATTTCTGTGATATGATTTGAAATATGTTTTATTGATGGTTCCTGTTTGTTTTTAACTTTTATTATGACTGGAGGTTACAAATACAGATAACAGAGCTCGATTGAGATCATCAGTGCAGAAACGTCATTCTCAAAAAGCAGTTCCTTTTTTTTTCTCCAAATGATTTAGATGTGCTGATTAATGTCCCCTGGCAGCAGAAGGCAGTTTTCCTGCGTTTGGGTCTCGTCCAACGTTCTATTACCACGAGAGCAGAAATCAGTCAAACTGGAACTGCTTGATAGTAAGCAACTGTAGTATTTTAATCTAGGACCTGATCATTCATTGTGTGACGGTGCTTTCTTAACCCACATTTGTACTTGATGCCTCAGGCCACTCAAATCTCATTTATCCAGCTCAGTTCGTTTAAACGTCGTGGACATCAGTCAGGATGGATTGGAACACTGAACAATGTCTTTCCAGAAACTGAACCGTCCATCATTTTGATTGCTAATGGGACTAGTTGATAGAATCTGACTCTCAAGCCTGTTACAGTGGCCTCGTATTTACATCAACAAATGACAAATGTGTCATCTAAAATTATTTGTGTCTTATATTAACTTCACTTAACAAGAATACAAACACATGCAGCTAGAAAACGTAAGCTTAAACATTTGCCGACGTTGTAAATTGTGGAGCTTTTTTTTATACAAAATGTCCTCCCTGAAGTTAAGCAGGCTTGTAATATTCTCGGCGACTTGAGTACCGCAATGAAAATCTGTGTGAGTCTGTGGCTTAGAGTCTGCAGTGCTGTGCCTGCTGCATGTTAGATCGCAGCGCCCATGCATGCTAACACTTCATCGCAGACTGATGGTCGTGCGGGATTCCTTACGGCAAAAAGCTGTACTAACGTGATTCACGGCTGCCTCTTAACATGTATGTAAGCAGCGCTGATGGACTGAATGAACACATGTGGACACACACACACACACATTACCACCAGAGGCAGACACACAAACACTCGCGTCTGTATGTGAGCTGGTGAAGGGTGAGTGGAGAAGGGAAGAAGATTATAGGGTTAGACTGAGTCTCTGTGAGAGACTGTATGAATAAGAATAAGAACAGACAGAGCAGTGTATATTTTCACACGCATATACAAGTCTTTGTGTGATTTTCTTTTTTTTTTTTTTTTGCTTTGAGTAAGAGATGAGAAAGATGGGAAAGCAAAGAGTGGAAAATTGTGAGTAGGGTGAAAAACACAGGTGGTGGGACGTGAGGGTGAGAGAGGGGGTGGAGTGTAAGGTGCTGCTTTTCTATATTTCTGTGAGATAACATGATGGGGAGAGAGTGTTTGGGTGGTGGTTGAAGCTGGGCACTAGAGCATACTGTTAATGTGTGTGTGTGTAGTTAGGAGAGAATAGCGGGAAGGAGAATGTGTGTGCACGTGCTGAGCAGAATACGAATGTCACGTTTCCATAAAACACTGCAGGGAGACTCAGTTAATTCTCGTGGAAGAAATGAGCAAAGTTAACCTTCAGCATGGTGACTCTGATTGTATGTTAAAAGCATCTGACCCCTCATACGTGTGTGTGTTCTGTATTGATATGTTTTAAGTGGCTAACACTATGTGAATATGTGCCTTTGTTTTGCCGATGTTTGATGTTAATTTGCAGTAAATCCACAACAAACTACATTTTGCTTTGCTACAGACAGGACAAATATCACAATGATTTGTCAGTTGTAGCTCATTTCATTGTAGCTAAGCATAACAAATTTCCATAACAATATCATGTCTCACAGCGACGCTCTCGTGGATTATTCCACGCCTGGGTTTTTTTGTAAGTTGAGTGTGTGTGGACAGTTACAGAGGCTGTGATTTTTGCCTGTGTGATGTTAACTCTGTGAGACTCTTGTCTCCTTGTGTAGAATCCTGTGGAATTATCGAATTTGTCACTGCTTTGGTTTTGTGTGTGTAATCAGTGCCTGTTTGTGGTCATCTAAACCTTTTTTTTCACTGGTTATATATATTTGTTAGCGTTTGGTATAAGTGGGGTTCAGGAATGTAAGAGTTACGGACAAGGTTAAGGAAAACTCAGGTAATGACTGTTAATCTGTCCAAATTGTTCCTAGTGTTTGTTTTGGAAACTTACTGTATTTGTAATAGTATGTAGATTTGTTCATTTAGCAGCTTTAGCTGTTTTACAGTAAAGTCATTTTCCTTCTGTTCCATGTATGAAACCATCTACCAGCACATCCATTGCTAGTTTTTGGTGTCTGGCTGCATCATATGTCAGCACCAAGCTCCTGAGCTAATCTCTCCCACTGCCTATGAGGTGTCTGTGCTGCGTGCCATCATCCGGCACTGGGTGTTGAGGTAATCCCTCTATCTGCCGAAATACCGTCATTATGAACTAAATCCTGCCCCGTATAGCTCACTGCTTCTCTCAACAGTATTTTTATGTCCCGGTAAGACACTCTACACCAATCAAGCTTCAGGGCTGTGTAGGCTTTCTAAAGTAAATACAAGCAGCGCTGCTGGTTTCTATCTGTATATTTTTAGTTAAATTTCTCAGCCACCGTTGAATTCTAATGACTCTTAATCATTAGCCCTTATATTTTAATGTCATTACACACTAAACGAAGATGGTGAACATGGGGAAAATACCAGCTACACATGTTAGACTTATCTTTGTATGTTACCAGTTTGATTACCATTTAACTTAAGTACAGCCTTGCACTGGGCATCCCACCCATATCCACCTCACATTATGTAAGTAGACAGCTTTTAGAACAAGCCATCTTTGCCAAAAACTGGTTCTTATTGTTCAGTGTAAGGTGTGCGGGTGGTCAGATCAGTGCGCCAGCTAGAAAAAAAGTTTGCCTTTGTGTTTCTACAAGCTCTACTGTCGTGGGTCCACAGAATCAGTGTGTTTGTGGATGTTTTGTAGGAGCGTGGGAGTGGGATCACCTCCAGGAGGCTCTGGAAGAGAAGCTGAAGAATTCGCTGGCTGTTGCTCAGCTTATGGATCGCATACGATCGCTTATCGGCAGAGACAGGGTGAGCTCATTAGTGTTTCTTTGTCTAATACACACTATTGTTTTTTAGGCGGGAATGTAGCCTGTTTGCAGTAACAGCTGTGTCTGACCAAAGACGTTAAATATTTACAGTATAATTTGTCTGTCTTGTTCTTTGAAGGTATAAACACATGTTTATGTAGTTGTCTGTAGTTGACTAACAGAATCTTAATTAACAAGACCTTGATTAGAAACAGCGCAGTAATAATGTGGCTATAATTAGCACATTTACATAATTACTCCCCTCTCACATACTGTGGATATTAACACAAAATAAACAACACCTGCTCTCAAAGGAGCAAAAGCACAACATATGATACGTGAAGATTCCACACTGGACATAAATATAAAAATACCTGCACTGTCATATCTGTCTCTATTTAAAAAACACTTTGTGGCTCCATATAATAGGAAGCAGCAGACTTTAACATCTAGAGAACGATCAGAATATATGACATGGCTGCCTCTGACAAGCCTTTGGCACCATGCACGGTCTACCAACCCATCTGGATACAACTAGGTCTTCTACCTGAGGCGCTGTTGAGATGAGCTGACACACCGAGAGACGGCTGGGCCAGTTTAACACGATGAGACACCTTAATGTCCTGTCATGAGTTAATCTCGTCCTCTGCAAACACCTCCGGGTTGTCTCACTATGTTTGACCCGCAGAATTTTGATTTCCATAAGCTTTGCGTTGATTTACAAAATCAAAGGGGCTTGATTCTGTTGTTGCCTCTACTGAAGACTATTTGCTGATTTCTCCCTCTGCAGCAGAGCAGTGTGAGAATATGGAGTTCTTTGTGCTTCAGTTGACTGAGAAAGGTCATGCAGTGGTAATGGGAGGCTTTGATGACAGTCATTTGTGGACTTAACACAACCATGTGTGCAGTCACTCTAAAAGGACACTGACACCCTTACTAATTTCACCCGGTGTACATACTGGTGGTAAATACAGTGCAGTGAAAGCAAATTTGATCATCAAAAAAATTTTAATATTACACAAAGATAACCTGAGTAAATTTAAATAATTATTAATTTATTAAGGGAAGAAAGCTGACCAAACCTGCATGATCCTATGTGAAAAAGTAATTGCCCTCTAAACCTAAAAACTGGTTGTAACCTTCGGTTTTCTAGCATGAACAGCCACAGCATCCTAATCAGATTTAAGTCTGACTAGGGCACTGCAAAACTTTCTTTTCTGAGCCATTTAGAGGTGGAGTTGTTGGTGTGTTTCGTATCATTGTCCTGCTGCAGAACCCATGTGATTGAGCTTGAGGTCATAAACGGACATTCTCCTTCAGGATTTCCTGATTTCCCCTCTACCTTTGGCTTATTTTGGAAGCATTGTTCACAGATTTGTACAGAGACAGAAGAGACTGCTTCCTAACTTTTTGTTTTTATACATGTGTCGGGGAGCTGACTGACACCTGGTCGACTGCAGAATTCATGATTCCATTATGGCAAGTCGTCCAGGTCCTGAAGCTGCAAAGCAGCTCCAGATGATCACACTGCCACCACCATGTTTGACTGTTGGGATGATTTTCAAATGTGCTAGTTTTACACCTGATGTAACGAGACACACACCTTCCAAAAAGTCAAACTTTTTTTTTCCACAGACTATTTTCCCAAAAGTCCTGAGGAAAATGAAGATGTTTATTGGCAAATGTGAGCTGACGATTTGTGTTCTTTTTGGTCAGCAGCAGTTTTCACCTGGGAAATCTCCCATGGATGACTTAAGGCCAGTTGTTGTGTGTTGCTTTTTGAGATTTCTTTTTTCACTTTGTCAGACAGCTTTTATTTAAGTGATTTCTTGATCAGGTTAATTGTAGTAATCAGGCCTGGGTGTGAAATGTAAATTGAATTCAGCTTCCCAAAATTTTTTTGTTAATTGCTTTTCATTCATTTAGCAAGGGGGGCAATTACTTTTTCACAGATTTAATAAGTGAAATTTTCATTTAAAAACCACATTTTGCATTTACTTGAGTCATTTAACTAATCAGAACTAATAAGGAAGGGGGCAAATACTGTGTACATACATTATACTATGCATCAGGAAACGGCTTAAATGAGCAAGAATGTGTTAATAAACAGACAGTTTGGACGATCGTCTGGTTGTCAGTCTGTTCTTGGTGTTAGCCAGCTCCATCATGTTGTTCTTGGCATTGCAGATCAAGTATGTTTGGGTAGTGTTAAGCAAGACTGGCAGAGAGGCCATTTGTATTCCACAGGGGAAGTAGGATAGATGCACAGAATGGCAATTGTGCTGGTAACTGGTACCTGACATTCTGCAGAGGAGTCTTAACTCTGTGTCTGATTCTTAGTTTTTTTCTCCACCTGTTTCCTGTTTGTGTGTGTCTGTTCAGGGCCTCAGGGACACCCCGAGTGCACGTGCAGCTCAGCTTGGCCCCCAGACTCTGGTCAACCTCTTCAATTCTCCACTTTACTCGGATGTCATATTTATGGTACAAGGTGGGTTCATGCTGATTTGTTAGACATACATACGCTTGCAAATGCATGCAGTGTCACACTGCAGTAGAGGGTCACATCTTTTTGCTGTGATTAAATTATGATCTCAATCCCGGTCATGGTCATCCATTTGGAGACAAAATAAGATAAAATGGTCAGAGCGATACGCTGCCTTCCGTTCCTGTCATGTATCATCTTGCCAAAAGCTTTTCCATTCGCTGTATTTAGCTCTTACTCTATTAAAGGATAAAACTGAGAAATCCAGAATAATGGCCAAAAGCCTCTGGTAATCAATATTTATAAGTTTTTCTTGTCCTTGCACATCTAAGCTGTGAGTTCATGTCTTGGAGGTCACACAGACCATTTCTGAAGAATATTCTGTGCATCACTGTAGGGTTTTGGGAGCTGTCTTTGGCTGTAAATGGCACTTAATGATTATGTCAGGATTTGTACCCAGGCAGTTTATGTAATTTGTTTCCTCTTAAATTTAAATGGCCCGTTATGACAGATCATGACAAAGAATTAAGTTTGGCCTCTATACTTCTGTGATCATTCAAATGAGTGTTTGATTTAGGTCAAAGGCATAAATATGTTCTGTAGCCTATATAAGTTATGTTTCTCTCTTTGCCATTGTAATTTCTCACTTCTTTGGAACTTCTCCAGATGCCACTCTGAAATTCTAAACCTAGATGTTAATTTCTGTGTGTGTCCTAGGGAGTGTATTGCCAGCCCACAGGGCAGTGCTGGTGGCACGCTGTGACGTCATGGCGGCCATGTTCAGTGGGAAGTATGCAGAGGCCCGGAGTCGAGTTGTGCCCATCCACGGAGTCTCCTCAGATACCTTCTTGTCTTTCCTGGAGTACCTCTACACTGATTCCTGCTGTCCTGGTGAGTTTATTGCACACAACCCAGACGTGTGCTCAACCACACCACTGTGACCACTGCAGTACTTCTACTACAGTGCATACTATGAGTTTAATGAATTAAACTGGAAACACTTCTCCAGTGGGAAGATCTAAATATAGCAATAGTACAGTACATTGTAGTAAAGACCCTCATCTCCACTAATTAAACCCTGTAGCAGATTTTGTACAGTGGTGTGATTAGTTTCACTGGGAAACTCAGTATATTCATTCACTTGCTTGTAACTGCACCTTCAGGATATGGGCTGTAAAATTGGAGACAAGCTTGGAGACAAAAACTTGAAACAAGTTAGTTGAGATAAAAGTCGCTTTTATTTGCCATATATCTGACCAAAAAACACTGTCTATTGTAGAACAAAGGACCTTTGATTTAATTTTAATATATCATGAAAATAAGCACCTATCCCAAATCTGAAAACACTTGAGAGTGGTACAGTAGTGAGTTTCTCTAGGCATTACTCACTAAACGCTGCCTAAACAAAAGCACAGATGACAAGTCCCATCAGCCATCTGTGTGACTGTAACATGCTGCCAGTGTCTGTCTCAGGAGGCGTGCGACAAACAGCACTGAGCTTAAAATTAAATTAGATTTAGTGATGACAGAATCAACCCGTGGCATCACTGCTTCGTCTGCTTTTAATGGTGCCAAACACGCCCCCAGATGCGTTGTTGTTGTTGTTGTCCTCACTGTCTTACACATTATGCTCTGCATTTTCACAGTAATTAGCGCCGACAATTATCTTCGGTCATGGCAATGATCTGCAGTACCTTACATGCAGGCATGCAAAGCTGCATTATTTAAATTTAAACACTGAAACAATGAACTGCACCTGAAATATGAACTCATCATGGACACAGTTACTCAAGACTTTGCATGCAGATCCGTGGACTAAATAATAATTAAAACATCAGTGAATAATGCTTTTGCTTTTATTAAATGATTAAATTCCAATGTCTTGTGAAAGTTGCTCTGCCTGCTACGTGTACTGTAAGTGGACAACAATTTGTCAGCTGTTAAGATGATACATATGGATCTGGATACATATATATATATATATATATATATATATATATGTATACACTCTTCTTGCTGTGTTTGTTTTGAGTTTTTCTACCCTCTAGTGGGAAAAAAGATTTCTTAAAGCAGCTTTGAATGACAGGCTTTTGCAGAAAGGATTTTTGTAAGATTGTGTGTGTGTGTACTTCCATGACAACCATAGTGATATCTCAACTGAAAAGCCTGTTTGGATTAAGTCTTTTAAATACAGATAACTGCATAGTGAGAACGCACCAAAATTAGCTATTTTCCTTAATTATTAGATATAGCCATATAACTCAGACTTATAGAATTACTGCATTAATTATAACAATGGCTGTCATCATCTCTTCCAGTATTGTTTCATAATGAACTGCTGAATAGACATTATAAAGCTTCAGAAAAGTCTTATAAATAAGCAGCTCTCGCTGATGATCTCCTTATTATGTGAGATATTTTGATTAAAAAAAAATCTTAAATCAGCAAAACTTAACATCTAGCGTAGGTACAAGGAGGTTAAACAAGCTGTTTTCAGAGACACGGCTTCAGGTTGAGTCATGGAAATAGGAAATTAAAGCCATTAAACAGCTCCAGAGGCTGCAGCCGCTGCACCGTTATGTAAGAGCTCAGCTCTCAAGGTCACAGCAAGATAACTTCATCAGCAGCAACACAATCAGATGGAAATCACACCAAGGATATTTCACTCTGATAATACTCTATGTACATACTGCTGTATGTGATAGGAGAAGAGTTTATATCTGCTCATTTATATGTTTTGGGCGATTGTGCAGCCGAACAGAACACAAGCTTTTGTATGACAGCTGCTCAGCGGACAGAGCATCAGCTTGACAGCTGCATGAGAATCAGTGTTCATAAGAGGCAGTAAAGGATGTTGAGGGGGGTGTTTGACTGATATAAATCACAGGAATAAGGTTACGTCAGGAGCAGTCTTTTTCTGATATTTGGACAATACATAATAGGAGTGACAGTACTTGGAGAAGGAGCAATGGGAAATGAATTGCTTACTTACTTTCCGTCTGCTTTTACATGCATCATATTTTTGTCTACCTGAGGAATGTTAACTCTTCCTTAAGTTTTGTTTTATTTTCCACCAACTCTTGAAAGAAATAACATGCTATTAAGCTAAAGACTCCGGTCTGTTCTCTTGCTACTTTTTTACACTGAAGGCCCAGCATTCAGCCAGGTCAGAGCACTTACTAAACTAGCTAGGTGTTTATCTATGAATAATGTTAAGTTTAAAATTCTCCTGGAAGTTGTATTTACATACATGTGACTGATGTAAGACGGTGCAAAGAGCACCTTAATTTTTTTTGGGTGAAATAGACACAATGCTTTTGTTTTTGAGCTTTACAGGGTAACCTCAGGGTGCCTTTGTTCCAATTTGTTAAAAACACTTTCTTAACTTAAAAAATTTGTATACCTTTTTATTTTAATGCAACGTGTAATACAGATCACATGTACAGGATATCGGACAGTGCTGTGTGTGTTTGTGTGTCCAGCCAGTGTTCTGCAGGCGATGGCCGTGCTCGTCTGTGCTGAAATGTACCAGGTGAAACGACTGCAGCACCTGTGTGAGGTCTGCGTGTGTGCTTACCTTCAGAGCATGCCCAGTAGAGAGCTGTCATCCACAGGTATCAGCGTTGTGCGGCTACTCCGCAGAGCAAAGGTCAGTGCAACATTACACACAGTTAAACCCCAAATTATCAGAACCCCACCACTGTCAGAAAATAATGCTACAGCCTGTAAACTCCTTTTAGAAATGTTAATTGCTGGACCGGAACATCTGTTTATGTTTGGACCTGTAGGATCCTGCCCACTGCACATTTGCCCAGTAACACGTGGATACCACTTGACTCATCATGGCTACCAGTACAGTTAGTTTAAGTAATGAAAAAGTATAGGTTTTGGCATTCAAACTCTGCGGTCCAGTATCAGCACATCGAGTATTTGAGACACCAGCCAGTGAAGTGATCCCAACTACAGCTGACTAGTGCCATCACGCTAATGTTAAATGCTGTCAGTTACACCAAAGAAGCAGACGGACTGCACTGTCGTCTTCTCCTTTTCTCTGTGCACACACAGACTCCACTTGACACAAGTGACAGCACTTAATTAGATCATAAGTGAGATCTGCATCATCTACATCAAGAACAGTTCTCAGAAATAAATGTTAACTGTTACACTGATAAATAAATTGATAAATATGTTATTGGTGGCTTGGAAAATAGTAACTCCACCTCCAGAGCAGAAGTGGGCATTTATTTTTAAGATAACAGACTCAGCTTCGGCTGTGGTACTTATAACTAGCAACCCTGACAGATAATATGAGCTGGTTTATAATTTTGAAATAACAGAAACTTATTGGTTGAGCAACTTACTGCATGTTGCATGTTTATCTGCTCGCCCACACTCTCCGCCTCTGCCAAGGGAGACACAGCCAGCCATAGCTATGGGAGGCCCTGACTAGCCCTCCTTAGCTTCACTTAACACCAGTGACGGTACTAATTAGTTCATAACTAAGATCTGCATCGACTGCAACAATGACAAGTTCTCAGAAATATAAAATGGTTTAAACATTATTTGTTAGATTGAATAATATGGAAAGCATTGGATGTGTCCAAACAGATTAAGTCTGGCCTCAGCAGACCAAATGACAGACTCATTCCCATGTTTCAAATGTCCATGGGCAAACAAACAATCTGGCTGATGTGCTGAGGTGTGAACAGTGGAGCTTTTCTTGGATCAGAGTCCACCATGATGAATAGCCTTCACAACAATCTTCCTTATAACATCAAGTCCAGAAGAGGCCAGTTCAGCAACAGTCATCTCGGCTCAGATCTGGGGATCCGTGTTCACAACTCGGACTATTTTCCTCTCCAAAGTTTTTGTTTGAAATTTGTGTTGTGAACAAAGCAAAATATCAGACTAGATTTTGTCTTTGTTCTTTTGGAAGCAATTAACCTATAAACACATTTGTTTATGGTCATTTCCATCAGTGATGCACCGAATAGGTCGGTTTTAAGCTTAATCGACAAAAAGGAAATGCTTTCTATGAAAGATAACATTTCCCTTGATAATGATCTTGTTGCAGCACATTTCCATGTGTAATAGATGATAATCTGTTGAAAAGCATCAATTCTCGATAGATGTTTTGACTTTTTCTCTTGATTCTCAGTGTCACAACGCAGAGCAGCTGTATGTCTGGCTTCTCCACTTCATTGCCAACAACTACCTAATCTTCAGTCACAAACCTGACTTCCTGGAGCTCTCAGGTCAGTGTGTGAACTTTTAAACAAATGTCGGACAATTTGAAACCCTTAAGGGTTCAGTGACAGTTATGCAAACTAAAATGGCTGATTACTCATAGCAAAATTAAAACTGCTGGTTTCCGCTGTGAAGTGTGTTTCAGGCTTCAGTTTAAAATTCAGTCAGAGAGCCTCCAGGCTTTTTCCACCCAGAATATGTAGGTTACGCTGCATCTGTTTCAGATAAATGCTGAGTGCCAGGCTTCTTGTTTTTCTCCCAAATGGCCAACGCTGTACAAAATGTTGAGGCGTTTCTTAATGTGTACGCCAATGAATTGTCATTTATAAATGAAGCATTTGTAACCATCTTGTGAAGTGGGTTTATCATTTTCTATATAGGTTTGAGACTCAAATATGATAATACACCACCTCTGTTTTATACTATCCTGCTTTAAAGCACAGTATGACAGTATCTGTGTCAGAAGGATGTGAGCGCTAAAACCCCACAGTACAGAAGAACTTTCTTTATTCTTTCTTCATTTCTTCCGATTGTCATTAGTCTTCAAAATTTAAAAGGTGACACGAAAGCAGCTGAAGGCAGATTCCAGAGATTAACAGCAACACTTCTCTAGTTAGCATCAGCAGCACATTTTATTGTCATACACACAAGACTCATTTAAATTCAGTTGGACGGTACTGAAGGCCAGAAGAGAAGTCAAAGGACAGGATAAATATTTCAGACTTCTTGATTGTGTTCATGTAAACATTTTAGAAAAGTTATCAGTGTCAGTGTTTATGTGTGTTCCAGATGAGGAGCGTGAGCAGGTGGAGAGGCTTCGCTGGCCGTCCCGAGGCTACCTGCAGGAGCTCAGCGAGTACCAGCAGCGACGGCGCAAACTACGCAAGTCCCGCTGCGTAGTCATGTGACCTCCACTTGGATGCCAAAATCCTGTGAGAACAGAGTCGTAGAGCAAAAGAGGGAAACCAGGGAGAAAATAATTAGAAAGGGTGAGACTGGTCGACATGTGGGAAACAGACACAATGATAGAGCTGACTCTGAGGAACAAGGTTGAAGAGACAAATGCTGAAAGACCAGACTGTGTTGCTGTGACACAAAATGTGTGTCCTTGGCATAATGACTATTCTAACATTGGCAATACAAAATGACTGATCCATTAAACCCAATATGAATTTCAAATGACTGTCTGGCCACTAGCCAGAGGCTCTGTCAAAGATTATATTTCTACTAGCTGATGGAAAATGGTTGATTTTGAAGATGAACAGTGACACATAATGGGTGCATTGTGAGTACAGATATTACAAATGACCACAAATCTCTTGAAAACCAGGATCATGGACAGACCATTTCAAACTGCAGTAATGCATCAGATTGAATGAACAGGAAGGAAATTGCTGAAGACAGGACTGCTCCCCCTCGCCAACGATGCACTTGGTGCCCTGTAGGATCGAAGTACGACCACGTAAACATGCAACATCTCTAAAACTGAAAGAGCCTTTGACATCTAACTCCTGACCTATCTGTACCACAAAGAGCAGAGTGGAAATCAATTGGCAAATGCTGATTGTAGCACAGTCTTTTTCATTTACATCTGTAATCTAACAAACTGTGTTCAGCGTACAAGCAGGACCAATTTAGCTAATAATGTAAATTCTTTCAGATCTATAATGCAGCATCAGTGAGCATCTCGGAGCCAGAGTGATTTCATTACCATGTGAGATGGAATACATTTTGGTCATAGATTGTGTCAGATGAGGCTGTCTCACTTTGACTGAGACGCGGCTTCCAGATAAATTCTCAAACTACATAGCCTGCATCAAAATCTAAGTGCTCTGTACACTAAACCCAGTACAATAATCAATGTATTTTTAAACCTCATTTAAAACATGTAAGCTGGACTTTTTACTATTTTCTTTGCAGGTTAATATCAAATAATGTTAAAGCTATAACTTATATATTTGGAATAACAAACAATAATAATCTGTCTCTGTCACACAGAAAGGAAAAAGCCCTTTGTAGCATTTACATGTACAGAAGTGGTTGGAAAAAAACAAGCATATCATGAAGATAAGTTGGTACACTAAAAACCAAAATGCCTGTGGCTGGATACACAATTTTTATTTTGAGAAGTTGTTTTTATCATAATGAGATTATGATTTATTGGTGCTGCAATTATTTTTGTAAACTAAACTGTATGTGGACATTTATGTTTTTTTTCAGAGTAGAGATAACTGGGTCGTATGGTTTTACAGTCTAATGTTTCACTGCCATTTACTTTATAAGATGAAGGATATCTTGATTTTAAAAAAAGATACAAGGAGACAGAACAACTTTATACGTCAGATGAACTTTCAATAAAATCAAAGCAAAAGATCAATAGTGACATTTTAGTGGCTGTTTTCTATTCACCGGATCAGTATCAATCAATAATAGTCAATCGGCAGTACATAAATGTATTTGCATCTAGCTGTGGCAGAAGTATAACAGGTTGTGTATATAGTAAAACAAAGTTGCCACTTAGAGATTTTGACACTGTACAGGTACAAGTATATTTACCTGATGCTGATCACAGCAATCAAAGTGTCTAGTAAGAAATCTCCTACTTCCCAGTTTGATCTCACATGAGAAGAATCAGTGGGTAAATAGCAGCTGAAACTCTGGACTGCAAAACTAAGTGGACCTCAGTGCTGCATCTACACCCTGTGTTTGGAGGCACACGATACTCCACTGGGGCCAGTGCTGTAGAGACTGTAGATACCCTGTAGAGTCTGACTTTAAATAAAAATGTGTTTTAGAATGATTATACCACAGACTCCATGAATGTGTCAGCTGTACAGCAGTGCATTTTTGTCACCCATCTCAGCACTTCTATCATGATGTGACACAGCGTTTGGGTTTCTGAGGGGAATACCATTGTACCTCCTAACCCGACTGCTGTTTCCTTTCACTTTGAATGAATGTGTGTATGACAAAGTACATGACAGATGCACCTGGTGCGTTTGTGTGTCTGTGCAGAGCCTTGTACCTGAAGGAGGTCACTGCAGGGCTCCGATAGACTGCAGCATGCCCTCCAGTTTACCACTGTTGTGAAGCGCAGACACATCGCTGCCACCTCCGACACACTCCTCACCGATGAACACACGCGGGACCTACATTCACATTTAGACAAGAAAACCATGGAAGCAACTGGTAAATGTGAAGTCACTGATTTTAACAGGCACACAGGGAAAAGAGATATCATAATGCATATTGTGGTAAAGATCATTTTAACATTTCTGTCTCCATCAGATCATCATGGGCAGAAAAATCAATGCACTTTATTTAATTAAATTATTTGACACAAATAATACTTTTTAATGCATTTGCACAATACACCTTAGGATCCCAGAACACCTCCAGCCAAAGACTAGTTTTACAGACAGAAGTCGTCCTCCGTCCTGTTGCCCCAACAACCACACCTAACACCACCACCACCAATATTTTGTACCCGTGTTAACTAAATTTTGCCACAAAGGGCCGAAATTGTTTCGTGCACAGCTTCTCCTGATTAAAACAAATTACGCTCCTTGAAATCCTTAGTCACAGATTCTGTAGTGAAGTGTCTTAATGAAAGAGTAATTTGGTGGTGGGTTTGTTTACTATAAAGCACACCTAGTTTCATTACGCGTACACACACATAAACTCTTCAGGTCAAAGTGAAACTCATTAAGAGTTGCTAATTAAAACACTGCTTTGTGTTTACCGTGCGGGCTCCGGTAAGTTCCAGGAAGTAGTCCTGCAGGATGTCCACATCATTCCGTCCACTGATGTCAATGCACTCCAAATGTCCCGGTTTGAACTTGTACTTGGACAAAACGTTTGTGGCCATTGTGCAGTATGGACATGAGGGCTTAATAAACAGCACCACTCTGTCCCCCTTCAGTTTAGCCTGTACAAACTGCTGCGCCATTTTCGAGAAGAGAAGAAAACTGTGTCAAGGCAGGCGGAGGAAATGATACTGTGTTGTTTTTCTTTATTCACTTATGTTAATGAGGGTGACGGAGAAGGCGGGGCCTGTCACTCTTAAAGACACAGTGCACGCTCCTTCTGCATCACGTGCTCATTACACGGCCCTGTTTCAGGAAGTACGATCAAAACAGCTAATGAGGCTTTTACAAGGCTGCTAAACCTAACAGGAAAAGCGAAAACTATAGTTTTAAGTAAAGTACAGAAATACGACACAAAATACATCAACAAAGTAATGAGATACAGTATGCATGTGTAGAAACTGCTGCTTTCTTGTGGAACTGTGGATGATCTTGCCAATCTGGATCTTAAAAGTGTTTAAAACAAATGAATCTAAGAAAAGTAACTAGTAACTACTTTATCTCTGCTGTCTAAATAATATCTGCATATGAAATGTTGTGAAGTAGAAGGGTATAAATAGAAATACTAAAGGATGGATCATTCAGACATTTCGGAAGTAATTTATGCCTCCCAGTCACCTAGTTAAAACCACAAACTATATGGATCCTGAACACGTTATATAAATAGCTGTCTGGTTATCTTTTTCTGGTGCAGGAAGGCTTTGGATCCATGAGTCATATGAATCTTTCTGTAATATAAAGAAAGCTGTGTCAGGCCAGGTGCCACATTCCGATGGTGTGGCTGCTGGTACAAAGGGAAACAAGGCAGACATGTTTTACAACCATTTACGACATACAAATACATCTCCAAATATTTAAATATAGTTAAGTTTTTTGAGGTGTGGGTTAATTCAAAAAGTCAAACTCAAATTTATTACATGTAAAATGCAATATTAGAAACTCTTGTTTAATTACAGCTTACAGATCATTAAAAATGTAAAATGTGTCATGCCTTTAGCAGCGTCAGTGGTTTAGACTTTAGATTTTCCTTAGTCAACATTAAAGTAGAAGGACAGAAGTCACTTCACCAAAATACTTGTAAGAACTACATCCACATTATGATTAATCTTTATCTCATTATTAACATCTTTCTAGACATTACCCAGGACTTGATGTTCACTGGTTCATCTGGTGCCTCAACATTACCAAAACAACAGCATCCAAGACATAATTTGTCACTTCTGAAATTACTGGAGATGTACATAAAATAACAAAACAGAGGACAGGTCAAGGTAAAACTAAGTTGGTTTTATTAAAATGTCTTGTACATTTTCAGTTGGGCAGGATCAGATTTCACTCAAAATTCACATTTTCAGTGGTTTTCATATCCAAACACTACCAGGTATTTTCAACTTTGTCACTTCCTCTTTAAGACTCTTGATCAACCCTGTACTCCCTCTTTGCCTTCACGGCTACAAGTCACTTCAGGGTAATTTGTGTTGTTCCTTATTTAAGTTAATCTGTTTCTGATGAAAGTAAATGTTTGGAAAGCTGATAGGAGGTGACTGACAGCTGGAAGGCAGCAAGTAAATAGTGACTTCCACTGGTTGTTTGAGCAGCCCTTTGTGACGAAAACAGGAAATATGAACCAAAACACTGACACTGTAGCCCACAGGCAGAGTAAGTGTAAATCTTGATTTGAGCTCAAACTCCTGCGGACATTTTTTATCTGCTGATGTGACACCTCCACAATACAAGTGCTGATTTTCTCCAAAATAACTTGAGAGACAACAAGCAGCTCCGGCCTACTTTGTAATTATTCTAAATTGATTCTGACAGCCAACCAAAACAGACAGTCTACTGCAGAGACTGACTATTTGACAGAATGCCACAACCAAAATATGTGTGAAATAGACCTGGCCAGTATTTACTTAAATTTCTATTTTGAGGAAAAACACATTTTTTCCAATACAGGACACAGACTGTTGCATGTCCACACTAGCTGAATATATTTATACTGGAGTGCTGTGAAGACTGTTGATCTTTCTAGGTGCACCGTGACTAAAATCCTCTTCACAGCTCCAAAAGTAATGCTGTTTTACATATTCCAGTATTAATGTCTTCTAAAATTAAGCCCCAATCACAAAGTTTACTCCATGGATGCAGTACCAGAATGCATTTAATTTTTGGCAAACATTCTAACACAGGTTTGTAAACAATATTTCTCTTGCTGAAATAAAGTATTTATGAAGAAGCTATTCATCCATCCATTGAACTAAATCAACATCAATGTTGGGGAAAAAAAAAATAAAAAAAATCTTTTTCCTCAAACTCAAACTGACAAAATTTGACATCATAATACAGATTAGTGCTCCGGTGGATGACAAGTTTTTTCTTCTCTCTAAAACACCAACAGAGTGTTTGCTGCAGGATAAAGCTGAAGAGAGGGGCACAGTCCTTTCCAGGGTTTTAGAGATGAACCATTCTGGAAAATAACAATCTACTACATCTCCTCAGTTGAGATCAGATACTGTTACTCCAGCCAGATTGATCCCGAGTGCTCTGACTGTTTAAAGACTAGCAGCTTTTTTTGTTGTTTTTCATGTTTCTCACTTCCCACCCGCCCCACATTTCTACTTTTTCCTCCCTTCACATAATGCACAACCATACAACTAAACACAATTCCACACAACATTGTAACACTCCTTCCAGACTTGACGTCACTATGTTTGTTCACCATTCAGACTTACACACGCGCACAAACACGCACACACAACCTGTTCCCAGGCAGTTGTAGTTCCTTTGTATAGCCTGTGGCCCCTAGGTGTCAGCCCTACTCGACATATTTGAGCTACACCCATAAGGCACCCAAAACGCACCACGAAGACTAAACACTGTTGGTGCAGGGAATACTGTCCCCGAGTGAAAGGCGATCATACTCCTTTAATATACCCCCCACCCCCCACCCCACATGGCCATTACAACTAAATTTTTAATCCATGCACACATACTGTCGTCAGCTCAGGTCATTTCTCCTTCCTGTCTCATTTCCTTCCTTTTCAGCCTCAATGTCAGCAACAACAGCAATTTGTCAAAGCAAGGTTATCTAATACAGTTTTGCATGAAAAGAGAGGAAGTGAGTCAGTAAAGACATCTTTGCATGAGATGTGATGACATAATGGATCTTGCGTGCAAAATGGCTTCAAAGTTAAACACATAAGGCCTGCGGTAAATTTTTTTTTGCATTGTCTTCAAGTTAAACAATATATAATCTGCAGACTCTTCTTTCGCACTAAGAGTCTGAAAATAAATAGATCTCCCTCTTTTTTTTCTTTTTTTTTTACTTAAATACATGTTAATATTTTCTCTGATGCTCAAAAATATTTTTGTTCTTTTTTCTGCGTCAAGATAAAGTCCTGCAAAAAGTTAGAAGAGTTAAAGGCTTTTCCTCCAAAATCCTTTTACACATGCAGGCAGCTCCTTCCACTGATCCAGTGGTATGAAGAAAAAAAAAAAAAAAAAAAAGCAAAATATGAGGGTGAAAGTGAGAATTTTAACATTGCAGGCAACAATGAAGCCTGTGGAATCAAAGACTGGTAAAGAAGGAAGGAATGAAGGAGGGGGAGAGGCTGTTGTGGAGGCAGTAACTGAAGGGGTGTTAATAAATAATTGCCAGTTGGACACCCCCCTCCTGGTTCGATACTCCAGTTTCAATACTGATTAGTGAAGAAGTTGAGTTGCTGTGCTCTCAGCACCAGGCCTGGGCTTTGCGCTGGTCAAAATCAGCTATTAGCCGCTTGATGTGGGCCAACTTGTTGTGCAGGTACTCACATCGCTGTTTCTCATCATGGTAGTTGGGGCTGTGCTGTAAAACATGTACATAATGTCACACTACAGTTATATGCCAAACAGCAGCTCCTGCTACGTTTGACATAAACAGAACCTAATGGCAAATGCATGATTAAAAATAACATACACATAACACAGAAGCCAGTTAAATACTTACTTGTTTCATCTTTTTGTACTCTTTCAAGACTTCTTCTTGCACTTTCTGTAACATTTAAAACAAAGATAGTCACATTTTTGGCTAACTGCACATAATTAATAAATGCTTCATGACATGACTACAGTAAGGGTTTAATAATGAAAACTAAATATGAAAACGGTGCCACACAAAATGTAATGATATTACATTATACCGTATTATGTAATAGTTGACGACAGAATGTGCAGTATCTTATTAAGATGGCAAAGTCAACACAAATGTTAAATATCATGCAGTACAGTATATCTAGGCTAACTGCTTCAATGACCTGGTACTCTTTGGTGCCAGGTGCCAGCTTCCGGCACTGAGCGTCCAGCTGGGTAAAGTGACGGGTGATGCTCTCCACACGGGCATGCAACAGGCGGTACTCATCATACTCCGCATTAAAGTCATCCTTGTAGCTTTGTCGCTGGTCCACAGAAACCAACGGCGGGTACTTCCTGTAGACACAGAAAAGCAAATTAAACTCCACAAAACAATGATCTTTAAAGAAAGTTGGAAACTAATTGTTAATGTACAGTGAATAATTTGTTCTCTGGGCTTGTCTACAAAGATGTGTGAAATAAATAGAAGAATACCAAAGTGAACAAGAATTGTTGTATTAACTGTGTACTAGTTCTCAGCCTTGTGTCTGTCTAATGACAGTCTAGTGTTTTTTAATGTTCCCGAGAAGAAATGAAAGACCTAAATGGTAAAGAGGTCAAACTGTGGCAAGATGAACCGTTTAAGGTGCGCCAAAGTTACTCACCCTACATAGTCAGGTATCTCAGTTGTGGAAGAGAATTCAGAGGACTGGACAGGCTTGCCTTTGTCTGAAGAGTCTGAGAATAAGGAGAAATACATTACACATGTAAATACTGGACTCATAATTCATAGAATCAACACTTTTACATTTAGCCTCATAGATAACAGCCAAAATCTAAAAGGGAAAATGTAATAAAATGTAATGCAAAGTCGACTGCAGAGGGATACCCTTATGTTTTCAGATAGTTTTTTCAACCATATTCTTTCTTGCACTGCTTTCTGGGATTTCAGCATATATATAATTTTGTTGTTATTTTTAAAATATTTTTGAAATACATAGTAATTGATAATTGGCAGAAATGCATATGAAAATAAAAAGTAAAAATTAGCACCAAGTATTAAACTTAGTGAGAAGATTCCAGTAGTATAATTTAGCACAGCTTATTTATCATTTTTATTCCTATTTTGTTTGTGGGTGTCTACTTCTGCTAAATATTTGGTATAGTAGATACTGCAGTTAAATATACTGTTGCCACCTAGTAAATGCTGCAGTTTTGTTGTGTGAAAAGCACAATAAACTGTCAATACTTAAGTCAAAGCAGTCAATTGATCAAAACAGAAGATCTGCACAACCACCACCACAATATGAACAATATCAGATATAAAGATCACAGAGCACAGAAGGGCTCAGATCAATGGCTCAATGTGTTCAGGCAAAGTCCACAGCATCGGTGTACTCAAAGTACATCGTAACTGTATGTCGCTGCATGAGCTGTCAGACACAGTGAAACAAAGTGGGCAACAATCCAAAGTCTGCAAGATAAACTGCCTGGGAACTTGGACACAGGAGGCACATTTGTCATAAGACAAGTGGAGTTTACAGTATGTAGATATAAACCTGCATTTAAAATCGTTTTCCAACGAGTATTTGAGCTGGATTTAAATGCTTCCTTACTTTTATCTTCAAACTGTGAGATTGTCTGATACACATTTATTTGTGTGACTAATCAACGGTGCAGTAACACTCTGAAGACACAGGAACCTTTTCATATTTCCCTTTGTCATCTGAAACATATTATAGCAATTTCAACTTTTTATGGCTAACTTGCCATACAAACCTCGGCTGCAACAAGCAATTCTCTTTGCTAATGGTGGGGCTAGCAGGAGTTTAATGAGACGGCTAGCTGCGCTAAGCCAAGTAAATTAAAGAAGCTACACACACATATACACACACTTTCAGCTGTTTGGCAGACCACAAGGCTGATAAGTCCAAATAATTTAGTAAATTCCTGTTTTATTTGTTACGTATTCTGTGTCAGCAACTCCCGATTTAATATCAGGTTTAGAAAGTCTCTCACCAACCAGTTAGAAACTCATTCAGATCCATAAGGAGAACCACCATGTTTGGAAAAAATCCCTTCAGACCAGACCAATCGTCTGACCAGAAAACAGTGTTAGACCCGCCCACTGAGTTTGATGAGAAAAGTTGACAGATAAAATAAATTCATGATGTGCAGCAACAGACTTTGAAATAATTAAACAGCAAAATAATTATATTTGGTTAGTTATACATTTAATAAATTATGTGTGAATTAATTTTAGTATTTAATAATTTAATGACACATTTAAATATTTATTTAATGTTATGTAATGTCATGTTATATTAATTGTAGTGTGGCACTCTCCACGCTCCATAAGCTTCTACCTCCCACAGAGCAATATTATCAGCCCATTAACTTAGCAGCTAAAACACCTGGTCTTCACATTAACAGTAACTTTGTTCTATTCGAGACATGAACCACTGTGTGAAGTACCAGAAGCCTGAAACCTAAGCAGCTAAATGAAACTTTGATATCGCTCATTTTTTTAAGGACACCTGTGCCTTTACTACTTTTGGCAAAACAATATCTATGCAAAAACTCTATCAGTTGTTTTTCTGGCCAACAAAAAAGCTGTTTTAGTTTCGTCCCACACCGACTTCTGAGAAAATATCTAGAATCAGCAGCTGCATGATTGACTCTCATCCAATGACAAGATGTATACAAAGCTGCCTGCTATTTGACTGGCATACAGGTGTTTATCAGAGCTTTTCTGTTAATAACAGCTGCTGCAGAAATGTGCTGGTACACGTGTGGGATAATTGGGTACAAAATTTTTAAATGCTCGACTGATTGACATACACCAACTGCACGACACTCCTTGTGACTGAGCTGTTAACTTTCTGATCAGATCACTTCCTTTTCCACCTCCTTCTGAAAAACACGTATTCTATGGTAAAATAATGTATGTAAAATAATGTATTTATAAAGAACCAAAAAGGACCTAACAGCAAACAAAACCCAGCACATCTTAAAAAAAGTTAATGTGTGACCTGGGAATTGGCTGATAGTAATGAGCGGTGAACGTGTTGGACAAGAGATGGGCAAAACATTCAAGAAACGTATAAGTGTCGACACATTTGGTTAATTGCTGCCGATAATTAACAGGAAAGAAGCACACCTTGATCTTCGAGCGAATTCTTGATAACTCCATTATTCACTTGCTCAGCACTGCGTCTCTTTTTGGCTTTACGACTCTCCTTGGCCTGCTCTGCTACCTTTGGAGGACTACTGCTGCCCCTTTCCGTCCCTTTCTCCCTCTGTCGATCCTTGTCTTTGTGCTTCTTGGATTTCTTCTTGAACTTCTTGTTGGTACTGCTAGACAAAGTAGGGCTGGTGATGACAGTGGAGGTAACTGTGAGCGAGGTGCGAGGAGGAGGGCTGGGGGAGGTGGCTGGTCTGGGGACTGTGACGGGATGCCGATAATTGTCCTGCAGGGTTCTATTGGAGGAGAAGCGACTGGGTGATGAATCTCTACAGGACGAACTCTGGTCTATGGGCAGGTCCTGGGTGCCACAGCCTTCCGGGGTGCTGGGTGAGTTGGAGTTAGAAGCTGGGCTGGGCTGCTGGTGGGAGGGCGCAGGAGGGTGGGACGAGATGGGGAGATGGGTAGGAGGGCCTGAGGTGACAGAAGGTAGAGACAAGTGTTTGGAGCTGGGAATGCCCTCGTCCTCACGGCGGTCAGAAGAAGAGGAGGATGAAGACGCAGCCAGCCCTCGACTGCTGAGGTGGGAGATGCGGGCTTTCTTGGGCGCCAAGGGATCGATGAAATCAAAGTCTGGTTGGCGCTTCTGTAAAAATAGACTTTTTATGTAAGTAAATAATTTTAGCCAAATTATGTACTTACATACACTGTGGGGTTTGTATTTGTGTTAATCTGTGTAGATACCTGGGGGGATGTGGGGACGCTGTCTTTGGGAGAACTGTTTGATGAGGGTGTTTCAGTTGGAAGACCTAATTTGCTGTTGAAGAAAAGAGAGTGGTTTCAGTGGCACATTAGGAGTCAGAGCTTAGCTATGATTAGACTTGGAAATCCTGAAAAAGTCCTATTTTTATTTAAGCGCTTGTTTACAATTGCAATGTTTGTGTGTATTTTAAACTCGCAACTCATGTAGTACACAAGAAATCAAGTTTAGTAATCGTTTTAGTACACAGCAGCTATAGATTTTCAACACAGACAAAGAAGATGATGGTAGGCTAGCAAATATTAAACTGTATAGTTTTAGTGTCTATTGTTTATCATTGTTAATGTAAAAATAAAACATACCGAATTGATGTAACATTACATTACGTAAAATATAAATGCTTAATCAGTTCATCAAGCTATGATTATCATACCGAGCCAGGATCCGATCAACCTGGGACTTCTCGTCTTCAGAGTAGCCAGGCCAGTCTCGCTGGACATCACGATAAATAAAGTCCTTCAATGAGTATGTGTTGTCTTTGGGGTTCATGTTTGCCACCTGTTTAACACACATACACAAAAGTTTCAAGTAAATCCTGTGAAAGCATCAGATGTATACAACATGTATAGAAACTTCTCATTTCCTGTGCTGGCCAAACATCTGTGCATGCAAATACTATTTAACGTTTATGTGGCTCTTTTCTTGTCCATAAAGCCTACTTTGAAACCTAAGGCTCTGAACCTGATTTCCTCAGGCAGATTCGTTTGTTCGTGTTATGATACACTTCCACAAACATGTTAACACTTTAATTGATCTGTGTTCTTTAAATAACACTCACACCTGATTATCATCCCACTGACTGAAAACATGACCATATTCATCTTCAAATTACCTGCTAATCCTAGAGGTTCACATACTACGCTGACATAATATATATTGGATCATTTATCATTGATCATGTACTTTGAGGACTTGTGTGAAAATCTGATGATATAATAGGTCATGCATAAGAAGAAATGTAGACAATTCTAAAGGGTTCACAAACTTTCAGTCACCACTGTACTGTACCGCCTTACAGTACCTGTTGCAGGGTTGTCCCTAATGAGTTTCGGTCCTTCTGGTTGATGCCATCCCGCTGTAAACGAGCAAGCACTTCCAGCTTCTTGTAGCACCTCAGCGCCAGTAGGTGAATGATGCGGTCCCGGAATGGCCGCAGGGACACAGGGTTATTGGAAAGGCACTTGCGAATAGTGTTGGCTGGGTTAATAGGTGTGGAGCGCTTGCGTTCTGGAGCCACCTCTGGGGCTGATAACGCAGGCTTACGTATATGGACTTGTTTTCCTAGAGACAGATTGTATAACATTATCACCTCTTCTTCTCTACAGGAAAGTTAAACCATAGTGTCATTTTGGCAGATAATGTTCTGCATTTACCCAACAACTCTGTCACTCCTCTCACTTACTTACCAGCTTACTCAATGAACCTGCAAACATGCCTGCACATTTCTCTATACTGCTTCATGGTCATTATGAAATTTTAAAGCTCTTTAAGAGATTAAGGTTAGGGGGGGGAAGAGAACGGAAACGCTCCACCCTCCATCCTGAGAATAGGAGCAATGTGAGGAGGTATAAGTTCATACTTTCTGCTATCCAACAGGCCATGACAATGAAATAATCATTATGTATTACTGAACATATAAAGAAAGAACATAGTATCTTAGAAGACTATGTGTCATTTTATTCAAACTGAAAATGGTTATGCAGCTCTTAAAAGATACAGGTTACACAAAAAGATAAAAATACAAGTTACAGATTGTTACCCGAAATTAACAGTCTGTGAAAACCAGAAACTAAAAGCTCCTTTTGCATTAGTAAGTAGGGTTCTCACTCCAAACCAGCTGCTACAAGCTTTTGTCTCACCCCATTTCTCTGCTGCTCCTCTCGTTTCCCAGTTTCTATCTGGGCCAGTGTATGCAAATCTATCCCCAGGGCCAAGAAAACCTGTCCCGAGAAGGACTTCTGGTGAACTGAGCTACATTCTCATTTAAACAAGAAAGTATGTATTTGACAAGGGCTTATACGTAAAAAACTAGTTTTAACTATAAACAAATATGATTTGTTTGGCTTTGCACTGTGCTTAAAAACAACCATTATTTTTTAGAATCTTTACTTTTTCTTTAAAGAATGATACAAGGAGACCTCCCTATACAGCTGTATGTGTATCATCATAGCCAAAAAAAGAAGAGAAAAAAAGACAACTTTATTTCACCTTTGGCTCTTAATGGCTGATGTAGAAAAGACAGACAGCAAAATTAGTCAGTCACAACAATGGCCTTGAATGGAGTCAGACTTTTAGCTTTCACTGATTCAGGCCCTCACAAGGGGCCAATTTTGAATAGAGAGAAGAGGTGCTGATAGGATGTAAAGCCATTCCAGTGCACTGGGATGAAACTTGGCATCTGACAGTGGCATTTGCAGATAAGTGAGGGTCTTACCTCTGTACTGCCCCCCAGGCTTGATGACTTTGGTCCCACGTTCACGTGTATCCTCCACAGCCTGGGTCATGCGGTCCCGGGTCACCTGGTAGGAGTCATTAGTAGCACACACAGTGATCTTGTTCTGTACTGTTGCCAATAAAGCCAGGCGTGAAGCCCCTGAGCTGAAGACAAAGGAGGAGTATAGGACACAAATGTGAGGCAGGGATGGATAATCTTCTAGCAATGTATAGTAAGACAGCAACAGTTGATTCAGCTGACCAAAGATTACCATTACCTCGACACATACTGATGGATGCACTCAAAGCTTCCCTGAGGGTTGTCCTTGACCACGTTAGACAGGTAAAAATCAAAATCGTGGAAGGTGTCTGAGGAGGAATTGGTCTTGGGAATTTTAATGCGCTGCAAAAAAAAAAAAAAAACAACAACACCACATCATATAAAAGTGTTGATTAACAGAACTATGCATAACTGAGTGTCTGAGATAATTATTTGTGGTGAGATGATGATGCTGAATTTAAATCTGGGTTTTCCCATTACAGTAATCTGACTGATGCATAGTGTGTACAGAGGCAGTGTCTACATTTAAGATATGGGTTAAAGTCAACAACATAAAAGCCAGAAACAAAGGGCAGGAGGCTGTAGGTGAGTCATGTGTTCATGGACTACAGCAGTGGAAAACAGATGGGTGTGAAATCAGTTTGTGCCTCCATGAACAGTTCAGCAATTTGCAAAGAGGACAAAGCTCTCCTTACCAGTCCTAAATTAATTACTACCTTGAAACAAGCATTTCCATGATGTCCAGGTGAAAAATGAATGTAAACAACATAGCACATAAACTACTGAATAAATGCTAACATATTTTATAAAGCATAATCTTCTACACTTTAATTTTTCTGTTTAAATATGATAAACAAGTTATGTTTCTGAATAAGCAGATAAATGTAAAAAAAAAGGCTGGGTTGCTCTGCACTGTGTTCTTACCCGGTGTTAAATGTATAATCTATCACTCAGTATGTAAACAACCGATACATTTTGTGATCATGCTATAACGGGCCGATACTGGTGGCAGAGATAAGTGTAAAGGGAGCAATATTTGAGTAGCTGATTAACTTGACCGAGCCAGAAAGACTGTGGTTGCGTAGGGACATCTCAATGAATAATGAATACAACTCACCACATTAAAATGAACTGATGCAAAACTTGGACTAAAATAGTGCAAAATAGTGTTTATAAACTTCAGGCCAAACAACCTGAATACCGTTTGGGATGTGATCATTTATCTAATCCAAACCTCACGAAAGAAAAAAGTACTTACCCCTTGGAGTCCCTTGAATTGTATCGTTGGCCGCAGCGAAGGTGCATTCTGAAATAGAACATAAACAGGTGATATTTATAAAGATGATAGGTCTCTATAATTTATTTTAGTATTGTAGCAGCAGTGAGTAGTAGTACAGAACATGTTACACTACTTCACTGACACGTTTTACTCAAAACATTTGGTTTAAGGAGCAGCAGAGCCTTGGGGTCCTATCACACCAAGCATACCTTGTAACAAGCACTGACAAAGGCTGCCTGAGTAAACACTCCACTTACATATTCTGTTAAAAGTTTCACTTAAACATAGGTAAAGGTTAAAGAGGACAGATAGCTGACAGCATGCCTTCTGTGTCTGAGCCAGATAAAACGACTGGGCAGCAATCTGTATTCCAAAAGCGAAAGGGAAGATCTGCAAAGAAAGCACTAAAGAAAGACAGTTGCTCTCATTGTCATGCAACTGTGAATTTGTGAACCAAGAATATGAAATGAGAATATAACCACTGCTGCAGGTCTGCAATTTTTGTTATTTTCATCATACAGATTCTTTAGTCAATAAAGTCACTGTCACAAACTCTTAAAGCCCATAGGCCTTGTTATTATGGTTAATGAAATGAAGTGACCAATAAGAGTCAAACAGTGTGAGACCAGTGGTACTGCAGAAACCAGAGGTGACTGTCAACCACAAATACCTAATGATGGTTCACTGGAAGTCAACATTCGGCTCAGTGTCCCTGAGCTCTTAAGTTTAAATCTACAAAGAGACCACGTGAGTCAACTTTACGCATAACTTCTTTTAAGTGGTTAAGAGGTAGGTGGCAGGTAAATTTGTTTGCTTTTTATCTCAACACAACTTGGACTCTAACACAGTCAATACAGCAGATATTTTGAATATGGTATTTTGGAAACACGTCATTTTATGTAGGTTTGCAGGTTTTGCGTCAGTGGATACTTGGACGCACAAATATGCAGTGGCTGCTCTGGTGCAGTACAGGTTAGGATAGGAAAACACAGGACTTCCAGCTTCTTCACATAGCTGAAGCCAACAGAAGAACCAGATGGATAGATCATAGACCTCTGAAATGTTGAGTCAACTGGTTTGAGTGGAATGTGCACTTTATTAACAACAGCTTCTCCACATTCCTGGACATTAAAACATGTTTTCAAACTCACACATGAAACAAGACATAGATAATTCAGGCTAAAACATATTTTTTGTCACACTGAATAAAAACATATGGTGGTTAAAGCTAAGATACAGTTAGTTAAGCTAAGCTAAGCTCCATGCAACTGACAACCGACTCCCTCCCCCACTATCCATACACTCACTCACAGACTCACACACATACAAACACACACAGTTCTGATCACATTTCACATCACCACAGAAAGACAAAGATAGCCAGCTTCCATAGTTCAATGTTACTGAGAGGGAGAGAGAAACAAAAAGCAGGCAGTTTTGGTTGCTCAGTCAGCAAGAGATTGCAGGCTGCCGTTCAATGCAGCTACAGACCAACATTACCACATCCAATAAGGTTGTAGCATGGGCTGTCACAAAAGAATTCTTTCAACTTAGGGATGACTCGGGTGGCCAGACAAGCCAGTGGTCAGAAACTGACCAAAAAATCATTTTAAACTGTGCTATTTACCTATATTTCAAACATGGAGTTCTCTAGAGAAAATCTGTGTTTTATAGAGCTGACAGTGAGCAAACATTTCAGGGGTGCAAGTACAGTATGGTAGAGCCAACATACAGACACTATATGTGCCATAAAATGCTGTTGCAGAGACCTCTGAACACCACATCAGCCCTGAGACCTAGGCCCAGTCACTGTTATGCAACAGCGTTGTTGGCAGGGTTTAAGTCAGGTAACTTGCCTTCGGGCCTCTGCGATTCAAGACTGCAGAGATATCTCCAGATTAGTTCACCTGTGCAGCACCTCAACAAGATTACACAATTTGTACAGTTGAAGATTAAGAAGTTATATTTAATCTGCACAGGTATGCGGTGCCCTATTAGCACACTCTGTTTCAAAACGGGTGGTGTCAAGCTCTGGGGTGAAATGAAGCTCATTTAAAATGCAGTATGCTGATAGCTATATAGTACACTGACACATTGCACCGTGCTGTCGGTGTCCATTTATTCAAAGATAGAGGTTTTGTTGTTAGCAAATGACATATTTCTGTTGGCCTACTCCTTTTGTAATTTGACGTTAAATGGACATACGCAGAAATTAAAGCCTGTATACATTAATATCACTTGCTTTTACAACTCAGATTACACCTTGCATAGATAAAATTCGGCAGCTCGTTTCACCGCAACCTTACATAATTAACGTTATCTGAAAAATAGCTATACAGTTAACAGTTAGCTATAAAGTGACGAGGCTGTCTACGAGCTTCATGTCTCTGCCTGATTGTGACGATAGATTTTCAAAAAATGTAAAACGTAGGACCGCATGGTATGCTGGCCACTTACTGGCATACCTGAGATATAATTAACTATAAGGAAGTTATTCTTATTTTCCTTAATCTTAAATGCTAATTCGTTGCTAATTTCCACCCTGCTCCTGACTCAAATACCTCGTCGAAACAACGTTATAACGTCATTAACGAAGTAGCTAGCTAACTAAAGTTCGTGTTGGATACCTGAGCTTTTGTGTTTTTACAAGAATAAAATTGTCTAGTGACGAGTGTGATGAATGTGTCGATATGAAATTACCACTTACCTAATTTGGGCAAAGTAAAGTTAGTTTGGACTGACGTCGAGCTAATCTTGGCTAAATCACTGTCTAACTTTACAAACGCATTTTGCTTATTAAATAATCTTTGTCAGTTCGTAAAACGTTGCCAGATCTTAAGTCCAAAGCCTCAATCATCGTCTTCAGTTGGTTATTTTGATGATACAAGACTATTAAGTTGTAAAAAAAAAAAGAAAGAAAGCAGAAACTAGCTGTGTCAACAGCCCAGCTAACTTTGTAGCGTTAGCTGTGCGTGGCAGTTGGGCTTCCCAGCGGAGACTAGCCGTGTCAGCCCGACAGTCCGAGTCGATTTTTACTGAAATAAAAGGCTGTTTCACTCACCACAACATTTTGGTAGCTCTCTATCGCCCTGAATGCCGTCTCTGTCAATTTGACGTGCAATAGGGTGACTCTGTGTGCGCTCCCTTGGCCACAATTTAATCCGTACCTCCCATCCTCAGAGAGCGCCGCCATCTTTACCAACCTTCCACCATCGTCCCTCTGAGGCTGGAGCATTTAGCAGCTCAGCCTCCCTGTGCTCAGTCTGGCCCGGGGAGGGACTACAGCTGCTGCCTGCAGGCTGACAGTAGCAGATTGATTGTCACTTGCTAGCTCAGTTTTTCACTTTCCACCCACAGAGCGTACAGCATAATACATTAGTTTACTTTAGAAGATATTATTGCATGATTCCTTCTACAACTGTGTTTTCCATGTATGCATTTACAGAACAATTACTATGTGTATGTTTGTTCTTTATAGGTTAATAGAGGAACACTTCTAGTTACTAGTTTCCCTTTTCCTGTAAGCCCATAGCCTCTCTCAGACACATACTGTACATGTAAATACCTCTTGGCAAAACTGCCACTGCCTGCTCTGTTTTGCTGACATGGTAAAACTAATTCCAGCCTAGTCAAACAGTTAAAGGTAGCTTTTGTAGACGACACTGCAGCGTAAACTGAGTTTTGGTTCTCATACAGTTTAACGAACCACTTTCCCTTTGTTGTCTGATTAATTCAAAAGTTTTTGCACATTTTCTTTCTATTTCCCAAAGTAAATAGTCTCACAAAAACATTGTGGAGTGAATAAACTAATCCTCAACAGTAAAACCAAGAAGTATGCTTTTGATTGTTTATTTTAACTACTTTTGGAACTTAATATAACAATATAAACTAATGTCACAATATGGCAGAATCACCTGGGACACTTTTCACAACCAACACTTTGCCTGTGTTGAAACCTTAAATAGTGTGTTATATATTGTGACATCAGCACAATGGGTACAAGAGAAACCCCCCCACAAGCTGCACCTCCACTATCTTGCGGTGTCAGTCCTCTTGACCTGGTGATTAGGCCAGCATGTTTTGATGACGACAGGGTGGGGAAAGGCTTGTGTGAATCCAGAAGATTACCATAGCACTTCACCCCACCCAGCCCCCTGTACACACACACACACACACACAAACACAGAAACGCACGCAGATGTCCTTCGTCTTGCATTAATTCTTATTTCTCAAAATAAACTTCCAGCACACAGGAAAACGTTTGATGCATGTTCAGAAAATTTTAAAAGTTTTTCTAGGAACATTACTTTTCCTGTATTTTTCCTCCTCATGTCTTAAATATGCAAATTAAAAATGCCAAGTCTGGTAATTCCAGGAGGACTCTGGTCTGTCTGACAGGTTGCCGGCTGTGCAAACAATTACATAAAGCGTTTGGGGGAGGTAAGACTCATTGATTTTAGAGCTTTTGTGTTTACAGAAGCCCTGAAGGTGTAACCTGGTGGAAGCCTAGGAGCTCAATGTGAAGTATAACTTAGAACTTACACACCCTTTCTTTAACGATTAACATCAAACACAAAAAGACTATGAATAACTACAATAACTACGTTTTTACCAGGAACAGTGACGACTATGTTTTCAATGTAACTAAATTAATTATTCAACGTAAAGGAAATGCTACCTGCTCATGCTGTTTTCTAAATGACAGTTCTGTATAACACCTGTCCTTCTATCTTACAAACTGTCATGAAAAGACTTGATACTGATAAAACACAGCACATAAATTCAGAAAAAATGTTAGTAGGTGTTAGTTGTGCTACTTTTGGGCTTTACAGAATGGTAAAAAATCATATAGGAAGCATTAAATTTAAACCCTTCAATTGCATTTGCACAGCAAGTATGTTTTAAAACTTGATATACACGGAAGTGGCAACTTTTGTCATAGTTGAACAGATTGAACCTAGATAGTTGATCTATTATATATAATTAACCACCGGTTAGTGAGGAATTTAATTATCAACACCTACTTGTGACCTTTTATTTGCACCATCATCAAAAAAACTCCAGTGATTAAACTTACCTGTAAGTGGCCTATAATTGACACTAATAAGCAGGCATGACAGTGACACTGTGGCTCATGACCTAGCACTGTTGCTTCACAGCAACAGCCTGGGTTGGATTTTTTCTGGGTTTCCTCCTTCAGTAGAGACACATGGTGAACAAATTGTCTCTTTAGTTAATGTGTGAATGCAGATAAAGAACAAAATTACATAAGTCACTTTGAAAAGTGATTAACTGTTGTCCTGAGATAGTCTTTATGTTGATAAGCTGATTTCAGCTGTAGATTAATTTAGTTTCCAATGCATGCTTCACTGCCGCATGTGCAATATAAACTTCTATAGTATTATGACATTTCAGTAATGGTATAATCAGACAAACCTCGTCCTTAACCACTGTATTGTTGAAAATCTATCTTACTGTCTGGTAGTATTATAACTGTCAATCAGCCCATTATAGCCAAAATATTTCGGTTTAGCAATTAATTCACATTAAATTTAATACTAATGTTGAATATCTAAATGTTTTGTATAGTTTTGTAGATAAGCTTTTGTGGATGATGTTAGTGTGGTTAATCATCTCACAGTTTCATCATGGCAGCTAATGGCTAAGCTGTCTTTAAGACATGGTTTGTCTAATGAGAAAAGACATATACAACCTACACACAAAATACCAGGTACTGGAAAAAAGAAGAATAAGAAAATAAGAAAAAGTTGGATCTCTTCTTTGTCACACACTCACTGAGCTTTGTTTGAGCAGGTCACTGTTACTTCATATGATCAAACACAGACATATAGAAGGTGCCAACTAATGGCAATGTAAAGATAAAAAAGCAGTGTAGTCTATTTCAGCAGAAGCTTTTCAGTGCGTTCACACAAAAAATTGCTCAGAATTGATACACATGTAAAAACCCTTGGCTGCATGATTGTAACTGTGTATCCCATCTGTCTCTATATTTCAAACCCTGTTTTTTATTCCTTTGTAACTCCTACCTTATTGAGGGATTGCATGCAACTGCTTGGAATCTATAAAAACTGGTTTGCCTTTCTGTAAGGTTAGTGCCTTGCTGGCACATCAACTTTTGTTGGTTGTTAGTTTTTTTCTGTTTGAGATCATGCAGGTTTCACTGACAGCCAACATTGTATAATATATCATTTTTATTTTGAGTTCATATGAATAAATTAGTGGTTGACTTTAATTGTTACTGTGTGAACCTCCCATCTTTCTTATGTCCTCAACTAGCCTAGCAGCTTTGTCTGTGAGAGAGAAATTTGTATCTGTTATCTATTAGCAAACCAACATTTAATAGTCGATAAACAGGACAATGACTTTTATCTTTAGGTGACTGAGACTTTTTGAACAAAACTGATCTGCATCTGTGAAGACCTATGCAGATACAGCAGATGATTAGGAGCATCTGCAGATGCTAATTATGACTGACTATGTGTCTGTTGTTAAATGAAAGCAGGGTGTTATGAGATGGAAACTTACAAATAAGCCTCCTAGACAATTCAGTTCAAATTGAAATAAAGTTAATAAACTGAAGTAACATGGGAATGCCAAAAATCAATCCACAGAAACACATGTGTAGCAGTGGTAATTTCTAACTTTTAACTTTAGTTGTAAAAAAAGAAAATTTATTTTGAAGGTTTACATGAAGTTCACCTCCAACTTCACAGCTTCTCTCTACGTGGCGATCTGGCCCTGCAGATAGATTCTGCTGGCAGTGAGAAAAAGCCATCTGCTGCTGTTTAACCCTTCCATTAAAACACAGCACACAGCGAACAGAAAGAAGAGTGTGAACGTGGGAGCACATGGTCTGTTTGTGGGTGTAGAGAGAAAGAGGGAGAAACACAGACAACATAAGTACTATGAAAAAGTAATTTCAGTTCACCTTTTACTCCAGCTCAGAAATGTGGAAACAACAGTTTTATTAGAAAGTGACTTTGTCCTGTAGCTGTTCAATCAATTTCAAAACTATATTAGGTTTTGCTCAAACACGGTAAAGCCTGTACACGTGTAACCTGGAGAAACAGCATCCTGTTATATCAATTTTTTCCCATCTGCTATTTAAAGACCTTGAAACAGCAGCTGTTCCAGTTAATGATTGGCCACTGCAGGGAAAGTGTGCACTTACACTGTTGACTCTTATCGCTACTGACCACAAAGCCACTGGAGCAGTATCTCCAAGGCTGACATTAATGGAGAGGACAACGCTTCGTTTATAGAGACAGGTCACTTTATTTTTTTGTCTGCTGTGGAAGAGATAGCAGGCATGTAGAGGCACTGTACACATGAATGGGTCTTTAATTGTGTACAGATTGTGCATTTTATTTTCATGTGATTGCAGGCTGCAGTTATTGGCTAATACATCAGATGATTAAATGGAAATTCTGGAATATTTTGAATGAAATAAAGATGACTGGAATACATAACTATGTTGTTCATCTTGATCAAATTAAACAAAAACAGTAGTCCTTCATCTGGGAGTGAGATGCATCAGTGCTTTAGCCAGCCAAACCCTCCTGACCCACCTTTACCATTCATTCAGCATTTGATCTCCTCTCTCCGGGCTATCATAAGCTTTTCATTGCCTCCCCAGGGAGACTATCCTCTGCACAGGCACATCTGCAGTCAGTTCTGAGTCCCACCAGTTGTACTCTGGTGACAGTACACAGGTTGGCTTGTGGTCAATCAGGTAGCGGTTCAGATAGCTCTCCTCCAGGCCTCTGGCCACCACCCTGTTTGCCTGGTCCTGCAGAATGAGCAAAGAACAGGCGCGAGCTAGTTTGTTCATCTCAGACACCAACCCGCCATACAACTCCGAGGTGTAGTAGTAGTCTCCTTCATCCTCCTCCACACAAGCTGCTGAGATTTCTTCAGTTTCATAAGGAAATGCATTTCGTGGCTTCCCAAACAGCTCCGGGTGCAACGTGGCCACCAGGTCTCCTAAGATTTCCTCTCCCACAGGGGCCACAAACTCCTGATCAACATCAGCGCAGAAGATGTATTCAACCTCACTGCTAATTGGGTCATTAATGGCATCAGCAAGCAGGGGCATGCGGCGGTGGGCCAATCTGTGCCACCCAGGCAGCTCTGCAACAGGAAGCACCTTCAGCTGACGTTCAGGTCCCAACTTGATGGGGGGATCCAGAAAACGGGGACTGTCTGTGAGAATGTAGTAGGTGACCAACTGACCAGGAAGAAAGTAGGTTTCAGCTGAAGACAGAAAACGTCTGACAAACCGCCCATAAGGGCCCACCACGAGTGCCAGGAGACCTACACGGATTCCCTGTTGTTTAGCTCTGCGCCGGGCTGAGCTGCGACCTTCACCCCACACTAAAGGAGCACCCCATGGTGTCTTGCTAGGAGTTAGTGGCACGGCTGCCATTATTCTTCCCCTGTCCATTTTCACTGAGTGGAAAATTGGATGAGGTAATGTCACACTGGCAGTGGCTTTCCGTCGATGGAGGAAGTCTGAAAAAGTAAAACGTGGGAGACTAGAAACACTAGAAAATGACACTTATTCTGAAGTACACTTTTTTTTTGAGATGTAGAAATCTATCAAGATCTCCTTATTTAAACTAGTTTCTAAGTTTGAACTTGTCTGTGACTGAAATATTTAGAGGACATATCAACTACTAACATGCAGTTCAAACAATAAAGTTCTATGTCACATTTACTCTGTTACAAACATTTACTAAAGTGTCCTGGTGCAAATGTTAGGCTGGAACAAATTCTTCTGCACACTTACATATGATAAGGCACAGGAGAAAACCGTACAGGGCCAGTTTTATTGTGGTTATTCTGACTGGTCCTGTGCAAAGGACAAACACACACATGCACACACAGATTCAGTTAAACCAGTTGCTATCTTAGAAATTTCTCTTTAAACCTTAAAAAGTAAAAAGCCTGGCATCATAGGAGTGAAAATAATGTGCTGCTAGTCTCTTTATCAGTGCAGCAGGTTATGATTATGCAAATTATGTAACCTTTAAAACAAACCAGAACACATAAAGAGGCCTACACGCATTAAACTTTACTTGAAAGTCACATTTGGTCTATTAAAATAATATCTCAAACGAAGAAGCAGTGATCATTGGGCCATACAACGTGGTAAAGCTATGCATTGCCTAAGATGCTGAGCAAAGAGAAATAGCAGAAGGCGGACTGGGCTGATGGGTGTTGTTATTTATGAAGAGATTTGGTTTTGAGCCAAAAGCTTTATATTGTTGGATGAGATAGTAGTGGGTAACAGTAGATCTTTATCTTCATGTTCTCCACATATGCTCCAGGTATGTGCATCTTTTCTCTGCAGCCAAGAGATTAAGGACTAATGCACAAATAGTTCTTGAATTAATCATGGACTCAACTTTCCTTCCTGGACATAGTTTTCGGATCAGACTGCCCTTAGAAAATGTCGGAGAAAAGCTTTAAAAGCTTTGGGGTTCATCCTGGCTAGTTCGGTTGGAATCTCCATGTTTTAAAAGCAACGGAATTTGGATAAGTCAGGAGTCACAAATCAATGAGGGGAAAACAAGCAGCCATGACACAAGCAGAAGAGATGACACAGTGGCTGAGTTTGTACTGACCTGTGGGTGTCTTGCAGAACGGGAACAGCGCCATTCTATGACCTGCTGGTGGATAAACACACAGAGCTTTGTTTCAGGACACTATTTTTGCCAAAAAAATCTCAGCCTCTCTCACTCTGTTTCACCCGTGCTCGCTCTGTCTCTTCCTGGAAATGCGCTTTTTAACTCACTGTTTACTGTCAGTCATTATTTCCTTATCCGTGACTCCTCTTTCTTTCTCTTCTTGTAGCTTTTGTATAATTTTCCACTCCCTTTTCTTTGTATACCTTCTCTCACTCCCCCCCCCCACTCTGCTCCTCAGCCTTCTGCAGTGTTCAGTTTTGGAGCAAAAAAAAAAAGACCAGATGTGTGTTGAATCTGGGCAAATAGAAGTAGAGGACAAGGAATTAGAAAAAGAAAAAACTTTTCTTCTTCAACTTCTTCTCTATACTACGTTGGAGGTATTATGACAAACTTTAGTAAACATAGCTACTCAAAAACTCCCCAATAAAAGTTAATATTCCTTTTCCATACAGACAGCTGACTGTTTGCACATCTCGATCATTACATGATCCTCTTAAGATGATGGAAGCAGACAGACTCAATCCTGCATTATAAACCAGACATGTTAGCAGGGTGTTGTACTCCTTTTGTCCACAGAGTGGCGGCACTCAATAGGAAATAAAAGAAGTTGAAACTTTTTAAGAGGTTGTGATAAACGTGATTAGGGTGTGAGTCAATGCAAACTTATATCAGTCATGTGTAGTTGACTGAAAGTTAAATCAGTGTCAGTCTCATTAATAAAAAGCCTTGAAAGAGATCTCTCCTGTAAAGTCACTTTACTAGCTGTATGACATCCAGTGTGCAGCTGCTGGCCTTACCAACCTGCCCAGTTTTTTGTCTGCTGCTTCTTGTTATTGTCTTTGATTTGCCTGTTCTTTTCTCTCTACTCTTTCCACTTACCCCAACTGGTCCAGGCAGACGACCGCCCAACATGAGCCTGGTTCTGCTGTCGTCTAGTGCTTGCTCAAGTGGGACTGTTGGGTTTTCTGCATTATTCTGTATTTGCTTAAATGCTGGAAGGTCTTAAAACCTACAATGTGAAGTTCCTCAAGATGACTTTTGTTGTAATTTGGTGCTATATGGGTTAGGGTAACCCTACCCCTACTCCTACCCCCCCAGTGATGATGTCAACTTCCAGAATTACTTCATGCCGTCAGAAATGCAAACAGACTCAAGAGGTCACATTGCAGTTTATTACGATAAATCTTATTTTTGTACATCCATACAGAAATTACAAATTAATGTTGGTTTGTGTAAACAAGTTTGGACTGAAGCATCAGTCAAAAACAAAACCATAGGGAAAACAGCACGGGCGAGACCAAAGAATGGATAAATTACAGGCTGCATGTAAAGTGTTGTCCCAAACATTTTCTTTCTCCTGTCACCTTGCTGGCAGAGAACCAGGGCAGGCAGTACCAAGCTGGAGGATAGAGACTCTGCATAGAGGAGTCATAAATATTCATGCCATAAACACTTAGACTAGCATAATGATCTTCATCATGTGATAATGAGTACGCACATTTATTAGAGGATATATTAAGGCGTTCAAGATGAATGTGCTTGAAGGTTGCAGTGCAGAGCCCCTGTTCTACAGAGTCCACGATCATCTTCTGAAGTGTGATAAGTCATCTGACACCAAATAATTAATACCAGAGATAAGATTCAGCAGCAAATATCAATGCAAAAAAGAAAAAAATCTGTCTCGGATTTAAGAAACTGTTGGCATGTTCGTGATTAGCATATTACAGATGATGAACAAACAACATATTAGCCATTTGACCGATCACTGCATCTACAGAAGCTTTTCCGACTGCAAAGATTTTGGCAGTGTTCAGTGGTAGCTATTAGATCTACATTAACTCTGCAGTTACTGAGTGAACTGTGCCACGAGAAAATAAACCATGCAAGGGTTTGATACTGTATATATTATTTCCATAAACTATGAGTATCCTTAGAAAAATATTTCATTTAATGCAGCATTGTACTTGTACAAAATTAAACAAATTGCACAAGATACATTTTTTTTCTTTCCTTTTTTCACTGAATGTATCGCTACTTCAACTGAAAGACTTTCCAGTGCTCTTTTTGTCATTCATTATTACCAGAGTCAAGGTTTTTTTTAATGTTTTATCTGTCCTAATATTGTCTTGGTACAACTATAGTGTCTCATATGCATAACTTTATAAAGAGCTCATTAATCTTCCCCACTAAATCTATTTCTCTTAATACTTTATAGTCCAGAATACAACTCTGTTAAGCTTTGTTGAAACCCTGAGAATAAATCTTTTGTCGTCAAGTTGAGTTTAATTTTTTCAAATTTTGAACGTATGCTGACTCTAATTGAAGGACTTCATGTCAGTGTTTTGAGGCTCAATTTGTCCTCTAAAGTGAACATCATGTTCTGTTGTAGTGTAAAACTTGTCAACTTACAGATGAAAAGAACTGGGTATTTGAAAGTGAAGAGATGTCAAGTGTTTTGAAAACCATATTACAATCATTGTCTTTGTATAATACATAATAGTATGTAGTAGTATGTAATATATAGATACTAATACAAAACTAATATTCTAAAGGTGGCATGCTTGAGCAGGCAGCAAAAAAAAAAAAAAGGAGACAAGGCCTACTTTTCTGACGATTGAAATGCTTTCACTTTCACGACATGGAGAAAAAGTTTGAATTACTGTGGACTGTAAATTTCGCATGACAGAATGAATTAATTATTAAATGAGGGTTATCGGTAAATGAAGGTAAAAAGATTAGATATGCAGCATTTTGGGGGAAAACAAAACTGAGTGGAAGAGTTTCTTTTCTGTTATTTCTTCTCGTTGCCTTCAGTCCTCCAGCACCTGATCCTACTCCTCTGCTTTTTCTCTTCTCTTTGCCTTGTTCCTCTGCTCCCCAACTAACACATAACCACACCTTTCCTTTATTTTACATCTTTCTGCCTCTCCTCGCCTCTCCTCCTTCACTTGCGGTCAGCATCCAGCATTTTAAACAGGGCCTGCAGCAGTCGGTCATCTCTGTGCCTGTATGGCTTGGTGCTGTAGAAGCCATCACTGTAGTCACTGTAGACACTGTCCTCAGGGCTCTGGTATTTGTTGATCAGATCCAGAGCCTGGTACAGCATCTGGGGAGGGAGTCTTGTAGCAGGAGGAGAGAGGCTCCTGTTTGGCTGCTGCTGCTTCCCCCAGGTGGTGGAGGCCCTGTCTATGGCATGGGGCTGCTGCAGGGCTGGTGACTGCCTATTAAATGCCGTCTGCAGGAGACGCAGGAGGGCCAGGGAAGGGGAGGGTGGATTAGAAAGCTTTTTAGTTTCCTTCACAGGGTTGGAAGGGGAGGAGGCTTGAGCTATCTCTGTCTTCTGAGGTGGATGGGCCTGTGTAGGCTCCTGGTTCAGGAGAGGAAAAAAAGAAACATGTTTTCAACACATTGACACAAAAATGATCCTAAGAGTTTGCATCCAAATACAGATGATATAACTGTGTCCCATTTCGTATGATTCCTAGAGAAATTCTGCATTACAGTAGGACACGTGTGGGGAAAAAAAAAATCAATCAAGACCTCAAATATTTGGACAGTGAAACTGTTACTGTGTTTGTTCTGTAGGATTGTAGGATGTCGTATTCTCGCACTGTACTAACACCATGAAATAAAAGTGTTCAACTGGTACTAGTCTCATATGTGTTAATGCACAAAGCCAGTGTAGCCGTTTCCAATCGTTAAGCCAAGCTAGATGTAGCTTATGTAAAAGCGGTATCAATCATCTCATCTAATTCTTGGCAAGAAAGTGAATAAGTGTAATTCCCTAAACGTTGAACTATTAAATCGCTTTAAGCTCGTAGTCATCGTTTCATTTAAATCTAATGTGCTGGATTAGAGAATCCGAAACAATGCACATTATTTCACTATGCAAATACTGCCACTACACTGTCAATGTAATATATTGCCCATAATCCAATACATGTACTCAGCCTTAGAGCTGTTCCAAAGGATTGTATTGTCATTTTCATCACAAATCTCTCTGTGACATAATACATTTGTAAGAATTTGTAAGAGGGACATTTGGTCACCGTTTCCACTGTACTGATTTGTCACGGTCATGATTGCAGCCTTTCACTTGAGGCTTCTACTAGCACTAGAGAAGTCGCAGATACAACAGGAACAGTTTTTACCCCGACTGTGTCAACTCTCCCTCCTTTGTGTCATTCAGTTAGCTCTATGTTGTGCAATCAAGTTAAATATTAAATTCACCCTTTGAAGTCATGTACCTTATACTCTCCCTCATCCACTTCCTGCAATATTCAAACCACACATCCTGTAATTTAAAATTCTGCTGCGGCACACTGACCTCCATCATGTCATCCATGTGTTCCACACCACGCCTGTCATTCTGCACAGCGTTATAAGGAATATACACTCTGGGTTTCTTCATGTGGTCTGGTTTCTCTGATGTCCCATGTAGAATCAATTTCCAGTTCAAAATCCGACCTTCATTCTGCATACGGCCCGACTGCGAGAGAATAGTGTTAAATCTCAGGAAAACAGAAAGTAGCTTATAAAATATAAAAATATCAGTGGTTACAGTAACAACAATAACTAAACTAGATGCTACATCTCCCAACTCATGTGTAACTCACAGTGTCTGTAATCTTCAGCGTCCATGTGCCGGCAGGATGTTCTCCCCAAGTATGCACAGACATAAAGTCCCAGTTTCTAAAGCCATTAGATGATGTGTCCCTCTCTCGCTCAGCCAGCAGCACTGTATTGGTGCCTGTGGTAAAATCCAAAGATTCAGATCAGTTAAAAGTTCTTTCACTCAAATGTGAGTGTGTGCGCGCGTGTGTATTTCTCTAACCAGCTGGGGAGGTGAGTGTGATGTGCAGATCCCCTCTCCTGGTGTATTCAATGCTTGCTTCCACCTGCACATGCTCCAGTGAGCGGACTGCGTTGTCCTGGCCCGCGCAGGCTTTGGTCGGAATCTCTATAGTGATCTCCCCTGCTGCTTTCAGCTCCCTGTGGGGTAAATTAAAATAGCAAGGAATGAGACACAAACAGCTCTCCATGACAACAGAAGCCTATCATAGGTGCAGTTTAGTTCCCTGATGTTTTCTTACTCTGTCCAAATTTGGCTAACAGCAGCAACCTGCACCCATCACAGATTATTTAGTGGCAGTTCAATTGGCTTGCTCAAGTTTGGGAAATATTCAGCACATCATGTGTATGCATAGACAGATTTGAATGCCTTTGGTCATTCATTTGCAAAAAAATACTTAATCCCCATCTCTCCCACACATGAATGAAAGGATTTCTATGTTCAAGCTGGCATAAAGCTGGAGGGGGTGGTAGACCACTAAGCACTGACGGAAATGTAGAGTCAAATCCTCAGGATTAAACAGGGTTGTAGCTAGGTAATGGGGAAACTGGGTGTCGGTGCTACTGGGTCTCATAAACTAAACCAAATTGCAAAATGGACATTTAAAGTAACTTTGGCTGCTGTTATTGCTACAATGTGATGTCAAAAGGTTGTTTCAAAGACAAAGTCTAATAACTGAGCTAGTTTTCGGTTGTTAAGCCAAACGGGAGCAGAAACAAAACATCTGCTGAGACAACAGTGGGAGAAAAGCTTCCTCTGACTTTCTGTCTGTTGGCGGATTTACATCTGGATCTTTAAGCCTATTGTTTAGTAATTATCAACAAGTGCTACTAGTGGCCTCACATTTTCATTATCACAGCTGTCATTGCAAAAAAAAATCATTTTAATTCAATTTGATTCATTATGATGGCACAAATTGTCCCATCGGGCTTAAGATTTGTCATTGTCCTGACTCCACTCAGGAAAAAAGCAACAGATGCGTCTTTAATAACACAGATGGTTTGATCTGTTTGTTTTGTTGGACACAAAATGTCAGGAGAAAAACTCCCTTTGTCAAATTTTGGAAATATGTAGACTACTGTTTTGATTTTCAGTAGGTTCCTAAACTTTATCACATTGTACAACCCCATGACGTACAACGTGAAGCTACAAAAGCTGCAGAAATACTGTTCTTATAAAATTCAGATACGGCACAAAAGCTGCGAGACATTCCCATACCTGGGCTGGAAAGAGTCATCCCTGACAATACACAGTTTCTTTTCAGGCACATGCTTCCAGGTGGCCGGGTCAGCGAGGTCCACCAGGGCTTTGGCATTGAGAAGGCCGAAGCCGAAGCGGCTGTTCACCATCAGTCCTGCTCCGTTCCTCTTCCAGCCTGGGTTATTGGCCAAAGGATCGAACTCTGAGGTCCAGACCACAATGTGCTGCAGGTCTCTCCAGGTTAGATCTGGACTGACATACGGAAAATAGACAAAAACGCAGACCAGGGAGAAATAAATGATACTGATGTGGAAATATCAAGTGACATTAAGCTTGCTGTAAATTAGAGACATATTCTAAACAGACTGTGTCACTCCCAGTGTTGCATACTTTTGTTCCAGTGCCAGGGCAAATATTCCAGCAGCCAGTGGGGCAGAGGCTGATGTTCCAGTGTGAGTCTGAGTGCACTCATTGTGTAGATCAGCACTTGTCTGAAAGAAATATTAAGACAATCCTGAACAAGATGACATGCCAACGCAATCACCTAATGTAACGTGACATAATGCAATACGTTACATAATACAATAAAACTAGACAAAAAAAAAAAAAAGTACAGCTACTCACAATCCTCTGGTCAGTGTAGTCTCCACTGCTGTAAGCTGTAGCCAGAGTAGAGGAGCACTTCTCAGCGTACCACGGGGACAGGCCCTGCTGGGAGGCACTGCTGATTGAGATGGTGTAAATGCTGTCTGTGTAGCCGTCACAGTCACAGTTATCACCCTGCCGGCCGCCGTTGCCTGAAGCCCAGACAAAGATTGAACCTTTTCCACCACGGCCCTGCAGAAATCATAACAGAGAAAAGATACAATAGATGTGCTGTGTTATAAGATATTGAACTTTTCAATAGTTCAGTAATAGTAATTTTGTAGTTGTATAGAACATAACAGTGATGTTACCATCATTACTGTCGAGAAATGAGCATTTTGAATCTATTTTTTAATAAAATAGGTACTGTCCTGTATAAATTGAAGCTAACATGTATGACTGACCTCATTTTGTCCTCACAAGCTTCATCTTAGCAGCAGACTACATTATCTACATTGATCGGTTCCATCTGATTCTCATCACTGCTACAGATAATAGCTCCCATTAGGAACCTCGATCTGAGATCACATTAGATGACTGAGTAAAAACTGCATGTTTTAACGTCTACCTTCTGGATACCATATTCAAATGCCTTCTGAGCCAAACGACCAGGGCCCTCCACTGTCTTGCCATCATCATTGGGCCCCCAGCTGGCACTGTAGATATCCACATGATCTGGATTGAACGCGATAGAGCTGGCCTCAATGGCATCAGTCACAATCCCGTCCAACATGCGAATGCCTGAACAGAGAAAGACAGGGTATTTTAGAACTGGTATAACAAAATTAGACAGAGGTTTGTTTGCATGTGCGAAAGTCAGTGCTTTCTTGTGTAAACAATATATATATATTTTCTGATACTTCTGGGGCACCCAGCTGCCACCCCAGCCCCTTTTTTGCAACAGCCGTGATGTGCAACCCATAGTTTTTACTTTACTTGGCAGACACTTTTATCTAAAGTGACTTACATGAGAAGACGCAAGCAATTACCATTCAGGTTCTGTAAATTTGTTTAGATGGATTGACACAAAAATTTTGCAGAGTGACATTATGCAAACACTTGGTAAAAATCAGGACTCCATCAGGAAATCTTCCTTCGCCACTGGCTACAAATGAAACATAAAAACAAAAACCCCCACACACCATCATTTAAACTGCACACAGCAGCAGCAACAACCAGGACCTCATAATGACGTGCAGTGTGATGCGTCATACTCAGGCACATGTGCTCTCTTACCTCCAACTTTGGAGTTATACGCCACTCCAACACCACATTTATTGTTGTCTGCCTGCATAGCAATCTCTCCAGCACACCTAGTCCCATGCCTAAAAACAAATGTTTAATACAATTATAATATAATACCATATTATATTTAATTTACAATCAAATGCAAACATTCAGAAACATTGTATTTGTCTCACAATTTTATGTAAAACACCTTTTTTAGACAGGAATATCATTGCATTGCGTTTTCTAATGGTCATTGTGAATCAGTTTACCTGCCCTCATTACTTCAGAGGATGCAAAACCAGATACATTATTGTTTGCAGAAAATATTGATCGTGATGACAGGATCATCTTTAAACGCTGGAGCATTCAGATAACAAGCGAGTGAAGAGAAAACCGTGTGTGTGGTTGTGTGTGTATGTGTGTGTGTGTGTGTGTACACACACACACACACACACACACACACACACACACACGCTTAAGCAACAAAATAGCACGTTCTCACAATAACATAAAATAATCCTGAATTGCCAGGTCAGGCGGTGTCAGAATCTCACATCTTAACCGTGAGCGTACTTGTTTTCATTAGTAGAGTCGTATCTGGGGAAGGGGTCCGGGTCATTGTCGTTGAAATCATAGCTGGCTGCTGCATCCTTCAAAACAGAAACAGACAGAAAATGATCAGACACCTCTTTTCAAAAGCTGGGATGACGTCAGTGTCTGTAAGGGCCTATTCGCTGTCATGGAGACACACGAGAGGAGAGATTGACTTGACTAAATAGTGAAAGACATTAAATAAGTCAGACTGAAGAGGTCCTTGTCAGCAGCTATATGTTCAAACATTCAGGTTGCTTGAAAATGCTGTTTAGGCCTGAGGGTTGTGTCATGTGCTGACAAACTGCAGAGATACATGCTGTTTTTCTGTCTTTTTTAAAACACAACTCAAAGATGATGGACTTGGATGACACCCGCACCTCGTCTGTCTCCACATCGTCACTGCATTCTGGTGTAAAAAAAAGGAGATTAAAATGATTTGTTTTTTTTTTAAAGATTCCTCTCTGTAACAGCTTTAATATCTGTTTTAAAGCAAAAGGCCGTGTGTGTCATTTTAGAATTACTGTTATTAAGTTATGAAAATATGCCTCGATTGTTAAGGATGAGCATCTCAGTTAATTGGGCCTCTTTGATTAATCAGCGTTAACCTAATTACAGTGGGAGTTGTTTCCATCAGCCCTGTTGTCACACATTATTTCTCTGCCTCCCTCAATCCCGCTCTTGATTTCTCATTCACTAGTGAGGAGGTGACGGCTGGCTCTCGAAACCACCAGATGTGGCTTTTTAGAGTTAATCTTTTCAGAGAAACTACGCCAGCCAGAAACCTCATCAAGCTCCCATTGAGACTTTCTTGCTTTCATTGGCTTGTAATTATCTGCATCAACACACAGACTGTAAAACATTTTTAAAGGAATAAAAAAATTTTTTTTCAAAGTCTGCATGTCTCAGTGCAAGGAGCATAGTCGTTCACGTCGAAATCAACATTACAGTAAAATACTCATTTTGCAGCTGGATATTAAAAACCCTAAAAACTATTTAATTGAAGATGTTATCACACAGAAGATTTATTACTGTCTTTATGAACCGCCTTGGAAGGTGTCACCGGCTGCATTGCTATGGCAACGCCAGACCCAGACGATGGAGGCTGTCTCCATGGAAACGGTGTCTTACGTAGTTGGAGTAGATGTCTGTGTGGTTCCACTCCAGTCCGTCATCCAGAACGGTGATGACCACTCCTTTCCCTGTGATGCCTTTCTGCCACACAGGGATCACATGCAGGTCCAGCTTCGGCAGCGAGGACGATGTCCGTGTGTCTTGCTGGAAGACGGGGACAGAATTACAAAATGACACATCTTTCACACTGAATTGCATTTAAATTATCACTTAGGTTCTTTCCGAATTATCTTCTAAGTTAAAAAGGTCACATGCAGTAGAGACTTCTAGCTTCCTGAGTCTGCTTATTCTTCTCCTGACCTTTACGGAAATTTATCACTGGATTGTTGGCTTTTCCATTGTCGGAGCTTCAGTCCACTCTGACTGTATGGCCACTTGTAGGCAGATTGCTGCCAGAGGGTCACATTATCACAGGCTCTTGTGTTATCCTATACAACAACCCTACTGGTTAATTTAACCCTCAAGATGCCACGTCATGCCCAGAGACGTGCTCCATTTCAACCCACAGCTCTTCTGGTTCAACTCTCCTTCAATCCCCCTGTCGGATTATTTAGAAATGCATCTCTGAGGCTATATATTACACAGTGTGGGGGCTCTGAGCCTGTTTTAAATGGAAAATCAGTAGGGAGTGGGGAAGAGTGAGCAGGGCCAATGCCTGCCTGCTTGTATGATTCAGAGCTGGAGACAGCTAAGACTAAAAAAAGGACTCACTTTGCTCTTTCGCTCTTTGCACATTATGCGCAGACACTGCAGAACGCCACACCAAGATATGACTCATCTCTGTGATGTATCGCTTTTTTTCCCCCCTTCTCTCTTTGGCTCCCACTTTGACTCCCTGTTTCTCTCACTACAATGTCTTTATCATAACACTCTGTTTTTTTGGACAGCATCAATTCCAGCAGACAATGAATCTCAATGTAAATACACAGCAGATGTCTTACTTTCACACAGTGTGTTCCAGTAACAATATGTTCAAAAGGCTTTTCCTCCCCCCAGAGCATATTTAGTTTGCTTGTTTTGGTGTAACACAAAATGACTTGCTTGTTGAGTAGCAGCTGAGGGGGCTGCCATGCAGAGATTTTAATGGTGCATAGCAAACACACACACACTCATGCAGTAGCTTACGCGCTGATCTCTCCACTGATCATACATAAAACCACCGAGTGGACACAAACACACAAAGAGATTCCTCGATGCACAATTAACACAAGCTGACACTGCCACGGATGCACACTGTCACTCACCCCCCCCCCCACACACACACCACCATGTATGCAGTAGGAATTTCAAGCTACAAGTATGAGTCACCCACTGATTAAATTATCAGGCAGTCATACACTCTCGATAGGTAAAGACACCCCCCTAACATTAAATCAGCCTCTGCGCCCGTGAAACAGTGATCATCAGCTCTGCCGACATCACTCTCTTCCAGTGTTTCTTCAATTTAAATTACTAAAAGCATATATATCATAGCTGATGACACCTGAATTTAAAAAAAAAATCTTTCCACTGTATTACTTATTCCTGTGCGGCTCTGTCTTCTCTGAATCGATGAGGCGATTGAGTCATGGTGCTTCAGATGGACTATAATGCGTCGCTTGCAGTGACACAACCATAGGCCCATGTGGAAATACACTAAGTGGTACTTTATGGCCAATTCAATTAGGGTCACAGTTCTTCATGGGCAAAAATGATTCATCTCAATTTGCTTTCTTATTTCCGCAAGCTCATGTTGGGTTAGTGCAGGTGAGGAGAAGTGGTAGCTGAGAGAATGTAGTATCCATCTCTTTTTTATTGCACTAATCTAATACATGTACTTTTACATACTCTTGCTCGTTTTCTGGTAAAGCGGGGACAAACAAATTAAGGTGATTCAGTGACTTTTCTTCATCAATTTTACAGCCATCAGGCTGACCTGATTGTTCCAGTGATGTGAAATGATTCAATATAATAGTACAGATCATATTATCTGCAGATCAACATGTTGATCACTCTCTTTAACAGACAAAAGAAAAACATGACATTACAGTTCAGGCTTACATTTTTCATTTGCTTGCTTTACAGATAAAATGAATGGTCACGATTAATCAGGGAAGTAATCTGTGGTCATTTTGATAATAGAATAAAAATGTCATTTTCCACTCAAAAATGGTTTAGTCTCTGTTGCTTTTGGGATTGTAATGTACTTTTTTTACTGTTGAATGATGAATGAACAAAATTATCTATATATTTTCTATAATTGGCATAGAAAATAATTACCAGATTGATTATATAATTATGAGCTTCAACCTTAAACAAGTTAAATGGCTAAATGGTTTAACACTGTTATCTCCTCATATGTGCTGTAATTATTAACAGTCAGAAATCATTGTTGGACAGCTGTCAGACAGTACACGTCTGCGCTACTACTGCTGGGTTTCTGTACTTCCAAAGACACCTGAACATGTAGCCAGGACGAACCGGGAATCGAACCACTGACCCTGGGGTGTGTAGATGACTGCTTTACTAACTAAGCTACCGCCACACCAGTGTGACAGAGGCTGAGTTCATCATCAAACGTGTCAGTGGAATTGATAAATTAGGGGTCAACATTTAATCATTAAATGTGTTAGTAATGGATCTGTTAGCACGGCTGTGTGTGTTCTTCTCTGCTACTACTTAGCCTCAATATGCTAAAACATCCTATTCAGAGTAAATTGGGACTTCTATACTCCATCCTGCTGGATTATAGTCCCCCCACCCCTCTCATCTCCTCATGGACTGTTACCAATTAAGCAAATGGCTCTTTTGGCTAGAACGGCTTGATAGAAAGCTATTGTTTCACTATTTTTTGGAGGGTGTTAATAGAACTATACAGTTTGTTATTTTTGCATCCTTGCAAGGGACATTCATCGAGACATGCATCTGCACAAATACACTCACAATGACCTGCTGCCATGAGCAAGAAGGAGCTGAGCAGCACTCAGGAATTCAGTACAGCTCGGGGGAGAATAGACCAGCAGAACTCAGCCAGACACAAAGTACACAGCATATGACCAGCAGACAGGTTATCAACTCAGATCAGTGGTTTACAGAGCACTGGGAACTACTTGTTGATTTTCTTGTGCATTTCCTGACGCAGGGCAGAGGAAGCAAAGCTAAATTTGCTTTTAAGTGTTTGTTTAGTGTGTGATGCTTGAGACTCACCAGGTACCACTGTTGGTTCCACATGGGATCATCAAACAGCTTGTCCGCTGGGCAGTCCTTGCAGCCCCTAAGGGACGCTCTCTTGTTGCGACGTTTCTCGTACTGCTGCTCTGCCCACAGAACCTACACACAAAAGTCAGGCGGCGACATTTGGTTTCTTTGGCGTTTTAAAATGAGAAGAGATGATCTCGCACACATCAGAACAAGGTGATAACCAAAAGAGGCCACTGACCCGATCATCCTCCGACAGCTGCCTGGTGATGTGGCTGGCGCTTCGTTTCATTCTGCGAGGATGATTGCGGTGTTTGAACAAGAAATGGTCTTGAAGGGCCCCAATCTGCAGAGAGGAAGACGGGAATATTTTATAGGAAATGACATCTGCTCACTGAGGCCTGTCCTGCAGGTTAAGAAGCATCAAGTCTCACAAAAGCCTCAGGAGTTCAGTTTTGGATGCAGACAGTAAATAATTCAATTTAAAAACATCACACAGTTGTTACGTCACAATTCTACCGTACAACAGCTGAATGTTAGACTAAAGTGCTTTAATCTTGATAAGATTAACAGATCTACTGGAATAAAACATTCATATTAATTATACTGTCTAATGATGTTTAACAGTGACCTTTCTCCTTTCTAATGTTGAACTACACACGTTACATTTGTTTAGTTTAAACTTCTTTGTACCAATGTGTGTTTTAAATAAATATAATGTAATGTTACTGGTTTGACACAGTGGATGTATCCATGCCACCTGAAAGCTCAGTTAATTATCGACTGACCTGTCAGAGACACGGGTTTATTAAAAATTAATGAACTGGCCCAACAATTCAGACAGAGTCTAATGTGTTTGTACAGGAGAAGATGGTATCAGCCAGTCTAAAATAGTGGGGGAAAATAGGGATGTACTGAACAGGGAAATGAAAATCCGTGTCCCTACTAATGGGTTATCAGAAGTGTGTAAACAGTGAGTCATGGATTGATTAAATCCCTCTCCTTTAATTTAGCGGCGTGCTGAAAATGCACTGTGTGCTTTTGGGCTATAATAAAAAGCCATGAGTTTCCTGTCTAATGGCCTTATCATTCAAAGAGACTAAGCGATACAGCTGTTACCTGCTCTGCTGTTACATTACACAGCCCACAGCTTAGACTGAAGGCTGCGGGCTTAATTAACATCATGATTCATTTGATCGTTTCTGTTCGGTGGCTGTTTAATTAGATATAAAATGAGATGATTTCTGAGTTAGCTGTAGTATAGTACAGTACAAGTTAAATATAAAAGGTGTTTCGCTCCAGGGCGTTGGTGCCTACCTGTCGGACCACTTGGTAGCCCAGCTCTCTGGCGATCCCCTCCGCGGCTGCCTGTCCGCCTGGGATCTCCACTGCCCACTCGTTCAGATACTGTCTGTCCCTCAGTGAATACTCCAGCGACCGCGGAACCACGGAGCAGAGGATGGCAAATACACAACACATCAGCGCTGGACGACATCTCACTTCCATCTCAGATGAAATTCAACCAGATGAGAAAATAGATCTCTCTCTCTCTCTCTCTCTCTCTATATATATATATATATGTATATATGTACACACAAACAGCTTAGATGCTCCACAGATAAGCAGCCAGGACTCCGAGGTATAAGGGTAATAAATAGATCTTCTTCCCTGTTAATTCCTGAAGGAACAGCTGTGCTTTGACGGGAGGACCGTGAAACTGAGCGCTGCTGCTCCGCCGAGGAGAGGAAATACTGGTGAGGGGGAGGGCTGCTCTGTCTCCCTCCGTGTGTGCTCACACGTCAAATTACGGGTGCTCTGACGTCAGTTTGGCGTCTACCTTAGGTAAGATGTGAGTTCAAGTCCCCGAGGGAGAAAGTCTATACGGGAGGGGGGGCTCTGACTAAAAATACCCCGCTGTCACTGGCGGAGGACACGCTGCTAGAAATACAACAACAAAATTGTTAGGTACCGTTAGGAGGCAAATCATCTGTGTGACATTGCTGTGTATCACCAAAAGATCGATTGAACTTCTTAATCGATATCGATAACATCTCTCTCCCCTCTGGGGTGGGTGGGGGGTTGACAGGCGTTTCAGCACCGCGGACAGCTCCACGCTCACACGGCGCAAACTGAAAGCGAGCACAGAGATGTGAGGAGAAAATGGCCGAGGAGAACATTATGATGTCGTGTTCAGGCGAGACACTCAGCAACTTTTAGTAATGTAGTATTAGATTACAATCCTGTAACTGTAGAAATCACAGATGATCAGTGGTGAAAGCAGCCAGACAACAGTGCACAAAAGTAGCATCAGCATTTAAATATAATATGCTACAGAAATAAAACTGTTTATAAGGGAGCAGAAATGTCCTTAATGTTACACTGTGAGATGACGAGCATGGGAGCAATCATTTACCACTTTATCCCTTAATCACCAATGTTGTTTGGTATTTTAAACATCGCATAATTAGCTTCTTATGAATTCTTAATCAAAATCTTTAAAGAAACCAGTTACTTATACTGACATTTGTGTTCACACCAGAACTCTGTGGTGGCTCTTTCACAGTGAAGGTCACTATATGACACGAGGCAGTTCATTGTGGTTATTGTCATGAGTCACATTAGAGAGACACACACACACTTTGCACATTTTGAAGTGTCACAGTAGAAAAGACACAGGAGTAAATAATAAACTAGAAAGTTCCTGGGGAAACTTTGAAGGTGCCTGCCACCTTGCGCCCGTGAACCTTAAACCCATTAAGCCAATTAGAAAGCAGGATTTATCGAGCAGAGTGTTTTTGATGTAATGTATGTCTGATAGGAATCCCCAGTCTGTCCTATGAGC
>JAUYWH010000022.1:7382019-7395875 GCA_034779795.1 Ctenopoma multispine | reverse complement strand
AATAAGAAAATCATGGTTAAACAACAGAAACATCTAAACCACTTGAGGGGTTCACATACTTTCAAGCAGCACTGTATGTACACAAGCATTTTATTTGGTAAATGTGCTCCATTATTGTGTGTATTAGACTCAGATAACATACTTATCCATTGTCTTCACTATTGAAGATGAAATTAGTGAACTTAAACAGTTTTTTTAAATTGTAAATTGTAAAAAATGTAAAATGCCTCTGTACTCAGAATGAGTTTGACTCCAATTAGACTGAACCTTGGGTTCAGAAAGTTTCCTCATCAAGCAAACACTGGTGTAAAAATGCTATAAAATCACACACACCATGATGTATCGTGAGAAGAAACACCTGTCAGAACAGACGTGATATTTCTTCATCTGTCAAGTTGAATGAAGCTATTTTGATGCAACTGATTTCATAAGATGCTGTTTCACATCAAACAAAATGAATTTTCAGGCCTGCTGTTGCTTTTGTGTTGACAGTGTCCGGTTTTATCCACCAGAGGGCAGCAGTTGGCTTCCTAAAGGCACGGTCTGTGAGAGGAAAAGGACTCATCGGCAGCTCTGACTCAACTTTCCCTGTGGTGTGGGGTGTGTCCCGTCATGCTAAAACTCCAGACTATCACTTCTTCTTACTTCATTTTGTGTCTTAATGTGCATTGGCCCGAATTCTCACTTATTGTCTTGCAGCCTGACTCTTATGATTAAACGTGTGTCTAATTTGTATTTGAGTGTCAGAGTCAGTGTAGGAGGACCAGTCTGCCCACTGCATCAACATCATCACGGAAGCAAAGACTGGAAAGATGGAATTGTAACTTTACTTCTCACACACACACACACACACACACACACACACACACACACACACACACACACACACACACACACACACACACACAAAAGCGCACATTTGTGAAACTTTTTCGCCTTTGCCAACTACAGTACTTGAAGGTTTCCTCAGCGGGAGGAGCGACTTCTTTTGCGCCAAAGGGCAGACCAGCCTTGTCTTTTTTTTTTTTTTTTTTTAAGTCTTATTCCCAACACTGCAGCGAAGGCGCGCAGGGAAGCGAAGCAGGTCATCCATTCGACTTTTAAAGATGCCACATAAAAAGAGACGCGGCAGTAACAAAACTGCAAAGGAGGCAAAAGAGGTGAGTTTACTCCTTTATATGTTGGAGAGAAAAGAATGCGACGCTGCAGCAGTTTGGGAAACTCAGAAAAACAGTAATAGAGTTTTCTCTCATCCACGCGGACGCGTAGGAAATAAGTCAGTTCAGTGCGTGTGCCCCTTTTGTTGCAGCACGGTTTCAGTGGATCTTTCTGTTATTCAGCAACAATGCAGTCTACAACTCATCATCACCGGCCAATCGATTATCAATAGTAATATCAATGAGTTGTGTTTGCAGAGGTTCTCATGCGTTTGGTGGCCAGAAGCATCAGCTCTGAATTTCTTTGGAAATCTGTGTGTGCGGCGGCTGTGGTGGGAGTGAATGAGAAGTTATGTGCAGGTCAGTGCTTCGTTATTCTTTAGTTGTGCCAAAGGGACACAGATCGCGCTGGAGAGCGGAGGCTTCTCCTGATGATCTAAGAGTCACGATAGGACGATTGCACAGACGAGCAGTGTGAGGCAGCTGTCTGATGTGTGCGGGGAGTGGCACACGCTGCTGCATGGGAAGGCATGAGGGGAAATATCTGACGGTGAGGACGGGAGATCGTGGCAGTGCATCGTTCGACCTTTATTTCAGGCCAGCGTTTTCTCCTCCTGCTTCCTGATGGCGTACGCAGCGTACTGGATGAGTCTTGTGAGTATACAACTTCTTTCTCGTTGACCCGCTGGCGTTACATTAAAAAAAAAAAAACTACTCTTGGCACCTGGCGAGACGCTGCTGTGTGTGTTTTTTTAACTGCACAGAACCAGCACAACTCGCCTGCAAGTATGTGAGCTGTGCTGAAAGCTCTTAAACACTGAGAACCTTTGAACTCAATTATTACAAAGGGCTTTAGCCTTATTCTGTCACAGAGTGAGTAATTGTGATTGTTTAAACTGAGACAGGCTTCAACACTCAGCTCTGGATTAGTCCCAGTTATTCATAGAGGTGAGGTTTTAACTCCTTCAAAATAAATTGTCTGTACCTAACATCTTGAAAGATTGCTACCTGATTGTGATAAAACGCTGTTTTCTTAGTCTGAAACTTTCATAGAAGTGTCAAAAAGCTAAACTTTTTTTCTTCAGATGTTAAATGAATAATCCACCAGTACAATAGGTTGAGATCACAGCATCCTGTACAGAGGTTCCATTGCATTTATTGCCCAAAACTCATTCAGCCTTCAAAGCCTTTGCACTTTTACACAATAGCAAGTTTGTGTGTGTGTGTGTGTGTGTGTAGCAGGGAGCAACTGCCTCACTGGCTAATGTCCAGTACAGTAGCATGTTTTCAGTTTAATATCCCTCCGATTTACCTGCTCATGAAGGAAAAATCTTCTAATGCACACAGAAAATGTTTTTGCAGGACCCATTAAAATATATTTATGTTGTCTTAAATGTATGTTGTGAGTTTCAGTTTGAATGTTTTCAACTGAAGAGTGAAGTGAAGTGTAGGAGTGAAACATGACTGCTACTGTGTGCACTGTCCTTCTGTAGAGTCGGGATTAGCCAGTTCATTTGGGGTTTTCACTCTCTCTGTTCAGCCAGGTGTGTAAAGTTAATAATTTCTCCAAAATAACTGTACATCTATAAATATTTGCATTATTTTAAATAAAGCTACACGTAGGAAATGTTTGAGCAGCTTTAAAACACGCTTGCATTCCTGTAGATGGCGTGACTTATTCTGAAGTGAAATACTGGATTTCAGTATAGACAGAAAGGAAAGGGAGTTTGTCTGTTGTTTGTCTGCTGTCCATACCTCAGATGAAAATGTTATGTCTGCAAACCTGTCATGCAGAGGCGTTACGTTTGTGGCATTTGTGGACCTTGCACAATGTAATCCTGAAAAAGTTCAATCAGCGTACACTCATTCAGCACTAGTGACACATTTCTCCTCAGTCTGAACTCATTTGTCTCTTCTTCCCGAACTGCTTATATCTTTATTAATAGTCACCTTTGTCTTACCAGGAATTACATTTAGATCTGTTATTAGGTAATCTACAGGTGAAAAAATAAAATCACAGTTGCAACACAACAACATAACATAACATTAAGACAACTGTGCACGTTTGGACAGATTTCACTCAGGCTTCTGTGTGTGTGTTTCAATCACTGGTCGTTGTCCATGAAGTGCAGTGAACAGACAAACACATTGTTTAAAATCTGTTGCAGCGGAAAAAAAAGACTTTGAGCAAGACATATTGAGTTCACACGAAGAGTCGAACTAGCACTAACCGTGAGCAGAGTGGTGGCCACTAACTTGAGAGACAACGTGACTCCTTTAAAGGGGCGGGTCACAGCTCCACTGGGCATTCAGCTTCAGTCAACCTGTGCACGGCAGGAACGGGCGTTTCATGTCAGGCTGGTTTGAACTTGGTAGCAGTAGAGCACATTACTTTCATATTTTGTTGAGGTGTGCTACCTAACACAATCCTAGTGAGAGGCTTGGTAATCAGCATGATTCCATCACACAAAGACCTCATTGTCTGCGCACCCCACCCAAAACCTGCACAAACGGCTGCGCGATGCACCCAAGTCATTAGGTGAAGTGAACCTCAGAGACATGACTGGAATTGCACTTTGCACTCACATTGCCTGTAAATGACATGACAGCGATGGGAGCAATATAACCTTTCATATCAGAAGGTCCTATCGCGCTGCCTCCACTACCGGAGCGTCTGTAAGACTTTTTCCTACAAAGGTACACAGATGAAGCCAACACCCACACCTTAAGCTTCAGCAAATATGTCAGTTCTGTACTGTAAAAACACTCCCTACATTCTTATAAGTTAGATTACTTGCTGCTGCCCGGACTAGTGTGATCCACACAGCCATGATGAAGTCTCTTTGGCTCAGCCAGTAGCTGTTGACTGATTTCTAACAGTTTGACCAAGTCACCAGATGTTGAAATAACCTGAAATCTAATCAATATCGCCTCCTGCTATCATACGTAAGAGAAGGGAGGGTATGTGGCTGTGGTAGAGTATATGGCCGTCAGCTCTTGGCAGATTGTTGGCACACACACATGCAATATAAAACAAAAGTCTGGCTACTCCTTTAATTCCCACAGGCAGTTAGGCAACCAGCCTTTTTACTGCTGCATCCACGTGTGTGTGTGTGTGTGTGTGTTCTCAAGGTCTGTAAATCATCACAAATCTGGGTGTGTGCTGGTTGATAAGTAAGCTGATAAGATACTTTGTTAGACAAAACTAAAAAATAGTTTCATGCATCTGCATATTTTTTATGCGCGTGAGTTGTTTTTAAAGGCAGCTCGTGTGTGTGTGCTGCCTCACCGGGTGGGTGACACAGTCAGTTTATTTATAGATACAGCTTTACCCAAATCCATTTGCGCGTAAGCCCCTCCCCTTACCCACTCTTCTCTCCAACCACGCCCCCCTAATGCTCCCTCTGCCCTCCCCCTTTCTCTCTCTCTCTCCCCCTTTCTCTCTCTCTCTCTCCCTCTTTCTCTCTCTCATTCCTTTTCCCTGCGTGTTGGAAACATGCTGCAAGCCGACAGACAAGGCAGAGATTGACACACACACACACACACAAACACAAACACAAACACACACACTCTCACACAAACTCGGAGGCATTTGCAGCCAACATGGGCCAAATACTGAGCTGGATCCGAGGCCCACGGGACCCCCCAGCCCTGCAGGATGTGGCCGTGGAGGAGCAGGTGCGTGTGCGTGTGTTTTTGTGTCATGGTATGTGCTGTTCAACTCATCCAGACGCGTCCACGTGGGTTTTGTTTGCCTAATATACGTCATCCTGCAAATATAAAAGTACGTTTGAGTTGTTCTGTTATTTTTTTCCTTTTCTTTCAATAAAACATAACGTTACAGAGGAAATCCACATAGGGAGGAAAACCGTCTCGGCTCCGGTCCAGATCAGTCCTCTCACCCCTTTTACGACCAACGCGGACTCGGTTCCAGTTTAGTGCTTGTGTTAATTCCGCTTTAGAAATAAAACAGACATGGATTTCTACCTTGTCATCAAAGTTTTAACACGTTACTCCCACGTTAATCCCCTGACGCGAGCGGTTCTTGGATCTAAACCAGCGCAGAGTTAGCGGTGCCGCTGTGGAACCAGTTTTCCTGCCTGAAATCCGGCTCTTTGGTTGTAGAAACGCGAAGAACTGGTTCAAAAAAAAATATCGGGACCGGCTCCGGACCAGCCCATAAACCAGTGTGCGTGTTGTACAGAGGTGATCTATGAAAACAAGGCTTGAACAAAAAGGGAAAGTGACGAATCTGTGCCAGTTATTGCTGTTATGAAACATTATAGGTGCATGTTTCTGTGCTGAGATAATCCTGTTAACAGTTAATGGAGGGTTTTGATTTTTTTTTTTTTTTGGACTCGCCCAAATACCATTCTCCTGTGATAAGAATTAAAGGGTGTGTTGCTGGATCTTTTTCTTTCTTTGCACAACTTTAAAATTGCAAAAAAACTCTAAGTCATATCCTATCCTGTCAGTGTCATCTGTTTCTCATGTCAGTGCGTTGTTATCAGGGCTGTGTTTGCTGTGAGTCACTTTATGTGGTAAAGGTTAAACAGCATAAATGTATCCTGGGTGGAGGACTGCACACAGACGGACCTTCAGCTTTTTTTGGTGAGGAGTTTTTTTTTGTTGTGTTCTGTTCAGCTCTAGGCTGCAGCCTCCCCCACATTTTGCAGCACAGTTATAAGACTGACAGGAAATGACCACTGGGAAAGATATCTAGACTCCACATGCATAACCATCCCAACAAGAGTTTAGAATGATAAAAGACAATAGTGTAACAGTTAAACACACATCCAGCTCATTTCCTTTGTTTTAAACACATGTCCCGTAGGAGCTGTGCGGATGTCTCGATATTTGACACCCATGTTTGCTCTTAACTGGTATTTAAGTGCTGCAGTGGATTTATAATATCCCGTCATGCATTTCTCTATTATTCAAAATGCACTGAGCACAAACTTTTCCACGTCTTTGAACTAAACAGTATTGAAACACTGTTTTGGAAAAGTTCGTTTTTTTATCAAAAGCTTATATTTAATTGGCTGGTGATGTAAAAAGTATATTCTTAATTAAGTAATAATACCACCATGCAAAATATTACCAGTAAGTAAGTTTAAATTCAAAATGTTAAAAAGTATTGTTAGAAAAATGTAGCCTCTAACATGAAATATCATATTTTATGTTATTAAGTAAAGCTGTCAAAACAAACACTGTAGCTGCAAATGTCCAGTAGGAGACTCTGCTGACTATGCACTCCTGACAGGAAATGAAAAATATTCCCTCTGTTATAAATCAGCACAGGCCAGCTGGGATGCTCAACATGAACTTATGTTGTGTGCAGTTTACTGACATCATGTCACATGGCAACTTGGAGTTCTGACGTTCACATCATAAACAAGCATTTACATCTAACTAGCTGGATAGCTGGACTGTATTGATGAGATGCGTGACACACTGTAAAAAACCCCTCAGGCTGTGTGTTTGTGCCAGAAAGAGAGTGAGAATATGTTGCATACATGTGAGCATTAAGCAAACAAGTGTTTCTCCTGGCAAATATCCTGCAAGACAAAATACTATCCTTCAGTGTCCTGTTGAATGTGTGGCTGTTTACCCCGTCGACAGCCTGTGTTATTTCCCAGCTGAGACTTGTGCCGTCAGATTTCTCACATCAGTGTCAGTATGACACAGCTGATGATTTCACTTATATAAAAGCGACTGTGGGAGACTTTCCAAACCTGACGGTTCACCTGAGACCGTGCTTCAGTGAGGCGTTGCTGTACAGCGCCAAGCTCTCTTTGTCAATTTGTGCTGCTGTCTGTTTACGTTTGCCATGCTTGAGGAAAAGCAGACGCTTGTAGCCATGTGACATTTGTCCCAACACGTAATGAGGATCCAGCAGCCTGCCGCTTACTGGGAACAGTAAGGAGATATGTTTGAAATTCTTTCTGCTACTTCACACGACCACACTAAAGCTGAAAGATAAAGTTGCTGATTACATGTTAGCAAGCTTGTGATTATTATGAACCAATTTCAAAACTTGCCAACAAGTCCCAACTTTATATACCAGTATACCGTATATACTCTATATTGACATTATTGTAGTTTTTTTTTTTCATGTACCAAACAGATTGAGGTTTTGAGGAATCGGTGTTGTGTAAATAGAAGACACAGGCTTTAGGTAACATATATTGACAGTAGGTGATGCAGGTAAAAAGTCCACATTTTCTAGTGTTTCTGGTGGGATAAGTGTGTGCCAACAAAGCAGAGGGGAAAGTGCAGTGCTAAATTTAGTAAGTAAGTAAGCGGCACCACGGTATGTACATGAAGGTACGTGGACATGCAGCAAAGCACAGGACACCTCTAGTTTACTGAGTGTGGGGGTGAGGGGTGGGCACGAGGGAACCAGGAATGAGTGTTTCAGTCATTTCAAAGCCATTTAAATCGCAGTTTATCAGTTACAGCTCTCATATGTCTTTTTTTTTGTTAGATATGTTCATCATTTTATTGCCCAACTCTAGCTACATCATTAACGTGCTAACATTATTTGCCTACAGTGGTACATTCCAAGCTTTGCATAGTTAGTTTAGCAGTTTGGTGAAAACGTCTTCGTGCTGTTGCTGAAAGCAGTGTTGATGAGCGCTTTGAGGATTACCATGCAGTAAAACCAAAACAATGAGCTAAAAGAGGCTAAATGCTCTGTACAGCTGATGTACATGTTGGTGATAAGTCTCTGTGGCGTCATTAGTTTCAGTGAATGCAGGTTGAATCCACATTTTTTTATTTGCAAAAGGGTATCACTCTGGTTTGTCAAGTTATCCCGGTTGTTCTGTGCTTTGCATTTTTCTTGGTCGTTTCTATATAGTTACCAGACACCTCGACTATAGGATTTAAAACACGCACATACCTCTCAGACATGATCAGTGTTTCCCATGTAAAATGTTTTTACTTAGATCATCCAGCAAACATCGGTGCTGTGAGACATATCACACAACGAAGCTTGAGAGTTTTCTTGTTAACTCCTAAATACAGCTCCAGAAGTTTAGACAGACTAACGCCCCTTGTTGATCCCTCTGTATGGGTTGGTCTGCTTTAGCTCAGTAGTAGTCGAGATAAGTTACCAGAGGCCACCAAGTAAGGCGATCCAGTATAAGCATGCATGTTTCCTTTCAGGAATACACACACAAACACTCACAAAGTCAAAGACTCTAAAACAGACACATATTTCTGCCAGGAAGACGCCAGGATGTTGGGGATTGTGTAACAAGTTGATGAGATTTGTTTTCTGCATACACAAGAAAGATATTTTTAGACAAAAACTAGAAATATGTGTACAGCGCTCATTCCTGAGCTATTTGTATGTTTAGTCAAGATGCTGATCTCGTGTCCTTTAATCATCAGCTTACTTTCACTTACATTTAAACTCTTCGTACGTATATTCATGTTCACGTCTTTATATTTTTATTTGTCATCTAAAGTAATTTAGACTGTTTTTTTTTCTTTGCATTACTTTGTGGGATATTGTGGTAATGTAGTGCAAAAACAAAACAAAAGTGACAGACTCAAAGGTTGACAGACACGGTGAGCTTACACAGCACTTTCAGATGACACACAACAACAACCAGATGTTGGGAGCACTATTAGACACAAGGGGGAGCTGCTTCCCACAGCTCCTTTAACATGTTTCAAATGTTTAGTGATGTGTGGAGCTAGAACTTAAGTAGTTCTGTCTGTGGACTAAATTTAGCAGTCAGTTGATCTATCAGCTAATCGATGCTGTGAAGAGTTTGTGTGCAGAGAAAGGTCAGAGGTTACAGGAGGGGAAAGTAATGCTGCCATGTTTTTCTAAAGTTCTTACGTAACCTCTGGCTGCTGCCCGGAAGCTGTGTTTCCTGTCTCTTCCTTTGTTCAGGGGTCACTTTGAAGACCTGTGAAGACAACAAACTGGTGCTGATAACCAGCATATGTATGGTTCTGTTCTTTCCAGCTCTTTTTTTTTTATATTAATTTTGCTTTTTTTTTCCTGCCCCGGTTGTCTTGGGGTGTGGTTTGGACTACATGTGATGAGAACCCCCTCCCTCTGTTCTTTGCTCTCCAACCACATGCGCGCGCGCACACTGCATCTCGGTTGGTTCAGTCGCTCTGCAGTTTAGATTCCTAAGCAGTGAGTCTGTGAGACACACCCAGACTCAGACAGAACTGCTGCAGAAAATCCTCCTTAGCCTCATAACTTATTCATTCTTCAGCTTTGCCTCCATTACAACTCTTCCTGCAATTATTTTGACGTGGGCCATCACGACTGTTATCGAACTGTAGCATCCCACCTCAGAAAATCCAGGCTAAAGTTTCCCTTGAGCTGACTTATTTATTTTTCCTGGCAGGCAGTGTGCAGTGTGCAGTGGGTGGGTCTTTGTGTGTCACACTGTCCAATCTGAAGCCTGCTCTGCTGCCTGAGCAGCACAGACTTGTTGTGCTACTTCCAGGAGGGCGGAGCAGCAAGTTTTTCACGGCTGGGTGTGTTTCTGTCTGTGTGTTTACGTGTGCGTGTGTGTGTGTGTGTGTGTGTGTGTGTGCGTGCTTAAGACACAGTGTGGATTTAAGCGTTTCTACAGCAGGGATTTAAGTTGAACTGACTTCAAGACAGCAGCATTTATAAAGGAAACTAACTTAAAGTCAAACCTATGGTATGTATCTGGACAGTATGTTCGCCCTTTTGCAAATGTCTGTGTGTGTAAGGGCTTCCTGTTTGACTGATACCTGTTGAATCTTTGTCATGGCTGTATGGCAGACCAGTTGTTAGAATCAGACAGTTGCAGGCTTCACGTTCACCATGTTCTGTGTGTGCGTGCGGCAGCTTCTGACTTTTGCGTGTCAAGGTGACAGACGTTGGCAAAGGACTAAAGATGACTTGTTACTCTTGTTGTTACTTTTATGAACCCCGAGAGCAAAGTAATAACGAAGGGGATCGAACTACGTATCTGTACTGAGGGATACTGCATGAATGTTGTGTTAATTGGCTTAAAACTAAACTTAGGCTAGATAGTCTAAAGTTATCTAGAGGTCTGTTAGTCTCTGTGTGCTGTTTGTTGTTGATAAAAGCTCCAGCACAAAATGCAAGAGCCTAACTCACTTTGAATCTATCTGACTTATCTACCTAAAGTTGACCAAAAAAAGGCAAAAAAAAAGTTTTTAGAAACTACTGCAGTGTTTGCCTTTCAGCTATATTTCTCCGATGTGACAAAGTGTATTAGGAAACGTGAGCATACGTAGCACATTGACTACTGGCATCAAACTGTCTGACTGCTCTTGAAATCTTGCCTACAGCAATATTATTCACCGTCGTGCAGCTGTAACTACGGTGATACAAAAGCCATTAGTTTTGTTGCTATTTCTGCACTTCTGCCTCACATTCCTCTCCCGCCTGTTAGTGAATGCAGCTTTCGTCATTTCCTCCTCAGAACTGAGGTGATCCCCTTTATCTCTGCTGACCGTTCACAATTGCTAATGCTTTTTTTCGAGGCCTCTGCTTGCAGTTCGCTAAGGAGCCATTCCCAGCCACATTCACATCTGTGTGCCAGTGGTTTGTTGGGTGGAGCCCACTGTTAGTCATCAGTTTTCATAGCAGGGCAGAGCTAATGGTTTAGTAGCTCTTGCTAAGTAAGGCCCAGATGTTATTATGTTCGATAGGCAAACTACTTTGTGACTTGTGTGCATTGTGCTAGAGCTTGTGATGCTTGTTGTGCATTGGTCTTGAATGAGATGATGTTCAACGAATGTGCAGACATTATATCCTTAAACTTATATAGCACTTTTCTACCTTGATACTCAAAATGCTTCACGTTATATAGTCACACACCATGAATAAAACAACCCTAGGACTCAAGCCTTGAGCACATAAAACAGTTTCCGTCTGTGTCAAATTGAAAATAAATGAAACAACTGAAAGGGTTTCAAATGGCATCACTGAGCTGGCAGGATGGATTGGCCACACTCACTTAGGCTTCAGCTGGCAGTGTGTCCAGCTCTCCCAGAGTGACCATGATCTTAATCAGTGTCCTGTTGTCAGTCAGTGTTGTCCTCGCTGGTTGCTGCTACAAAATATACTGTATGTCTCTATGTGAATACAATATATGTAAATGACATTGTCGTTTGTATGAGTTGTTGTTTTACTTTCACTGACTTTCTTTTAGACTTTCTTAGTAGCTGTGTGCGGTGAACTTCTTTTTAATGATCTCAATATCAAATTACTTCCAGTATAAAAACACAATAATATTTCTAGCATATGTTTTGTCTGTGTACAGGGAATAACCACAGCACCTTTGTGTCATGCCATGTAACGGTGACATCGGAAACTTCTGAAATACCTCTGTACTGAATTAATTGTCTTCTCATCTCATCATTGATCCATGTATACCTTACCATTTTAAGGCTGTAGTATAAAGCTCTTGTACTATATATCCAGAAAACAAAACTGGAAAAATATATTACAGGGTAGAGGCTCACATGGAGGCAGAGCTAGAATTAAGGGCTCTTTAAGATGAGTGAGCAGTTTATGAATCCAGTGCTCCCTAGTATCACCTGTGTCTCCGCATAAGAACAGTCTGTGATTTGTAAGATGAGAGCTGTCTCCTGTGCAGGAGGCATGAGGAATGTAGGAATGCAGAATTGTGGCCACACAGCAGGCAGACAGTGCATAAGGTATTCTGGTCTGTGTGTCAGGTGAGCATAGAGGTCATTCTGGTAACACAACAAACCTCTGTTGTAACGTTAGGCTGAAGATTACATGTTAAAGACTAATAAACAACATCACCAGGATGATATCACCTTTTATTTCAGACCTTTCTGCTTTACCCTTTGACCTTTTTATACACTATTTGTCATTTGTATCATAATCTGTTTCTGACTGTAGGAATCACCTGGTGAACATGCTGAGTTGTATAGTCCCTGTCCTGTATAATATATTTAGCATTATTTCTTAACAGACTTGTTTGTCAGCCTGTAGATTTCTGGGTGGTACACTGTGCACTGTTCACGGTTTAGAAGCCATGAGTATTTTATTTGTGTGCTCAAATAGGTCGCCTCACTGAAAGCAATGCAAATGCACGCGGATGCTAATTTGTGCGTCATGACAGGCAGTTGTTTTGGTATCTATGAGGACAGCTTACGCGTGAGGGGTCAGAGTCACATTACCCAAAGCAAAACAGATTGTTCCTGTACGTCTCATGCTTCCATGGTTTTCATCCAGTTTTTGTTTTTGGGCTGTTCGTATATGACTGAAAGGCAAATGAGTCATCAAAATCCTCTTGGTCAACATCCTTTGATTTCATCAGACACATTTAAACTTGTATTTAAACACAGGAAAGTTCCACATTTTGTGAGGATATGGTCTCAGCTTGTGCTTTGCTATTTTGTAGATTTCTGTATGAGAAAGCATTTAGTGCTATAATGATGTCAGTAATATTACGCCAGCGTCATCCTCAGTGCTCAGTGCTTTTATTTGAGCATTTTGCTGAGAATTGTGGCCACAGCTGGTAGAACATTAAAAAAATCTGACATCTGGAATAAATCCTCTGCTTGTTGGACAACAACAAGTTGGATTTATTCTGCTTCTCCTTTATTTAACAGTGCAGTATGTAACTTTTTGAAATGTATTTATATTCAGATTATACCGTATTCAAATACAGTATACTTCAAATCCACTTAAATGTGGAGAGATGTCTCCTGTGACCTAGTCTCACTGAACAGCGCTGCCAGCAGATATGTTTGCGTCCAGAGGTTTTTGAGCAAGGCTTCACCTGCTAACCCAGTGGTTCCCAAAACCCAGTTCTCAGGTGTGTCTTGCTTGAAGACAGGGGGACTGGAAGATACCATCTCAGATTAGTTTTTGAGTAAGGGAAGAAGAAGATCAATTTCTGACAACACCTGTTTCAGGTAATCAGCAATGGGCAGGGCAGAACTAGCTGGAAAACGAGCAGGGCAGGGTGGCTTGAAGACCAGGTTTGGGAACCGCTTCTCTAAACGTACCGCAAAATTATAATAACTTCTGCTTGCTTAATAGGTTCTGGAGTATTTTCATTTGTTCCCTAAAGATATCGGGAGGCTAATTATTTACCTTTTAATAAATAGTAATGTAGGGTAAATAGGGAGGGGGAGCTGGGCAGAGCATTAATCTTCAGTGTTAAGCTAGCACTTGCTTTACTGTATTGTAGCTTTGAATTAAAATGTAATTTAATTAGAAGTGCAAAACTGTGTAGCAAAATTTTTTTACAGAAAGCAGTAACTTGCTACTAAAAGCTCAACTCATTTCATGTATGTATGTTCATGGATAGAATAGATAATTATCTACTTTTCAATAAAGCCAGCCGAGCTATTTTCAGCTGTTTACAGTCTTTGCGCTAAGCTAACTGGCTAACCCCAAACACATTACAGTCGAGCCTGCAGTAATCCTCTGCTTCTTTTCTTCAGTTATTATTGTATTTTTCTGTGGTAGCTTGGCAACAATCAATATTTGCAGTAACATGAGCAACATGACTTCGCCTGAGACAGGGATACCCTGACTGTGTGTGACCTAATTTCCATGTCCACTTCCTGTTTCTTTTTTTTTCTCTTCTGCTGAACAGCATTGTATTATCTATCTATCTATCTATCTATCTATCTATCTATCTATCTATCTATCTATCTATCTATCTATCTATCTATCTA
>JAUYWH010000022.1:7348177-7381919 GCA_034779795.1 Ctenopoma multispine | reverse complement strand
TATCTATCTATCTATCTATCTATCTATCTATCTATCTATCTATCTATCTATCTATCTATCTATCTATCTATCTTATTTCTAAACGGTTAAAAAAAGAAAAATATTGTTATATTAACATATTTAGTCTAAAAGTCTTTTGATTGTTTTTTTTAAATAATTAGAATTTGATTCAAAATTTCTATATTTGATATTTAAGTAATAAACACTTATTCACATTCACTAACGGTGGCTTGTGACCTTGTTTGTGTTGAATGCGGCACCAGTGTGTGAGGAAATCATTGACACTTAGCTGCAGTTATTTCTAAATCAAAGGTCCAAGATTGCAGATGCTTCAGAGTGCTGCTTTGTCTATTTGTGTCTTTTCCCTTTGGTTGTTTATCTGTTTGTTTCGCCTCACTCACTGTTCATTCTGTCTGTAACCTCCATCCTGCCAGCTCAGTTTAACTGTAAATCCAGCTACACATCTTGCCTGACAGGTTAACTAGCTCAGAGGATTATAGGTGCTTAGTCAGAGGATGATGATAATTGATTTATGATGGTATTTGCACAGGACAATGATACAATACACTGGGTTGGATGTGAAAGTAAGAGCAGCAACGCTGATGTGGTGTGACTGGGGTGGAGGCTCTTTATTTACACCACCTGGAGGAACAGGGTTGGGCTCTGTGGCATACCGGGCTCCACCTGGAGACGGCTTCAGTACATGCACAGCTGCCCTTATTTAGTGAACGTAAAAAAAAGCACCACCTGTATTTATCCATCCACACAAATACACTAGGATAGAGAGCACAGAGACTTAAGAAGAAGCTTAGAAGATGCTTTTATCCAAAGTCACTTACTCATTGTGTGAGTAAGTTACTCAGAGATTAAGCAACTCTGGGTTCACTGTCTTGCTCAAGGACACTTCAGCATTAACACTGTGGACGGGGGCACAGCTGCTGCAGAGGTTATGCAGGACATCTTTTTAAATCACAGAGCTCATGGTTCATTTGAGACTCACTGCAACTCATATCGTTTAGTGTCTAGATGTGAAAATACTATTATAATACCATAAATACTATTACTAGTACCAATATACTGTCTGTCACTCTATGTGTGGCCATCTGTAGAAAATGCAAGATCTAGCAAAATTGCAAACTGTGAATAGGAAACAGCTTTTTTTTTTTTTTTGCACATTTTATTAGGGAAATTGAAAGTGGTTCATTGCACCAGACAGTATAAAACGGCCACAGTAAAGACACAACAAATGTTACATAACTGACAATTTCAGTTAACTGGCAGAAGTGTTGATGTAAAATTGCTAATTTATCACATTTTAATCAATAAATGTGTTTTGCTGTTGACTCATGTAACGGCACGTAATGATAGTGTGGAAAAATCTTTTAGACCTACTGTCCTGAACATCCATGACTGATATTTCTGCTCTTGTACTTCTGTGTCAGCAGAAAGTCGAACCTGCATCTGTAGCAGCGATAACGCTGTAAAAAAACAAAACGGCATCAGCTCAAATCTTATCACGATGAAAATCACTCTGCGACTCTGTGTGAGCTGTTGTGTGAAGAGGTGCAGATATCGTATATGTGTGAGTGTGGAAAAAACAGCTACAGTGAAGTGCTTGGCTGTGAAAGTCAAAGGCCGACTTCACTGCACCTGTACGAAGTGAATTTCAGTCTGTGACGAGGGCTGAGGTGACGTCAGTTGCTGAGGTAACTGGAGACTCTCTTTGCTCACAGTCTGAAACTGTGGTGACATCCGTCCCTCTAGAGACTAAATACATTGCAGTTGGTTTTCCACAAATCTTGCCTCTTGTGAAACTGAGGTGTTGCTCAGTGTGAATCTTGAAATAATTAGAATTCTTCTCTCTCTCTCTGTTTGTCTCTCTGCAGTCGCAGCCTAGCCAGGCCACCCCCAGTCCGGGAGCTCAGGTCTCCACTGTGAAGCCGGTACAATTTGAGGTATTAAACATTTCTGGGTGAACCATTTAATCTGGTGTCTCTCTCTCTCTATCTCTCTCTTCTTTTAAAAGAAACTAACACATTACCAACCTGTGTTTGACTGATCCCATGATAACCCCCACATTGTGTGTGCAGTACTGTTAGTTCCTTTCCTGTTTTTTTTTGTTTTTTTTAAAGCTGCAATGCTGTTGAGCAGAGTAAGGGAATAGAAAAACTTTTCCTTTCCTTCTATTCAAGTACACAACAGCCAACACCCAGTTTAACCCTTTAATGCTGCTCGTAAACGGTGTCTGAAAGTGACACACATGCTCACAAAACACATATGTTAGAGAGTAAATGGTATGAAAATGTAACATTGCTGTTATCTCTCACTCACTCTCTCGCTCACACACACACATGCAGAGTCTGTATTGCATATGAGTGTATAAGTACAAGAAGACGGTGACAGTGACTGCAATGAGCCTGACAACTGACATACAGTAAATTCGGAAGAATTACACCAGGAAGTTTGGTTCTGTTTCTCTCTGTATGTGCTGGTGCTTACCTCTAAAGTGCACTAGTTTCTCAATTTTTTTTTAATACTAGGTGTTGCAAACCTTTCAAGCAACCAGACTGCAACTTATCAAGTGGAAATTAAGTTAAAATTAAGCTGTCAGCTAATAAAGCTAATAATTTATTACATCAGAAAATAAAAATACAGCAACTTGTATGTTTGTTGTACTGACTGTAGCAGGTATAAGAAATAACATATATATTAATAAGTATTGCTAACTAAAAATATTTAAATAAAAATGCACAACAACTATTAACCCTGACAGACCTTACTACCCACAGCTGTACAATCTAATACAATCCAATACCACACTGGGGTCATAGTGGGTTGTGAATTATGAATTATGTTAAGAGGTGTTTGTCAGGCTTTGTTCCCCTCACTCTTAATAATAAACATATCATATAATCATCAGTCTTTTGACAGTTTAACGTAAAAACTGAGAATTTATAAGCTTATAAAAAAAATACAGGGGGCACCCACCTTTAACCAGTAATTACCTTAAAAACACAACAAAAAGTTGCCACAAGCACACGAAGGCAGTGCAGACACTGTATGTTATGACCTGCTTCTGAAGGCAGATGACTTTTACACACCTGGTGCGTTGCAGAAGTCGACATCAGGATCCGCCATGGCTACAAAGCCTGCGGTGGTTGTCGAAGCAACAGGCGGAGCCACGGGAAGTGGTGTCACAGCAGGAGGAAGTGCTTCAGTTGGGACAGCAGGAAAAGGGGCACCTAAAGCCAAACCAGAGGTAGACGGACTCTGGATGCCTGATTGAAAATGGAAGGGGGGCTTTTCGGCTGTGTGTTGTGACATGAATCACTGCTTCCTTCTTTTGGTCTCAACACTCATCACGTCATGAGGCAGCTCACATCTCCTCTTCCCTGACTCTGCCTTCTTTTCCTCTTGCAAAACCATTTTACTTCTTGAGCACTTTGCTGTGACACATTAATAAGCTTCGATATCATCACACTTGCGTTGACTTCCTAAGTAACCTTTTCATGAGTTTCTTTAAACACGTGCTCCTTGGTTTGTAGACTAACCCTATGCTGGCAGGTGCTACTGTTATTGACATGTCATCCACTGGGGCTACTGTTGTTGACATGACGTCAGCAGGGGCGAGGGACGGTCTTAAAGAGATGTCTAAGGTAATGATGTCATCAAGGTCCAAGCTGGTGCATTTTCTTGCTTTACACTGACTAAACTAGAAATAAACTAGAAATCCGCTGACCATTCGCACTTTAATTGTTGGACTTATTTCATACCAAAGGTAACTTGAAAACCCTTTCTTTAGTTAGCTAATCCTTCATGTGAACTTATTAACTTTATTTTTCTTGGATGTCGTGTTGCTGTTCTTGCAGCAGAGCAGAACAGACGCTCCCTCGCTTGTGGGAAACTCCAGTATACATGATTTTATATCAGCTGCTCAACGGCACCATTTGAAATAAAACTCTCAAATTCCCATCACCCACATGATTTTCACGAGTTTGTTTATTGTTTTTTGTGGGTTACATTTTTATAGCATATCTGGTCAATACATTTGTTCTCAGCAGTTCACTGTCAAATTTCAAATGGCTGCATGACTAAGGCCTTTCAGCTGTTGCCTGAATTTAAACGATTATAAATGTTAAAAGAAGAACTATCCAATGTTCCAAAAAAGGTCAGCAGTATTAAACTTAAATAAAATAAAATATTAAACTTAAGCATTTTATGTTTTAGTTCTCATGGGTAAAAGTATGAAAGGTACTGATATACAGGTGACAGATCTGACCAGTGATCACTGTACAGTTTCACAGTTGATGCCTTACACATCTCTTCTCAATAAATCTACAGCCTTAGAAGTATTGTGTATCTGTTGTCCTTGTGTTTCTGAGTAATCATTTGGCCACGTATTTGTAGACTGCACCTGCGTCTCAAGTCAAAGCCACAGCTACGGCTCCTTCTCCTGCCACTGGAGCAGCAGCGATCAGTGCTGTGGCCAAACCTAAAGAGTCGCCCAAAGACGCAGCCAAGGTAGACTCAACTGCTACAGGCCTGTCAGACCATTTCAACGCCGGCGGTGTCTTTTTGGCATCTCTTTGAGAGACTGGTTCTGTCTTTTATTCAACATCTTTGTGTTGCGAAGTCTTCTTTTGGCTTTGTTACAGGAATACGTAGGCACACTGGCTTTGGAAATTCTTTGCTGCAGGAGTCTGTTTTGACAATTTTCTACTTTGGAGATGAGTTTTTCGGAATAAGGAAATTTGTTCTTAACTCTGCAGCCCTTTGCTCAGCATGTCTACGCTTGTTATTGTGTTTGCTCATAGCGCACACCTTTCCACTTGCAACACCACAAATACATCATCAGTCTGAGTCAATTCAGAGGAAACAAATGCAGGAGAAATAATAGGAGTCATCAAGATGGTAAAGAATTCTTTCTGCTGAACTCTTTTTCATCAATTTATTTGGGTGTTTTACTGACTTGCATGTTCGGTGGACCTGTATTTTTACTTTACATGCAATCAGCCTATAATATATTGCAATTCATTGTATTTTAGAGTACCACTGCCACCACAACAGTCAAAGCTGAGGTGCCTAAAGTTGATCCTGCTAAAGCATCAAAGCCAGCAGCATCAACAGCTGCAGCTGGAAATGTGTCTGTGCAGGGGAAGAAAGAAGAAGCTAAACAGTCACAAACGAAGGTAGACAAATCTGAAACCAGTCGGGGTGGAGGCTGTCTGATTGTTTTGTCCTCCCTTCCTCTCTTTTGTAGACACTTAATGGGCATAATACATGTTTAAAGACTGAATAGATCGATAATATGCTTAAGAGGTGCATTCAGGATGTGCTCTGATTTTTTTCATCTGTGTCCAGTTTAAGAATCATCTTGGTGTTTAATGAATGATCAGATCTTATGTTTTATTTTCTTCCTGGGCTGCCATTATTATGAGGAAAAGGGAGATTTAGCCTGGCATACTGATCTATTTGCAGTAGGTAAATGCAGTAAACACCCAGAAGTAAATGAACTATTTTCACATTGTTCTTTTTAATCACAGCTTATTTAATTGGAGCTTTTAATCACAGTCAGTTCTGTTCAGTGTTTGATGTGTTCTGATTCTTGATCTGGGTCTGTTTTGCAGGTTCAGGTGGAGGTTCCTTCTGTAGCAGCTAAAGGAGCCAAACAGGTAAAAACATGCAGAAGCTGAATGGGTTTGCTTTTTAAAAGCATGTTGCTTGCTCCATTGTGCTGAGTTCTGTCGCATGCGCAGGCACATGCAGTGGATCCAACTGACGCCTTAGCCAACCTACTGCCATCGACCCAGCCTGTCACTGAACCTGTACACACTGGGCCAGAGGTCGTAGAGGTACAGCAAAACCACAGTGTGCTTTTAATAGTGTGTATGTGTGTCTGTGCAAATTAGAGCAGAGGCCTTGGATGTGCATGGCTCTAGTAACAGTGTGTGTTGCATGTGTCACAGCCTGTCATCACCCCCGAGAGAGGTCAGAAGTGTGGAGAAAGAGATGACACGTTGCCTCCAGGTTACAGGCTTAAAGACACGGTCAGTTCTGCTCGCTGGACTTCTCCTAATCCTTTCCTCTGATTTACTAATTTGTTTTGTCACAGCGTCCGCGACATGTGTTTGCGCGTGTTTTAACAAACCTAGCTGTCGGGGATTATAGGGATAATTTCTTCTGTATGAAATGGTCCCTTCAAAACAGTTGATGGTGAGCTCTGTGAAATGTCCAGAAGTTAGGAGAAGTTTTAAAACTTGATTTGTCACTGCAAACAAAAACCCTCCTTACCTCCATTATGTTGAAACCGATATTTTCCTGGGCTGGGTATTAAACGGTATTTATTTGCGTTGAACTGGGGATTCAGTGTATTTGTACTCCCTGACGTTTTTCATCATTTCATAATTTCAACATTTCGTTTCCCCCCTTTTTTTTTCCAGGCTCCTGTTCCTGCAGATGTTAAACCCAAGGACGATCCCGTAAGTAAAACTTGCAGATTTGACTGTAACAAAGTCAGTCTCTCTTAGCGAACTTTTTCCAACATGTGTAAGCACACGAACATGTTCTACAGGAGGCATTGTTTCTACCGTTTGATCTGCTGGTTCCTCTAGAGTGGGGAATGTAGCATTGCACCGGAGGGTGTTGTCCACACTCCTTTTCTGTTTGAGCTTGTTCTTGTTCAGCCAAACCCAGAAAACTCATGTAAAAACTGTGTATGACCACACACGTACTCATACATCTGTGACACACTTTAATATCCACCCATATGTAGGTTACTCACCTTTCACACACCCACATTTGCATCATCGCCTGCTCCCTCTTTGTCATGTTATCTTCTGAGAGGCTTTTTTGGTTCTTTGTGTCATGATCTGTTTCCTCAAAGATACTTTAAGTTAACTTTTTTTTTTAGGTTAGGTGTCTTTGAAGTTTTTGCTAAATCAGCATAATTTTATGTGTGAAAAGAGATTTTTCGTATTTGTGTTTTTTCCGTCTCCGTGGAATGTAAAGGGTGTGTCTGTTCTTTTCCTTGTTGGTACATGGAGTTCAGTTTGCATTATTTTGCAGTTTTTGTTTTGCCATTTGACTTAATCTGACATGCCATCTAGTGGCAGCACAAAAAATCTGATGGGAATAGGTATTATGCCCGATCTGGTGGTGATGCGCTCTCTGTTTTTTCCACTCAGAAGCCACTAACCACAGACCAGGCCATGGATTCTCTTTTAGATGATTTCTCAACATCCACTGCCGCAAAGCAAGAGGTCAGAGTCTTTAAGCATTCTACTAGTCCATCGTTAAAATTTCCAGTTTGACCTGCAGGTGTATGTAAACTGTGCTTTGTTAGTAGTCTGACACATTGCACTTTTCTTTCTTTCTTAATGAAATATCTACAGAGTGTTGTTGCCTCATCTGCTGGCCCTGCTAACTTTGCACCACCACCTGTAAAGGTAACAGAATCTATGTGTGTGATATCATTGTATGAGTATCTGACTGTAGGAGATCAGATTTGAACTGTCTAATGTCACATCTGTTACAGAAGGGTGAAACTCCTGTGTCTCCTGCACCTCCCGCTGATAAGAAAGCCAAGATGGAGAAGGTCCCAGATGACTCCTCTCTGAAGGCTGGACACTCTTCTCCTTCCACGGTACTTTCCTGCAAGGCTGTCTTGGCTGCACAGATCTCAAGCAAAATTCACAGAAACGTTTTTGATACCGGCTGTGTTCAGCATCACTTCGTTATGCCATCACTGTGTATGGATCTGTAAATACAAGTGTTTGTTGTTGTAGAAATCAGCTCCTCCTGCTGATAAAAAAGCCAAGATGGAAAAAGATGATTTCTCTCTGAAGGCTGGACGTGATGCTAAAGTGGAAACCAAGCACAAGACTGATGAGGTGATATTCACAGGAGTGGACAAAACACCCGGTACCATTGTCCTTACAATCTTCATGTTAAATATTTCCTTCTTCCCCTGCTCTTTCCTCAGGTTGACCCTCTGTCACTGGATGCTCTCAGTGCTCTTGGCGACACACTGCCGAAAGACAAACCGAAACCTGAATCCCCCAAACTCAGACCTAAGGACATTGTTTCGGTAAGAGAAGAGCCACACTGCTTTGTTCTCATGCTCTGTCACATCCTTTAATAGCTTATCTAGCAAACAGTGCTGTAAAGACACGTTTCCTCCTCCAAGAAACAATTAATGAAAAAGTCCTCACCAGTCCATGTCTTACTTCCCGTTGTTTTAGGAGGAGAAACTCAAGAAGGAGAAGGGCGTGCGTGTAGGAGAGAGGGACGACACGCTTCCTCCCGATTACAGGTTTAAAGAAGATGAACTCAAAAAAATTCCCGCTCCAAAACCTGAGGTGAGACTGGAAAAAAATATCTTTAAGGCTCCTGAAGTATTACTGTGATATCAACACAATAACAACAGCATGACAGTGATATACTGTACGTCACATTTCTCTGTCTGTCCTCCTGCAGCCCACCATTGATACTGGTGAAGCTCTGGACTTTTTGTCTGAAGGTTTCACATCCTCCTCAACAGCTTCTGCGTTCCAGGCTCCTGTTGTCTCCTCCCCAGCTGCTCCTGCAAAGGTACATTGCGACTGGTAACAGTTAACTCATCTATGTAATATGTTGTTTAATGACTCCTCCTTTCGTTGCTGTAGAAAGCATCTGTGTCTCCTGCTGCACCTCCTGATAAGAAAGTTGAGTCCTCTGCAGCTCCCCATGTGGCTGTGTGTTCTGCTCCCCCTGCTGATAAGAAAGACAAAAAAGACAAAGTCACAGATGGTTTTTCTCTGGAGGCTGGACTTTCAGCTTCTACTGCAAAGGTACAGTACAGCAAGCTCACTGCTCCTTCGCTTGTGTGCCATATATTTATATTAATAAGTGTTATAGATGCGCACATATGCAATATGTAATTTTTAAAAATATTTAACAATAGTCCATAGCTTTTTCTCACACTATAACACAGTATTCATTGCAACACAAGACGTTATTTAGAAAACATTCAATACTGTATATAAAGACAGTATAAGTGAAGAAAAATCATATTATTAAACTTTCTTTTTTTTAAGTTTTGTTATTACTTTGCTAAGTGCAACCCTGAACCGTGTCGTCTGTGTTGTCTGCTTTAGAAAGTTGAGTCCTCTGCAGCTCCCCGTGTGGCTGTGTGTCCTGCTCCCCCTGCTGATAAGAAAGCAGCTGGTGGAAAGGATGCCACCGACTCTAAGCATAAGAAAAGTCAGGTGAGAGACAGGAGGCTTATCGATGAAGCTTTCTTTGCTCCTCTTCTCCTCTCTCTTCTTTCTTCTCTCTCCTGCTTTTTTATTTCTGTGAACTATAAATGAATGACATATCATCTTCTTCACCTGCTCTCTCCCTCAGGGCGACTCTTTGTCTCTGGATGCTCTCAGTGCTCTTGGTGACACATTACCAGCGGATAAACCAAAACCTGAATCCCCCAAACTCAGACCTGAGGACATTGTCTCGGTATGTGACACAAACACTCACTGGGAAAGTATATTCCGTGTATCAGGGACAATCTGCCCTGTGATTGGGTATAACTGGCCATGACTGACCAATCAGATTGAAGCGTCAAAACACCGCCAGACTTCGTCTGTGTGTAACTTGAGGTTTGTGCGTGTAGCTGTCCTCGTTTTGTCTGTACACTTAGTGATTTTTGCACAGCCCTTATCACGTTTACGGACAAATCTTTTTTACAAACCTTAATTACGGACAAACATCAGTTTACACACAGATCTTTTTTACACACGCACAAAATCATTGTGGCGGTGATTTGATCCCATAAAAGTATTCACAACGCCCCCTGTCTGTGGCATGTCATCTCCTCACAGAAAGATTCATCGGGGATTATTATTTCCACATTTTTCTTTTATAGGAGGACAAACTCAAGAAGGAGAAGGGCGTGCGTGTAGGAGAGAGGGACGACACGCTTCCTCCAAAATACAGGTTCAAAGAAGATGATCTTAAAAAAGTGCCTGCTCCAAAATCTGAGGTGAGTCTGGGACTGGAGACATCATATGATGTACAAATAATAAACACATTCATAGCTGCGCGATATGAATCAGTCCGTCACTCTCTTTTCTCCTGCAGCCCAGCATGGATACTGGTGATGCTTTGGACTTTTTATCTGAAGGTTTCACATCCTCCTCAGCAGCTCCTGCTGTACAGTCTCCTGCACAGGTACGATGAAGAGCTTTTATTGGCGCCTGCAGAGTTAAACACAGATAAATTATTCACAATAGCTTTTGGTATTTTTGTGTTGCACTTGTTTAATTTGTGCACAAAGCGTTAGTGAGCATTAGCATATTGTATTTTTTTATTGTGTAGCTTGATGTTTGTCTTCATAGTTTCTGTTCCTGTTGTTTTAAGACAAACTAAAGTTATGTCCCAGAAATTTGAAAGTATTCTGTGAAGACTTTGTGTAAATCACACATTTCTTATCTTCTACCTCTGTTCTTCCAGAGCAAAGTAGAAGATTTGTCAGCTTTGGATGTACTTTCTGGAGACTTTGTTGCTCCAACTAAAGCTTCAGGAGTTCAGGCACAGGCCGCTTCTTCTACCCAGAAGACACCAGAGGTAAAGCTATTGGCCTAAACGTGTGTGTTTGATGTGTGAATCATTTCTGACTTTCTACAGTATTATATAAATCTCTTTAATGAGATAATACAATAAGGGAAGAATTTAGTTTTCATGTCTGTTCTTGCACCCTGTCCAGTTCTCATATGTCTTTTCAGTCTATGTGTCCCACTTGTTTTTGCAGAAAACAGTTGCACAAACTCAACAGGGAAAACCCAAGATTGAGAAGGTAACCATGAGGATACAAATTATTCTACTACATTTCTGTCCTTAGTTAATCACAGTTTATGATTAACTACATTATTTCCTCTTTCTACTTCTCACCACAGTTTTTAAAACTACTACTACTATGGAAACTATTGTAGCTAAATTTCTTTCCTTTTCTCCCCTCAGGGCGACTCTTTGTCTCTGGATGCTCTCAGTGCTCTCGGCGACACGTTGCCAGCAGATATACCGAAACCTGAATCCCCCAAACTCAGACCTAAAGACATTGTTTCGGTATGGGACGCACACGTACACCCCTTTTCTTGCATTTTCATGGGATATGCATACATTCTCCAGTAGTGTGTTTGTTTGCAGTTAACCATGACAAACTGACAGGTGTCTTTTTAAAAAAATCACGATCAATGAATTACAGCTAAATCAAATTATCATACAACAAGAATAATTGTTTATTTCTGTGTTTGTTTTTATAGGAGGACAAACTCAAGAAGAAGAAGGGTGTGCGTGTAGGAGAGAGGGACGACACGCTTCCTCCAGAGTACCGGTTTAAAGATGATCTCAAAAAAGTGCCTGCTCCCAAACCTGAGGTGAGTTCTTCTCTAGCCGTAACATATTCGACTTAACTTCTGCCTTAAAACATGAATGTATAATATTCCAGTCATGTCATTTTCCATCCCTCATGTCTGTCCTCTCTCTCCTCTTGCAGCCCACCATGGGCACTGGTGAGGCTCTGGACATTTTGTCTGAAGGTTTCACAACCTCTTCAGAACCTATTTCACAGGTACACTGCGGAGCAATGAATAATTTGATTCTTTTTGTAACCCTTTACAGATTTTAAACATGTCATCTTGTCCCTCCCTCAGCCCTCTGCAGACTTTGCTCTGGATGCCTTGGCAGGAGACTTTGTTGCCCCCACTGCGGCTGCAACAGTGAAGTCTTCTGCATGTTTTCCCACACAAACTGCCCCACAGGTGAAACACATGTTCAAGCTGACACCCTAAAGCCATATGCAGTAGCCACATCCAAATCATTTTGTCTTTGTGTTTTTCCATTTAGCTGGAAGCAGGAGATGACAATGCTCTGGACGCTCTGTCAGATACCTTGAAGGATATCAAACCTGCCCCTCAACCCACCCCAGTTCCCGCCAAAGACATCGTCAAGGTAGTCGGCATGCACGGGAGAGATTATTTAAAATTTCAGAAAGGTCAGGGAGAGAAATATCTGAAAGCCGCATCAAACATTTTGGTATGTTTGGTTGTTGCAGGAGAAAAAGGCTGTTGAAGAGAAGCTGATTAAAACGGGAGAGAGAGACGACTCGCTGCCGGCGGAGTATCGAACTACCGAGGAAGATCGGAAGGTAAACAGACCTCATCTCAGGACTGTGACATTTATTTATAATAGAATAAATTAACACAATCATGAGTCGTATTGTTTTTCTCTTTTTTTATGCAAATATAACAAATTATTTTCAACTAATCAAATCAAAGATGTGATCAAGAAGACGGCAGATTTGTTTTGTTGATATATAAATAAAATAAATGTTCTACAGTGAGGTTTTTGTAACAGTTTGAATCCCGAGGCAGTAAACTGTGCAAACATGTTCATTTGAATATTTGTTATATTAAATATTTCCAGTTTTTAGCAGTAGTAGTAACTTTGTCTATTTTGTTCTTAAGAAAATGGCAGAAATTGCAAAACGAGCTCCAGGACACAAGGAGGTAAGTCTCTCACATAATACTCAAATAAAACGATACGAACATACAACATCCAGGTAGAGTTTAATTCCTTGTCTTTTTATTTTTAAGAGTATGGATGATGCTGCAGCCTTGGACCTGCTGTCTGGTGATTTCTCTGCTGCTCCCAAGCCTTCACCGGTCACATCATCTGCAGAAGCAAACAAGGTAGATCCACCTGTGCTGGTCTCAGGTCCCCAGAAGGTAGCGCAGAAAACTTTGAAATAAACTGCAGCGCTTCTTATTTACACTTCCTGCTTATACAGCACCCTCCTTCAGTGTATTTCACGCGGCTGCATTCCGGTGGTGTTTTATTTTATTTACAGCGGGCTACTGTATTAGTTCAGTACAGAAAACATGATCATTTGATAAGCGTGGTAACTTTTCTTTTCCTCCCTCTAGCCCATGGCGGGTCCAGTTCTCGACTCTCTGGCCGGCACCCTGCTCCCAGACACAGCAGGGTTCAAATCAGACAAACCAAAGGTAAAAGATCTGTCTGAGATTAAGATTAACATTACCTGATATTACTGTAAAAACAACAGAGGAAAATCTTTGTAGAGCCTGACATCTGCTGGTAAAAATCCTCTGCTGACTAAAAATGATGACTTGTCAAACACCCTTACTTGGTGCTCCCTGTAGGTGGTTTACTGTTTCACTGGTCGTTACCTCAGGGAGCACTGTTGGGTTGTTGAACGTAACCAAGGTGTCAACTTTGTTACAGGGCAAGAGCAAGTCAAAATCGAAGTCTAAAGTAAGAAAAGTGCCTGCTGCATGAAGACCTTAATTACACTGAATGTGCACAATAATGAAAAAAACAAATCTTAAACACGGCGTCACGAAATCCAAAAACAACAATCTCCATCGATGCACAAAGCTGCATGATGTGCTCTCTCATCTCTCTGCTTCGCCTGAAGTTAAACACGAAATCCGTATAATCAATGCATGCAAAGGCACTGCCTCTTCTGTTCCTTTTATTTATATTTTTATAATTTGAATCTCCTTTTTTTTTTTCAGAAGCACCAAGCAGAACAGCCATCTGCTGCTGACCAGCCATCGGCTAAGTTGAGCTCAGATGTTGTGCCAACATCCGCAAAGAAGGGGGGGAAGAGCTAGACCACTTGGTAAAGTTTATTCTCATGTTTTGTCAGATTTGAACTGATAAAAGATGCAGCATGTTTAGAAATGATACGCGTTCACTTAACCACAGCTTTCCACTCACTGCTCCGTGTGTCACATGTTGTTGCAGGCTGACGATGCAACTAGTCTCCAGGGCCACAGGGACGCTTCAGTGTGAGAGCTGCTCTCTGGATAATCATAGTCCTTTTTTTTCTAAATCATCAAGAATGTATACTGGATGAAAGACATAATCCGCACTCAACACACGTGTACACACACACACACACACACACACACACACACACACACACACACACCTGTGTGCAACGCCTTTCTTACTTTGTTTCACACATATTCAAAGGTGAGAACTGTTTAGTTTCTTTCTTTGGAGAAAATGAAAAGAAGCCTTCTTGAAACAAGACGGATGTAAAGAATGAGTGATGAACAGAGAAAGGATGGAGGGAAACTGGGGGGAAAGAGAAGAGTTCACGACACGTAAGAATTTTAGCTTTTCCGTGTGGTGTGTGTGGAACATGCTGAGGGAAGGAAGGCGTTGCTCATCAGACTCCTGCTTGTACACATCAGCTGACAGTTCCTGTTTTTCCAGTGATACACTAATATCACATCCCACTGATTAGCTAAGCCTGGTGGTGCTGTGACGTTGGTTGGAGAGGTGGCGACTGTGAGCTTGTGTGTGTGTGTGTGTGTGTGTGTGTGTGGAGGATGAGTGCGAAGTGGGTGTATAGTATCGGGATGTTTGTGCAATCTTGATGTGCGTAGAAAAAACAAGTTTTCTATCAAGATGTGGTCAGATGCTATTAAGACACTAGTGTACAGCTTAGTTTGCTTCTTTTTTGAACAGCACTATTTCAGATAGTTTACATTATTAAACACATGGAAGACTTACAGGAAATGTTTTGCTTAATTCTCTGTTAAAGAGCTTCTTGAAAACGCCTTTTACTTTTGTAGAGAATAAATATCTGTCAAGAGATATTTGGCCTTGTAGAAAATAACATTTACTGGTGTTCAGAAGTGCACTTAGTGTACCAAGCTGGTTACACACTTTGTAAGCCGCACATTTGTATACTGTAAAAACATTTGCTCTAAATAAGACAACACTGTATAATTTACTTTTAAAAGTTAAAGTCAATGTCGCTTCCCCGGGTTTCTTCATGATAAAAGTGTTGTGTGGGTGTGAGTCCAAAAATATGAGAGAGATTTTAAATGTGGGAATAATAAAAAGAATCTACAATTTGGAATGGTCCAGTTGTTATGTGTAAAGTCTGGTTCCACATATTCTTTAAATGAAAAACAGAAGTTACCTTGAACTGCCTCAATATATGTTTAAAAAAAAGCAAAAACAGCAGAATAAAATGAATAAACATTGTTTTGTTACAGGTGTACGGGAAATGTTTGTGCATAAAACTGAACGGGAACAGTTTCTTCTGAAAGTATTTGTCTTTACTCCTAACTTAGTGGTTTTTTGTTCTGCATACAGTTGTATCAGCCCACTTCCTCTTGACATTGGGGGGCTTACGACAAAACAAATGTCTTTCGCTCAAGCTTTTTTTTTTTTTTTTTTGCCAAGACCCAAACGATGGGGATGCAAATGAGTGGGTCACGTGTGGAAAACAAAGTAAAATAAATAAAGATAAATACAAGTGATGGTAACCAAGAGAGCATTCTTGTCTGAGTGGTATTACATTTTATTTATTTTTACAATAATTCATGTTACAAAAATTAAGGCAGTAATTAAGCAGTAATTCTAAAATACTATACTGTATACATACTGTATAATACTAAATATGCATTTTAAAAAACATATATTTGTTCCTTATTACTTTTAAACCATAGAAATATATGCTATTTTAGAAATGTAATAAAAGCTGATCACAATTTGACTTTAAAATCAATAATTTTGTGTTAAAATGTTGAGTTTATATATATAGTATCAACACATTTTATTAATTGTCATTGTATTTTGTTAGCACTGAAGACAAGTTTAATTTCTGTTCAAATCACAAAACTGAAGAGAATACAATCCTTTATAAAATACACACATAGGGAGACTGCTTAAAAGAGAAAACACAAACACAAAACAGATTATATACAATTACAGGAAATTTTAAGAAAATTAACATAAATCAGCTATTAAAATATAATATTCTCAGGATATTCAACGTTCATGGGGTTTGGTTAAATTTACATCATCTGTCAGACGTGAAAATGTTAAGTCGGCAACTTATTCACCATGAATTTGTCATTAAACTGTACATAAGATGAAAAGTTATTTCTGCAACAGTGATAATGTAAAATAAGTGCATTGAAAGACGTCTCTGAGTGTGAATCATTTAGATTAAACATGTCTGTTGACCATCATTTGTTTTTCTGGAGCGGTGGTCCGTGGTCTATATAAAATAAACAACGTATCAATATTACATACATTACATTACAAACTGCTTATTTCAGTGGCTAGTTTTACAATCCAAGTTAAAAAGAACAATATTTGTTTATTTTCGCAACTTGGATAAAATTATATTAAAACATTAAAATGAAGAAAACAGAACGTGGTGCCGGCGTTTTTAGATGTTCAAACTTGACATTTACAACACCTGATAATAACTTAAATAAAGAAAAAAGTATGTAGTTTCATTTTCATCGCAGCATGAACTATGCTTTGAAAAAAGCATGAAGGCTTTCATGTTTAGCTTTATTTTACTCGCGTACAGTTTTAAGCTGTTCATAAATATCGAAGCATAAAAATTTGTCATTTGGAAATAATTGCAGTGAAAATATAGACAAAGCTCTCACTGTAATTTGAGGAGTTGTTTAAAAATTTCCTTTATATAATTAATGATTGTACAAAATATAGCAGAGCAGCTAATTCAAGAAAAAATGAAATGCTTAAACGGAAAGACAATGTTGTTTTAAAAATAAATAACTTACTTCCTCCTATGATGGTGTGGGCATCTCCGTGTTCTCATTTCTATGGCAAATCAAGACAGCAAATCGTGACACACATCAGACAAAAGGCATCAAAATGTAAAGGACAGGCGTGTGTTGACTACATATCAGATGTCACTCAAAACAGGATTTAATGTAAAGGCTCTGTAAGATACCAGATGAACTTACTGTTGCAGTACAGGGTGGTGATGATGAGGAGCAGAAGAAGAAGGCCACAGGCACCAGCCAGTGGGCCCAGTATAATTAGAGGACAAGAGAAGGCAGGACTGATTTCCGCTGAAAGACATGTACAGTATATTTATCACCTGCTCTTCACAGTGTCTTAAACGTCAGGACTTTCAATGCAGGATAGAAATGTGAATTTATACAGCAAAAAGTGATGTGATCATGTCCACACGTACTTTGCCCAATGCCGTTGCTACTGCTAGGGCAGTTAGAGGCCGTGGGAGTTGTGAACATGCCTGGTGGTTTGGCAGTGGTGGCCTTTGGCGTTGGCACAGTGACTGTAGGAGATATTAGAAGATGAAATGTTGGAGTAAAAAGCATTCATCGTGTCAGGATTATCACAGACGTATGAAGAGAAACTCACCTCCAACCAGTCGAGTTACTTCACCAAATTTCAGTCTATTATTTTGAATAATTGCACAGCTGTACACGCCACTGTCATTATCCTTATTGAAGGAATTCAGAGTAAGCTTATTTTCTAGAATCTTTTTGCTACTGAAGCTTTGATGGAGGGGTGATTTTGACTTCAGCTGGTCATTGTTGAAAGATGCAATGAATTCCAAGCCAGATTTGTCCAGAACTCGAAACCAGATGACCATGATGCCCCTCTCAGTGAGCGTACAGGAGATTTCAACTGGCTCCGTTTCTGTAACTGTTTTCTGAGTGGCTCCTGAAGTCATTTCTAAAACATGAAAACATGGGATAACATTAATACAGATCACCTGTTTTCAGGTTCCCAAAAGCAAAAGTCGAAAAAGACGAGAGAACATTCTGAACGGACAGAGCAGTAAAATTTAGGTTAAACTTACTCTGATAAAACACCAGAATCACCAGAATCTGAATCCACTTTTGGCCCATTTGAATCTCGTAGATGACAATAGCTGCCAAACAGGTCTTTCTGGTGCTTGTTGGAACCTTCTTAGGAGATAATTCTGTAAGATATCAAACCACGCCCCACCTGTAACCTTCTTCTCCGCAGTGTCAAATGGTGTCATTGCAGTGGAGTGTTGCAGAGACCTCCTGCAGCACAGTCGTGGTCTGCAAAATGTTTTGAAGTGGAGCCCACTGATCTGCACTCTGTCTCTAGTTTGAAGCAATGAACATTACACCTTCATTCACAAGCTACTGGCAAACACATTGAGCAGTGTGCAGTATGTGGGCTGAGAAAGATAACGTAGGAAATGAAAAGAGTGCACACACAGCACGTTATTACAGTAGGTCTGTATCGCAGCAAGCGTCTTGATGTCAAATAAAATTTCAACACTCATTTTTTAACAAAGTTATGCGCGTCATGGTGACCCAGGGGTCTAACACTCCTTACCTGACGGTCCCACAATCTGACTAAGGGACCTTTGTTCATAAGGCAAATGCCCCCAAATAATCTTAATATCACAAAAGCAGAGCCACCTAATTTAAATGGAAAACTATGCAAAAAACGTGCATCATGTGTCATATTCATATTCTTCATCCGTAGAAACACGTGTACTGTACAGTCGTGGCCAAAAGTTTTGAGAATGACACAAATATTAAAAGGTTTTTTTTGGGATTAAGTTCATTTTCATGGCAAAGAAGGACTATGCAATTCATCTGATCACTCTTCATAACATTCTGGAGTATATGCAAATTGCTATTATAAAATCTTAAACAGCAACTTTTCCAATTTCTAATATTTGTGTCATTCTCAAAACTTTTGGCCACGACTGTATATGTGTGCCCAGTAATCACATCAAAACAATTAAGACTTCATAAATCAAGTTTACCTGAGGCGTACCTACCAAATTGTAGCATCACCTCAATAGATGTAAAGTATCACAGTTAAATAGTTTCATATACTGTATGTTGCAGAGCTAGTGAACCAATGTAACATATATATATATATCATGCACCATTACACCGTCTCTCCAGCCAGGCGAAATGTTTGACCACTAGATGGCAGAAAAATCAGGATCTACTGCTCTGACATGGTTAATCATATTTACAACTCTGCTGTTGCTCTGCTAAGCTTCAAACTGTGCTGTGTTACCGGACTTTACTCTAATCAGTGATGTCACAGCAGGTTTGACTGGTGGAAAAAACAAAAATGCTGAAAATCACCTTCTGTGACATAAGCAGTTCAGGGCGTGGCTACAGATGTGTTGAGATGTGTGAGCCTGCAGAGAGGCAGCTGTCTTATGTCTCAAATGTTATTTTTTTCTTTACAGCAGGGAAAGACGTGGTGTAAACCTCAAACAGCTTTCATTTCCTTCATCCTTGTTTCCTACATTAGCTGTTAACGCCATGTGAGTTCTTTGATAGTCACTTGGCTTGGACTTGAAACTACATCTTTCTGTCTTGCAGTGGCCCCGTGTGAAGCTGCACTGAACTGCTGAGTGTTAAAAATAGGACCAAACAGGGGAAATGAAACTCGCTTTAGATCAACTATAGAGAGCTACAGCAGCTCTGGCGCAACTCAGGGCCCGTCCTGTTTCCTGTTCAGTGATGGAAAGTAAAAGCTCAGGTTTGGTAATGGGCAACAAGTGCTGACGTTTTGCTCTTTTGTGGGCGATCTATTTGTTCCATTGGTGGGTGAAGATAGACACAGAGAGGGGGAGACATTATATTTCATTAACAATAAAAGATAAAGATCATTTTCTCTATCCTGCAACGTTATTACCTCAAATGCTGGTGATTATTATTAACTTCAAATGGTTTTAGTTTTTCATAAATTCAAAACGAAACCATGTCAACAGTCTGTTTGCGTCGTTTTCAGTAAGCAGGGGATTCTGTTGATGCTTTGATTTAGAGGGGAGACCCAGTCAAAATGTTCTCAGTTAGCCCAGTTCACCTTTCCATACGTCTGCTTCACAGTTGAGTCACTCGCAAACACACCTGCATGGGCTTCCCTATCTTAGTCATACACTGGGGGGGTCTCCAACCTGAAACCTGTGTGTGTGTGTGTCTGTGTGTGTGTAGTGGGTGACCAGGGGAAGCCGGTGAGAAAGAGAGTACCCCTGTACAGTAGCACTGCATAGCTTGTCAATCAAATGCAGACACATCCTTAGATTCTGAAAAATAGCAGAACTCCTAACAACAGAACAGCTGGACTGGCATTTTTCAGGTATTGTGGGATATGAAGTTGCGAAAAGGAAACCAGGCGCTACGAGAGGTGTAAGTATAAATGGAGAACTCCCAAAAAAGGGGAAGCTGAACACTTGCAGGTGTCTGCCTCATCTTTGTGTTGCACACACTGCAAAATAACTTTTAACTGCATATAAAAATGTAAAATGAAAGTGAAAATCATTTGGATAAGCTTAAAATGTTATGTTTAATATATGTGTTCTGTTATGTATTTTGTGTGGAGATGATATTTATTCAGTTTATTCTCTGCTATTTAGTGACTTTGTTAAATTAGACCGTGTGTGACAAATCTGAGAAGTATATGAGAATATAAAAATATATGTGCCTATAGTTGAAGACAATTGATCCTGTGAAAAAAAAGATGACAAAATATGTTTTCGAGATGACCATTTGTACACTATGATTAGAATATAATGGTTTACATTTACATATTTCAATATCAATCTTATTCTAATTATTCTAATTCAATCTTTACCTTTTATGACTGCCTTAATATTATGGTGGTGCATAATAATCTAAACATAATGCTGTTTAAATTTTAAACTGATGCATTTTACAGATCAATAGATATTTAATATGTTTAATATTTATACTCGCGAACATCATATATACCTTCTCCTGAGGAAAAAGTTGAAATGCTTTTTCACACATACACCTAGATGTGGATTTACATAAAATACACTTATTATTATTATTATAAATAATATTAAACAAATGTCTTTTTTCTTACGTATATAAAGCAAAAGTAGGTGTTCCAGTCTGGTTTGGTTCACAAGCCCTACGTCATTTTTTTGTGTTTTTCATTTGGACGAATGAGAATCTTCACAGACTTTTATGTTTCTGTTTTATTGAGACCGTATGAATTAAGACAGAAGTTTAAGTTAAAAGATTATTATTTTATAGCTAACTTCAACACTAATGTAAATGTTCCAGACTGTATTCATTACATTTTTAAACACTCTGATAAGTGTGTTTCTCTCTTGAGTTGAATCATTTTAACAGTTTCATTTGATTAAAACTGTACTTAGGGTATAATAGGTAGTGATCATAAAAATACATCAACATGTGGTCTCACAGGAAGATACCCCATGTTGATATGTACATGTATTTATTTCATTTTTACACACAGTGTCTTGTATTTTAAATATAAATATACTCACTTCTATTTGTCTTCTGAAAACAGCATAAATCCTCTTATTATATGAGTCTACTACCTCCGCCTTTTATATGTTTCCCGGATCTGGTTACTTCCTCAAACATTGACACTGAGTTATTATAACACACTTCACATGTAGTTGCCTGTTTATCATATCTAGGTAAAACTAAAATAGTCTAACATACTCTTTCATTAATGCTACCTTTGTAAGGGTTATAATTTCAGTTTTCTACAACCTTCTTTAGAGAGGCGTTGATTCAACATGAAAGTGTTTTTGGATCCTGTCTCTTGTGGTGCTGGTGAACTGTTATTACATTATGTTTGGTTACGTTAATTTAACTTAACCTGGGTCACCTGGTTGATTATTTAGTAATTGATTTATTAATTAATAAATAAACACCTGCCCCCCACACAAAACCATAGTTAACAGTGAAGTAGACTATAGATGCATCCGGTGGCAGAGTTTTAGCATTTTCGATTACATCTAATAAAACATAATGCAACAAGAAGTTGTCTTCACGCTTTTTTCTTACAGTATTCTCATTTCAAAACTGTAACGCTCTTTCTGTCTTTCTGTTTCTGTGCCTCTGCCAGAGCTTGTGGTTCGGTCTGTGGTATTCTTGCGGTCTTTTTGTTTCAGAGGCTAGATGAAGAGCTCAAAGCAGAGCGAGTTGATAGCATCTCAGTGAACACGGTTCTGCCTCTTCTCTCCCTCCAGCGCACAGGAAAGGGTCGCGCACACTCCCTGAGACCTGAACAACCAACCTTCAGGTGTAGACGTGTGTTGCTTGTGTATGTGAGTGAGAGAGACAGCAAGAGACACACAATTTGCTATAAAGGGACTAAAAATTTAACGATAAAGCTTGTTGCCACATACTGGAGACAGTTCAACAGAAACTGTGATGCAAGTTTACACATCAAAAGTAAATGTAGAAACCAGACTCTATCGCTCACCTACTCAACTTCCGCCCAACACAATATTGACAATGGAAGTACAACACCCACTTGTAAACCTCTCCTTCTCGTCTCTTTATTACACACGCAGAAAACTTTTAGATGCACGACGGAACATGACAAACATTGTGTAATATAGGACTTAGTTAGGGAGTTAAATAATTTTTTTGTACTGAAGTGATAACTGTCATCGCAGACACCCCTGCTGTTGTGGTTCCCTTAAGCAAGGCGCCAAACTCCAGTGTCAACAAGCTGTATAAAAAAGACCAGAGCTACAGTTGGAAATCAGTGGAAATATACAAGTTTATTGATTTAATGATTTTTTTTACTTATATAAAAATCTACTTGTCAGTGCTGCTTTCATGAAGACAGATGTGTGAACACAACACTTAAAAGTTAAAGATGAAAACCAGTAAATACAAAATAGAAAAAAAAAGCTTGCAATGTATTTTGATTCAGCTTTCTGTTCCCTTTTAACGTTCAACAAGGTATTTTATTGTAAATAATGTTGGCCTAATGAAAAAGTGCTGCTCTTTTTGTGCTGATATCATATTAAAAATAAAATAGTACAAATCAAACCTGATGAACTGATAAAAACATGTTGATACAGTAAATAATTCCAATTACTGACAAATCAAAACTGATATGGATGAAATATTTCAGCAAATGGGTCACAACTGAACCAGGTTGAGCTCGACATCTATGACTTGTAAAATATGCAGCAAAAACAAGTCAGTATGTTACAATATGTTACTTGGCTTCTGTTGAACACATAAATGCTTCAAAGTAGATCCTCAGGTTAATGCACACATCCAGTGGACGTCACTTCAGCCACTGCAATCACAGAAGCAACAGTGAGTGTATGTGAAGGATAATATATATAGATATCTATCAATAATACAATTAATGTTTTATTTATAAATGTACGTATAAGGTACATACATCAGACATAAGTAGATGCAGTGCTTCAGTCATTTACCTCTTCTGTGAGGGAGGAAAACAAAGCAAAGAGGTTAAATATCATCAATTAGAAAACGTACCGTTGCAGATGAACAAAAAAAAGACTTTCGTATAGGAAAAATAATGTGGTTCTCTACTTACTTCACGAAATGGTGGCGACATTTTTTGGGTAGACCTGTAAGCAATAATGTCTTAAAATTAAAAAAAAAAACATTTTGCTGCATTGCTCAGCGCAAATCTCTGTTAACTGTTTTCTTTTGTCTACGGTTCCATTAAAAAGCCTTTGCGCTTTTCCTCATTTTCAAGAACAGATGAGGAACAAAGTAATTCACATGTATCAATCTGGAAAACAAACAAAATCTTTTTTTAAGATTTTGGGACTCCAGTGAGCCAGAATAACATTAGTCATTATCCGCAAATCGAGAAAACTTGTGTTGAAACAAAAACAGTGTTGAAACTTCCCAGGAGTAGCTGACCCACAGAAATGACTCGAGTAGTCCAATGACGACTCCATGGCATGGCATCCATGGAAGAGATACAAGACCACTACTGACCTCAAGGAACACAAAGGCTTGTCTCACAGTTATCAAAAAACATTTTGATTATTTTCCAAGATGTCTGAGGAAATATTCCGGACAAATGCTGCAATTTTTGGAAGATGTGCGTCCCGTTACATCTTGTTTAAAAGTCACACAGCATTTGATAACAAGAACATTATACCAACAGTCAAGCGTGGTGGTGGTAGTGTGATGGTCTGGGGCTGCTTTGCTGCTTCACAACCCGGACGACTTGCTGTGATTGATGGAGCAAGGAATTCTGTGCTCTACCAGAAGATCCTGAAGGATAGTGTCTGTGGCATGACCTTGAAACATGCCACAGCATTGAAAACCATCGTATGTGGCACATTTAAAACAAGTTTGTACAGAAGAGTGGGACAAAATTCATCCACAGAAATCTGAAAGACTCACTGTGTGTTATCACAAACTCTTGATTGCAGTTGTTGCCACCAAGGGAGGCACAACCTGTTAATTACTTTTTCACATTGGGTCAGGAAGATTCGTACAGCTTTTTTCCCTCAATAAATAAAAGCATCATTTAAAATTTGCATTTTCTATTCACTCAGGTTATCTTTGTCTAATATTAACACTTGTTTGATGATCTGAATCATTTAAGTGTGACAAATATGAAAAAAAGTAAAACAAAAATCAGGAAGGAGCAAATACTTTTTCACAGCACTACATATCCCACAACATTATTCAGAACATTAAACTTTAGGACCACTCACGGCTGAAATAGTAGAGTGTGCAGATGACAGCTAGAGCCAGCACTGCGATACAACCAACTAACGGCCACAGAACCAGGTAGCCACAGCCGTCTAGAGCAAACACAAAATACATACAGCAGTATCATTTAAAGGTACTTTAACTTCAGAGAGCAGAGTGCTTAGTTACCTTAAGTTACATATAGAGTCAAGCATGCCATACAAATGATGCACTGTTACAAACAGTTCTCACAATTGTATACAAGTGCTAGTGCACAATCCTAAACTTACCCTGAGAATGTTTCTTCTTAGGTTTATAAGTAGGCTTGGATGGTGCTTTGGTTTTTGGCTGAGGAGGTGGTGTTGGAGGGGTCACTGTTGATTAAAAAGCAAAAATGTAAATAATCTTGTAACTTAATCTTTACTGTGTCGTGTGCGACTGAGGTTGTTTGGAGTGTCCAGTAACTCTATGTGATTTATTTGGTCTGCCGTAACCAGGTCTACCAAACTATTACAGGCTTGATATTCTGATCTGAGGGAAACAAGCACATGGGACAGTGTAAAAAACAGAAGAGAGGAGAACGTGAGACAAAGCTCCCTGGATGTGGGGGACGCCACAGTTACATAGTCCGTAATAGCATATAGGATGTCTCTCTGTCAAAAACTTCATTGTAAAATACATTTTGATCTATTATTTTAAATGTTGTAATGTGACTCTTCTAGCCACTTGATACTTAATGCTTGGAATTAAACTGATATTAGTGAAATAATAATCAGTTTCGACATACAAACCTCCCGGCAGAAGACGAACCCCAGATCTCCACATTTCATTGTTGCTCTTGTCCTTTAAGACACAAGAATATATTCCTGTGTCTTTCTGTGTTACATTTATTATTCGTAACACAAAGGACATACTGCCCCTCTTGCTGAATTTAAACCGTGCCTCTTCAACATCCCCCAAGGTAACACGGTCAGCATTGTTGCATTTCCCTACAAACTTTACTTTCCCCAGTGTGGGATCACTGTGGAACCAGTAGACAGTGTGACAGGTGAAGTTACCGCAGTTACACTCAATAGTCTCTGAAGTGAAGAGCTTAGGATAAACGGTGATGGTCTCCGTGCGCAGAATCTGGCTCGAACCTAGGAGTGAAAATACAGAGATGTTAGAGACTGTTTGACATCGGAAGAGTCCTGCAATCCAGTATCAGAGTTTAGCATAATATATTATTAAACGCTGGAGCTCTAAAGCAATCAAACATAGTCAGGACAGAACACGTGAACGCATGAGAATCAGGTACATTATCAAAAGAGGTACTCAGGCTTGTTTAATGTTTAATCATTTGATGTATAGAAAGGAAACACCATCAACAACGAGTATGTGTAGTCTCCTTCTAAACAAAATCAGGATTAAATGTAAAAGCACATACGAGTAATTGTGCTTCAAGTGATTATAAATGTAACTGACAATATATAAACACTGCAACTACAATTAAAAGTGTCTTAAGTATGAAAATAAAATTGAACTATGAAGAAACAAACGGTATACTTTATATTTCAAACACTATACAGGTGACATTTGGATAATTGCTTTAAGGAAAGATTCTTTTACCATGTATGCAACATTTAAGGGATGTCATCATTGGAAGAGTTTTTTCATCTAATTTTAGAATCAGCTCCAGTGTCTACTTTTTGTGATTTTAAGTCAGGTTCAGTGTGTAGACACATACCTGTTGCAATCACTAGTCTTATGAAATATCTAAAGGTAAGCAGCAAATCTGGGATGACTGTGTGTTAAAGGTTAAGACTCGTTGTTACTGCTGGGTGGTTATGTCATTCTTGCCAACATTTATGAAATGCACAAAATGCGTCATGTTCAAGAGGACACAAAATTATCTCCAGATACGCTTTAATGCTTTGATAAAATATAAAATGTGTAAATAGACGATTAGGAGAAATGCAGTCCGACTGCAGGACACGAATACGTCGTGTATTATTAACCTCATAACATCATCTTTTCACCTTTAATTTTTATTATACATGCACCATGAATATAATTACTAATAACATAGTACTGACAATGCATACCCGTGTAGTCACTGGTACGGTAGATAACAAAGTCAGGGTTAGTTTGATCATTACAATTTAAACACTGCTGCATTGTACTTGGTCTGTTTAAAGCGTCCACGTTGTGCGTTGGGATCAACAAAAAAAATAATTTCCCCTTATATCACAAACTAAAGCTAGGAGTGTATCTGACAAACCAACACGTCCCTCGCTACAGGCCCTTGACTGAGTTATGATGTTGAGAACGACGGAGGCTTACAGCAACATACAGAGAGAACTTGTTAGTCTTACCTGTTGTCCACAGTGATACTGTGAGCAGAGTCCACGCCAGCAGGATCATTTTGTCCAGTCGCCACTGTGTGTACATGTGAGTGTATTTTGAGTGGTAGCTGAACAATGACTCTGATAGTTTCTTTTCCTGCTATGTATCTGTCAGAGATGATGGGAGGAACTGAGCTAATAGGGCCCTGAGTTGTCAAGGTAACACCCCAATGTGACACACAGGGCCTATCAGAGAGGGCCATACAATAACTGAGGGACTTCAACATACACACAGCTGAAACATAACTTAAACTGACCCGGCAAAAAAAAAAAAAACTAATCATCTGATTCTGTTACTCTTGACTATTCAAATTCAAAAGTATGAAAATGACACGTAGCGTGTTTTTTACTTCGAAGATGCAAGTTGTTTGGGGAGAAAGATGGAGATGTGTTAACGAGATCATGACAAACAGCTGAAGATGTGCTCATGTTTCATCACAGCTGACACGGTACCACATATCAAACACTATAAAACTGTATCTTCATGGAGCAGAAGTGTGCAGAGCTGTGGTCTCTGCCCAGGTGCATGACCTAGCTCAGCACAGTCCTACTTACGCAGCTTCTTGCCTCTGTGCAGAGCACAGCGAGGCGATGCCCTAGTACAGAAGCTAAACATCAAGTATTGACTTGTTATGAAGGATCTGTCGCAAAAACCCTGATCCACAATGATGCAGAAATTCCCAGAACACAAAAGCAACAGAGGTTTGTGCATGTTCATGCAATTCTGCAACTTATACAAATTGTGAATATTCCCATTTATCCTCTAGGACAAAATATACATGTGTTTCAGTTAAAAAAAGAACATAATACTTTAATAATAAATTCTCTCTTAACCATCTGAACAAACGTGATCTGTTTTGTCATTGAGTAGGTTATTTTTCTGCCAACTGATTTTCTTACATTGACTATAAATTGTCCACAACCCATTTCATTCATATATTATGAATGCTTGAACTATCATGAGATCTGATGGAGATATTTATTTATAGAAGATCCTTTCTCCACAAATCAACTGAGAACCCCCAGCCGTCCAATAGATGTGTTGTGTGAACACCAAAGGTTTAGTTTCTGAAACGCCTGACTTTGTACTTCAACTGTCATTATCAGCAGTTTCTTTGTTGACTGCCATCGCTCAATTGTTTCATCTATAAAATGTCAGAAATAAGTGGAACTGTTGTTATTGCAATTTCCGGGAGCCTAAGGAGTTGTCTTTAAATTATTTTGCCAATTATCAGCACACCAGTCAAAGGTATATGTACATTTCTGATGATATAAAACAGAAAGAAACTGCAAATCTGTACAATTCCAAAGCTGTGACCATTGAATATTTGGCATTTTTGGTTGTTTCAGGAATTAACTGTACAATTATTAAATATTAAATCTGATTAATTCACTGACACTCAATCGATTCAGCATTAAATTTCCCAATAAATGCTTTTGGTTTGGTTTATTCAAAGCCCAAGAGTTGATATGATACAGTGAAATGTATTCAACAACTCCATTTCATACCTGAAGTGATATGAGCAGCAGCAATGACGTATGGATGAATACTGCATTAAGTGACACTTAAGTTTTTCTTGTAGTTATTATCTTACGTAAAACTACTACAGCACTCTGTGTTGCGCTGATCGGCATTTGAATTTTACTCTGTAACCGCTTTTCTAATAAATTACAGAACAGAACTCAGAACTCCTTGATAAAATTAAAATCCGCTTAAGTCATGTGAGTGGTGTCTGTGGATTGTTCTGTGTGTGCATGAAAGGTTAGGGTGTAGAACGGTCTGGTGGGGGTCTTAAAGTGAGAGGATGTGGGTGCCATATAGTACGAGGGTCGAAGATTCGAGCGACACGGGGAACAAGACCACAGCTTTCTTTGAAAACAGGAGATCTCAGGGGGCTTCAGAGCTGCTCTTCACATGCTGCTGAGCCTTAAAGTCTATGTTGGTCTCTCTGCTCTCGACACTCTAAGTCAAAAAGGGAACAAAACATCTCTCTACTCCTCTCATCATCCAATTCAGTTAAAAGTCGAGTATTTTCAGACACTTACTTCATGTCCACATTATGTGTCACAGATTTACTGTGGCGGTTTGGTTCTTATTAGTGGTGCTTTGAAGAAATACAATTTAAAGCTGTGGTATAACTTCAAAAGCTTTTCATCTTGCATAAACTGTCTTTTTTTCATGCTGTCAACACTGGCATCTTATACGATGATCATGCTGACATCTGAGCTGTTTCAAAGATTGTGTGACTATAAAAAAACACTAGTAAGTTGTTCCATATGTGTCTGTCACGTTCCTTCAGTTTGATTCCTATGAAATGTTTTCATCTGTTACTCTAACAAGCCAGATGCTGCACTATTCTGCTCCTTACGCAATTTTAATATTTCAAATATCTCATATATTTATTTTACAAGATAGAGAAGTGAACACACATCTAGTCAGAGCTTTACTCTGCCTCCAGAAACATCTGAAACAGTTAAGCACTGCTGAAAACAGAACCTTTATATGTGTATGGAAATCTAGTCTTTACCAAACAAAACAAAAAGTGAATAACTTCACTTCTTTTTTTCACATCTCTTCTTAATCACAATAAAAAAAATGTAATTGTCTTTGTTGAATTCATCACAGACTGAATCTAAACAGGAATTCTGAAGAGCTGGCCTGACTTGAACTTGTGCACCTGTCTCACCTCAAACACTATGTGCTGTTTCGATGTGCAAATATATCCCTGACACATATACACACAGACAGAGAACCGTAGACTAGAGCAATGTCTCAGTACTGTTTTTTTTAAAGTTTTGATGTAGAGCAGTGTGCATAATGTTTTACTTTTGTATTATTCACTCTAAATCCAGTACAGACCAAACCCTGCATCTCTAATAAGCTTCTTTCAGCATATCTGAGTAAAAGCACACAGAGCTTTAAAAGAATTAAATTGCTGGGCCTCCGACATCTATGTGCTTTTATTTGCTTTAGTGATGCTCTGAATGAAGCTCGACAGCACCAACCACAGGCTGCTACAGAGATCACAACCTAATACATTCAGGGGCACAGATAAAAGGAGACAACTTAAATTACAGATGTGTGAAGAGGTTAAAAGACTTTAGAAAATAAGAGATATTAAATATTACAGCCAACAATTATGACTGACTGTGCACATTAATTCTGTCAGAGATTATACTGTCAGTGAAAAAACGTTATTGTAGTTAAGTGAGAAACACACTGTAATAAGTATTCCTTACACAGAGGAAATAAACGATGCTAGCCAGCTAGCACACTTATGAAGAACAATATTTTTGTTTATATAACTACTTTGTATTCTGCTATCAATTTTATTTCAATAACTTTATTTAACTTTATTTGATTTATTATCAAAAACATGCTCTTGATAAAGTCGTGTTTTGCCTAAAAGTTCTACCTAAAAGAGTTTAACACCCCAAAATCGAGTCATCCCACAGCTTCTCCTCTTCCGTCCTAGTGTCTGCTTTCTCTTTCATCTTTTTCTTCTCTTTCCTGTATTTGGGTTTGGCTGGTTCATCCTGTCCACCGTTCCCCTGCTCCACACACATTTCAGTTCGAACGTGCGTTTCAGCCTGTTTGTCACTGTCCATCATGTCTTCTGGCTTCAAACTGTCCATCACTCTTTCACCTCCTTCCACCTCAAAGTCTTCCTCCCGGGATTGTTTTTCTCTTCGCCTTCGCCTTCCATCATGTCTTTGCTTTTTCCTCCTCCTCTCTTGATCTGACTCTCCAGACTCTTCTCGTCTCCTCTCTTCTGAGTTATTCTCTCTTTCCCTCCTATGTTGTTTTCTCCTCCTTTGCTCCCCATCTCTTATCTTCCTGCATTTCTCCCTCTTTGATCCTCTAATCCTTTTCTTATCTCTGTGCCTGTGTTCACTGTCATCACTGTCACTTGTGTTACTGCTGTAGGAAGATGAAGATGAGGAGTAAGATGATGAGGTAGTATAAGAGGAGGAGCTTGACTTCTGTCTATGCCTCCTTCTCTTTATTGGTCGACAAGGAAACTGTGGAGAGCCTGAGCCTTGGAGTACTGGAGGTGAGCAGCTGTCCCAGCCATGATGAGGCCAAGATGGGCCCTGATACGAAGAACACCGCCCTTCAACTTGGTAATAACAACCAGGACGAGACTGATGATGGGGCTTAGATTTAGGAGGGAGATTAGGCACAGGTTTGTGAAGTTCTGTGAGATGCCCACTGTTTAACAGTTTCTGTTCCTCCTCCTCATCTCCCTCATCTGCCCTTTGTGTGTCACCCTGAAGTGGGACTTGAACGGCCTTGGGGGTAATTCCCCGAGCTTTCTGAACTTGAATGTAATCTGCCAGTTCATCCGCAAATGTGCCGTAGACTTTTTGTTGGGATTTGAACAGATCAGTGACCTTCTTCTCCCTGTGAAACGCGTGTGAACAGGAATTGAATTGCTATTCATCAGGTGATGGCAGCAGCAAACGGAAAAACAGAGACTTAAAAATGTAGTTTCATAATGTCATGCGCTTATAATTGCCCAAGGTTAAACTAACTTGTCAAACAACTCCCTGCTTGGACATCTAGGAGACAGCAATATAACCATCCAGTGAGTTTGTATGTATGAAGTTCACATGCTGAATATTGTAAAAGAATTGTTCATTCTCGTTATTGTGAACTGAGACTACATTTTAAGTGTAAATTATGACGCATGAGAGGGGACATGGTGTTCTTGATCTTACCTAGTCTGATGCTTGTTTCCCTGCATGTGGGCCTGGTACACCTCCACTGAGTTAAACTGCAGACTACACATCTGACACATAAGGGAGGTAGCTGTGGACAACAGAGCAGGTGAGGTGGGAAAGCAGCATAAACTAAAAGGCTTATAAACAGTCAGATATACCACTTCCTGTGGTATATCTGTAACGTCTGTCTAATTCTTTTAATGTCCTAGAGAGTTCCTATCTCACACAAATATCATTTTATTTGTTTAAAAGTTAATGAGAGCCTTTTATCATGATCATTTTTGTGCTGGTATCTGGCTGTTGTCAGCTTCTACTGATTTTATTTGTTCCCTTTCATCTCATTAAAAGACAAAGACACAGAGAAAAAAATGTGCCTCAACGAATGTTACAAGTGTTACCTTGTTGGACATCTTCTCCGAGTTCTTTGATCAGCTCCTGTCTGGCCTGGTTCCTCTGGTGTTTGCGTCCATTGTAGTGCTGCAAAGCCATTTGTGGATTGTTGAAGGAAGCAGCACACAGAGCACAATACTTGTTAGGGTTCTTCAGATCAACCTCAGTGTTGGTGGTAGCTGTGCTGGCTGCTGGGTCCACGAGATGCTCCTTAACACCTTCTGGGGCCGATTTCTGGTCAGCATTATCACAATCTGGAGTCAGACTTGGCAAAGTACGCACCTCTGTGTACCTTTCTGTAACTGCACAGAACAATTTAGGTTACTTTGACCTTTTAAACTTAAATATTTAAGTTTAGATGAACAATACATTTTCATCACAAAACCAACACTTGCCTGGAGGCTGAAGACCTTGTTTACGAAGATTTTTTGTATGGACTTTGCCTTCATAGTGTGATTTTGCCACCACGTGGGAACTAAACACCATGTTACACAGCTCACAGAAACGGTCCTTATCAGTAGTCATGGCCCGCTGCAAAAAACAAGACTAGATATTTGACACAGATATTTGCTTCCTGACACAGATGTCTTATAGCTGCTTATAATGAGCTCAAAATGTTTGGTACAAATGTATGCCCACAACACTCTAGCTTTCTGGTTCACATGAAATTTCTTTTCTGAGCACCTCACATTCTATTGTGAGGAATATTAATAGGTAATTTAAGCCCCTTTGACTTCTTACTGTTAAATGCTTTCAGCATTATGGTGTATGTTCATTCTCCTGTCATAGACATTGTTCGGTGCTACAGTCACCTGGTTGTGTGCTAAAATGTCTGACCACTGACCTGTGGTCCTGTAGATTCTTTGTTCGTCTTCTCAGGTCTCTTGGCCTGCAGGTACACCTTAAGTTTCTGAGCATGTTTCTTTCCCTACAGTTGGGGATAGATGTCATTATGAAGACTTTTTCCTTTGGAGGTCAATAAAACCGTAACACATTTTCATGACTAGTTCTTGGGGAGCTGAACACACCTCATAATGGGAGAGGCGCTGAGATTCAAACAGCAGCACAGCCTCACATACATGGCAGTAGTCGGCAGTGAGGAGCCCCTTTAGTATGTCCTCTTCACACTTGTCTCCTGTGTGGCAAAGTATACAGTCACTGTTACAGATGAGTCACAGCAGATAAAGTGGAGCAGAATTAAAGCATGAATAAGCTTTTAAATAAAACCACCTTTATTTGGCAGATACTTTTGTCCAAGGAAACTTAGATTGTTATCACCCACACAGATGTAAAAACCTCAAATATACCTAAACTACTAAACTACTGGTTTTCTTCATAACGCAAACACATATTAGATAATATATAATTAAAGCTCTGTTTATAGTTAAACTATTACATCTCTACACTGACACAAAAATAATAATGATAATACCATCTCATCCAATACATACTGTCACACTAACTTATTTTACCACCTAAAAAGCAATGGTATCTCATGTCTGAATTCTCTTAGTCCTATATTAGCATAAATACAACACACACCCGCCCTAGACCAAATTTAAAGCAGAATCTTATCTCAGAACAATTTATATATTATTTTGTAAATTACTTCAATGCCATAAAAATGCTACTTGGTTTATATCCTCTTAACATTCAAACCTTTTGCAGCCCTATACAGCGCACATGTAGACACCTGTTGTACAATGTTTTTTTGCTACCACCTAAGAAAACCGTAATTTCATGCTCGACTGCATTCAGTCAGCTTTTCAAGGCCTTTAGCATTTTCATGTTTCACTGCCACTGCATTCTTGTCACTATAGAAGTATTTGATACTTAAGCCCAACATGAAAAGTCAAACATCTTATAGTCCTCACACAAAACAAATATAATATTCTGAACATCAGCCAAGCACAGCTGAATATGAAGCCTTATTCA
>JAUYWH010000022.1:7315677-7345677 GCA_034779795.1 Ctenopoma multispine | reverse complement strand
CAAACCACAACATTAAACCCACCAATTCAGAGGTGTCCGAATTAGTTTTGCCAGTGTTCTGAATACGTAAAAAAACGTTTGACTCTACTTTCCATAGAAAATAGTAGACACAACAAATAAAAAGAGTTAATACCAAAATATATATTTTATTATGGCACAATGTAGTTTCAACATTTGTGAACCACAGGGAAAATCCATGTAATGCTGGAATACACATTTACTGACAGAGTTAACAAATAGACAGGATCAGAAGATCAGCATTAAGTTGTTTCACGTTGAAGACAAGGACACTGATGAAGAGGGTCACTATAGGTAGAAAAGCAGCACTGGGTGGAAAACCATCACTTTCTCTTCTGGAGCTCTCTGGCTAAGGCATCCAACTGTGAAAAAAGTTATTCAGAGTTACACCCATAGTACAACGCTTTGTTGTTAGGTCCAGCGTATAGATATTTCAGGCATTATTTCATCAAGGTGGCATCTGTGTGTGCACGTATATGCAAACACATTATTGTAAATACAAAACACACACACGCACTTTTACAAGATAAGTAGATGACTACGAATCTGTTTGTGTTTATATTAGCTTCTCCTAAAATGTTAATGAAATGAATGTATTGAAATGAATATGAATTTAAATAAGACATTAATTTATACAGAGTTAATGATCTCATCAATAATGATTTCAGTGGTGCAATAAGCTTTAAACAGCACTAGACAAGTACACTATAATTTCTAATGTCTATTATAAATCTTTACCCTATAATTACTTTATAATCTCTATTTTCTCTCAGTTCACTCACGAGAATGTTTCTGAGAAGGCTCCTCCTCTGGGGTCTCAAGTAGCTGCATTCCCCTGCCTCACACAACTTAATCTCCTCTGAAATCTGAATTTAAGAGACAGAGAGAGAATATCAGTTTAAAGTAAATGGGTTAAAATGTAAAAATGAAAATACTTGATCAATAAGAAAACATATACACAGTAGCACACACACAGAGACACACATCCTAACCTCTGATGTGCCAAATGAGTCCAGCTCCCTCTTGCCGCCAGGATACCAACCATGGGACCAGTGCTGGGCACTGGACATCTGAGCCCCCACGCACAGAAGAAGCCCCAGCAGTAAAACCAGCCGAGATACACACATGATATTTCCCCCTACAGGCCAAGACAAACACTTTATTATTAGAGGGTTTTATCTTTGATCCTTCAGGTTTTGCTTTAGGTAATCTAATTACATTCTACATTGCTTAGATATTCATACTAAATGCACTATAATAAAAGCTCAACAGACTGTACAGTATGAGGAGCAGAGCTCTGATGTTTTACTGTAATATTTAAGACATGTGAATATTGAGACAACTCTAAAACTCTAAACTCTAAACTTTCTGATACTTTATTGCAATTTTCAGTTTTGTGATTCCTACTTGTAGTACAAATTGTAATGTAATCAACCATTCACTTGTGCACATCATTATATAAACTTTCTTCTTTCACTGTCTTAAATAAACCATTTTCTACAACTCTCCTGCTGAGATAATTATCACTTTATCTCATATCTGGGCTCCTACAATATTTACTTTGATACTTATTCTGATATTAACAATTAATGTTTCAGACAGGTGCAGTAAATTCTTACTGAAGCATAATTCTTACCTTAGTCTTAACTCTGACAACTTTGTCACACGAGGTTTCCGTAAGCGTCCCTCCAAAAGCTCAATCTGCTCCTCCTTCAGTTGGCTGGTTGCTAAAGCTATGAAGCAGTATCTCACTATTTCACTGGTATTTTACACAAAAAAATTCTCTTCACCCTCTTCGTCCACCACATTATATCTACTAGTTTTAAAAGCCCTCCTCCCAACACATCTCTATTAGACTTCCCCATGTGTCACGCCCATCAGTGACCCTTTTGGTCCCTCTGTTCCCAGTGTTGAAATAAACAGCCCCACAGGACAAGAGGTGCTGAACACCCAACCATTTCCAATTACCATCTGCAAACAACCCTGACTATCCCTATTATCCATTTCCAAATATTGGTACTTTGAGTAATAAGAGATTAAAATTGCTGCATGAACTACTAAAACTGATATTTTTATTCACGACTGTTGCAACAAAAAGTAGACGTTGTCGTCACCACACGTGGTATTAAGATGGGGATGGTGAGGCACTTAAACATAACTCAGAGGTAGCATGTAAGAAAAGGAAATTTATGTGAGTACAGGTAAAACTCATTGACTCTCATTTCTCTTATTTTTGTACCTGTTCTGGCCACAGTGGTCAGAACAGGTAGTCTGAACAGTCTCTGACCCTACTGAGCCCTCATTTGGGGGAAACTCTGGGGTATCACTAATGGAGCAAACACAGCGTGTGTGACCAGGCCACTGGTGACTTCTCTGTCAGTATGAGGGTGAAAGACATTTACTTTTCAGAGCTTTACAATTAGATTAGCAGTTCTTAATCGGAAAGTGACGTGTGATGGGACACGACTCAGTTGATCTGCCAGCTCAAGAGTTACGACACAGGACTGTTCTGAACAAGTGATTGGTCAAAGCAAGATGACTCCAAGGTGCGTCACTGGTGACATATGATCACTACTTGCAGACTAACCTGTCAACGCAGAACAGTTAACCTCTCAGAAACGTGTGGATTCATTTGCTCACACAAGATGCACAAGATAAACCAATAAATCAACAAACACTTTAGGTGGACAATGAAAAAGTGCAAGATAGCTACTGGCAAAATAAAAACGTATTAATCATTAATAAAAACACGTTTCAATTATTCAGTTGCGGGTGTATAATATTGTAAGTTGTAGAAGTGGTCAGCTGAATGTCTAAACTGGTAACATGCTAGTTTGACTGCTGTGTACTTTGTCTATGTTAACTTGCTTGTTAACGTACAGGTAACATGCTATGCTACAACTATACTGCTGTTCAACTGTTTCAGTCGGCAGCAAGAGGTGCTGGAAGAAATATTCAGATCCTTAAGTAAAAGTAGCTATACTGAAATATACATGTACTCAGGAATGTGTACTTGCTAGTGCACTGAAAATATAATTTAAGACATTCTTATATAGGTATTAAATGTACTTTAATTATATGTAGTAAAAGTACTCATAAAAGTAAAAGTACTCATAATTATGAACAATGAATGCTGTTATAGGTTATTATAGTATTAGATTATTATGCATGCATATATATACATATACACGTATATATACATATATATATATATACATATACACATATATACATATACACGTATATATACATATACACGTATATATACATATACACGTATATATATATATATATATATATATATATATATACACACACGTATACCTATACTTGAAATGAACAATAAATTATTATTTTGATATCACTGTTTAAGGTGTTTTGTAAGATCTTTTTTTTTTTTACCATGACCTGTGCCTGCATTCATTGAATGTGTGTGTGATGATTTTATAGATTTGAAATACAAAAGCCATATCTGTGAATTTCTTAAACTGTGCTCATAGTACTGTATAATAAAATAATAACAGAAACCAGCAGATTAACATTTATACTTTCAAATCATCAAATCATTCAAATGTTTCATCTTTTTCATATTAATTTAGGATCCTTTCCATATATAAGTTGTTCCATGTCCGTGTTGCAGGGTTGCTATACTACAGCTCAACTTTTACATAACCCAAAGACAACTAGATTGCAAAACGCCAGATCCATTCAATTATGATATTCCCTTAATGAAAATGTCTCCTAAACTGCCTCTGCGACATTACTGTCCACTAAATGATTTAGACATAAATAACTGATTGGTGCAAATAGCCCACTAATATTTATTGTAAGTGAACAACCTCACTGATGACCCTTGAAGAGCAACACTCAAAAGCACAACCTTATATTTAAGTTAAGGCATGATGTGAAACAAGCAAAAACAATGCATGTCTATGCCTTACATCATATTTTAAGTCAATAAATGCTTTCAAATAGTAAAATCTCAAGCACTTTATTAGGTTTGAACAGTATTTTGCTTAGAAAGGCCATTTGGCTTTATATAATTATATATAATTTTATCATATATATAATTATATATACATATATTCAAATGTTGAATAACAGAACACTAGAAACAAACAGGCAAATTAAAAATAGGATTTGCTTAAGACAATTATACCAAATTGAAAATGGCCAACACAAAACATTTCTAATACATTTTTAAAATGGTCCCAATACAGTTCAATATACATCTTTTTTCTAAAAAAAAAAAAATTATAATAATAAAAATAAAGACGGGGGAGAGGAAAGTAAAACAAGGCAGCAGACAGGAATGAAATATAAATAACCTTACATTATGTACATAAGGGGAGTGGGCAGTGAAAGAATGGTCCAAGGACAAAGTGAAAGAAAGAAGGAAAGGAAGTGATAAGTGGACAGCAGTGATTGGAGCTGGATATGAGAAATGAAGGACATATAAAAGGTGGGAAGATAAAGAAAGTGTCCCTCTCTAGAAATAGAGGGATATTTTAGTTCATATGGGCATTTAAATGTTTTAAGAATAAAGGGACATGTAACAGGGACAACGTATTTCCCTGATCTGTATTTGCTGCGAGCAAAATGCACAGATTTTTGTTCAACATTCGGGTACCCACAACTGATTATCTGTCATGAATCCCACAGTTTAGAGGTATGGAATAAAATTAAGCTATCCAACTTCAATGTTAGTTTGACCTGCACAATAAATGGATATACATTGGATATACTGTATACGGCTCAAGGGAATGTGAAAAGAAGGGGGACTGACCCAGTCTTGGTTTTGGCCCTATTGATTCATCGTAGACTTGTCACTGGCCTGCAGGGGGTGTTTTTGGGTGAAAATGGAAAGGATAGCTCTGTGGATGACAATAGCTTAATCACATATTGCAGATGGAATAGAAAAACATTTTTTTGTTTTTTAAAGCTACCTGTGAGGCACTTTTTAAAATGTACTATAAAAGCAAAACAGTGGGTCTCGTAGGTTGGCACAGTGTCACGTTTTGTTAGCAAACTGCGTGTAATCTACAAAATGCAGAATAGCCAAACAAAACAAAAAAAAGCATCCCCTCCTTCACGAACTCAATAAATGAACAGCAAATGGCACCTAACTAATAGTGTGGGCACTTGTGATGCTTTGGAATGAAACAAAACCTGAAATGACAATGCACAAACGGCAGCAAACACAAACAGTTTCAACAACTGGTCAACCGAAGATATCTGCTGCTCTAAGTCCCTGCACGAGCTTTGAGACCTGAAAGAGAATTTCAGAGAGCTCAAATATACTTACCATATTCCAATATCGGGGTCTAATTATCTTTGTGACCTCATCTCGCATTTGGCTCTGTAGTTTAAGGGCTTTGCTTTTGGTGCAAATAGTGCAGGAGTGTTCAAACAATCAACACTGACACAACCACCCTTCCTGAAAATTCAGCATGTAATTTTAATGATGTCTACCTTCAATAAATTAAATTTGATTGTGCTGTTTCCTATAAGTAAATACATAAGCGACTGTTACTGTGATTTAGACTGTCAGTGTGATGTATCTTATACAGGTATGGGGCTCATTTCAGTTAAAATCTACGTCAAAATAGATTAAAATAGCTTGAGTCCTAAAAGAACACACGACTTTAAAAACACGGCTTTAAAATCTCATCGATTCATCATTTCAGATTGCTCTTCTGGTGGAAGCTAAAACCATCAGAACTCGAAATTCAGCTTTGGAAATAAACTTATACTGAATTTGTAAATTTAAACGACCCTGTTATCAGTCATTTCCTGAGCTGACTGAGGTGAAATTAGGACTGACTCGAAGCCCCGCGGTTAACTGAAATCATTTATCTTTCATTACAATCATAAAAGGGCATGGCCTCAATTGTGACCTCATCTATAAGTTCAAGTGTACACATCCTCTCAGGACAGCCATTAAGTAAAAGGGGTAAAAAAAGTCAGTGGTACAATTCCACCATCATAAGTAATGTATGTGTCCATTTTTGACAACTATACTAGCATCAGCAACCAAATAAAGAGAAAACATTCCTCAGCATCAATGTTAATGGTTGGAAGTAAAAGTGCGACATTACAGCGTGGTGAAGTGAGGCCGATATAAAATAAAATGAAATTCAGGCAAAGGAAATGCATCAATACACTCTACTAGAAATACTGAAGTGAGTCTGTAAACAAGAAAAAAGAAAAGTAGGGTCTATAACATTTGCTGATTTCTAATGCAGTAATGAAGTTACGGCGTCAACACGATCAACATGGCTGTTGATACTGTAACAGACCTTAAAATATAGTCATTTCTACTTTTTCAAATTCCTGTTGTAGTCCACGAACCGATTCTTGGACAGCAGAATAGCTTCCTAGTACTGAATGTCTAAACATGGTTGGTAGAGTCTCTAAGACTCCAGAGCTGCACAACCAAGTGAGTGAAGGACTTTGGCACTCGGTGGACAGAAGACAGTGATGTAAAAAATGCACCGGGCCTTCTACCTGCTTCTGCTCCAGTTCACACAGACACACACATACGTATGCTCAAGAAAACAAATGGCTCCTGGTGTTAAGTGTGCATATTTATGTGTGCGTCAACCTGAGACTTTGAGCTACATTACAGAGAATTCAATCTCTGAAACACTGTCAGTTCTAAGTGCCTCGAGAAATATTTTGCAACGTAGATGTCCCCAATTCTGTGTGAATTCAAATGGCTCTGACTGTGTGTGTGAATGTGAGTGAAACAATCCAGGTTTTGTCTGTTAGTGTAGAAACTCCTGGGTCCTGCTACCACAAACATTGCTACAGCGCGGCTCAGGCAAAGCCAAAAAATTTCTCTGTCCCTAAAAAGTAAAAAACAAAACAAAAAACAATCCAAACATCATTACCTTGACTTTGGATTTTTTACATTAGCCTCCATAGCATTTGATTTATATTCATATATATTTATATATTTATATATATACCAATAAAATACATTACAGGTGCCACCCAAAAATGCAGCCAAACTCAAAACTGTGTCTGAAACCAAAGTAATAAGATGCAACACAGTAAGTATATGTACATGTAGGGGGAGGAGATGGGAAGCAAATAGGGGTGAAGGGCTGTATTAACAAGACCAATATTACAAAATATTCAAGAAGGCATCTCAGTTATTTTCTCTATTCGACTGCACTGCCCTGTCCTCCGGACCAAGACTTTTGTTCCCTTTTCCTGCAGGAAGTTCATCCCATCCACAGATCAAGTTGTGATGAGTCTTGAAATAAAAAATCATCAGATGGGAATATGCAGTTTTCTGCGTGGTGATGCGTGTGTGTGTGTTCTGGTGCGTGCATATGCAGACATCTATCCGTCCACCTGGCGGGACCCTACTTGAAGTTAGCGTAGTCGGAAAAGGCATCGATATACTCCTGGACTACTTTGTAGCAGAACTCGTACTGTTCCTGAGGAGGGAGAAACAGACAAATCCATTAGGAAACAAGACAAGTAACTCTAAGAATACTCAATAATGTACATACATTATGTCTGTGGCTGATCTCGTATGACAGTTTATGTGACCACTCTTCTGGATCGGCACCCCCGTGTTTCTGTTTTCCGTTTATGTAGTTCACGGTACAAAACGTACAAACATGTGTGCAGCTAGAGGGGATGAATTTTACTGTTCTCACCAGTGTCTGCACCATGTGTGGTCTCTGCAGTCTGAGGCTCTTCACTGTCTGGAAGACATCCAGGATGCCTTCTGCCTTCACCCTCTCCAGGACTGTACTCAATGCACAGAAGGTCCCTGTGCGCCCAGCACCGGCACTGTCAAAAGCAGACACATCAAGGAAAATTAATAAACGTCAATATTTTCAGTGCGGTAAACATGCAGAATAAAACCTACACATCAGAGGCATTGCTGTGAGCATCTTTGAGAGAAATCATGTAGCAGCAGCTCTTAGAGCAGTTAAAATGTCACAAGGAAGAATAAAACAATACTTCTGAGCTGTTTCTTCCTGTGTTCTAAAAGCTCCAACAGTCTCTTCAGACACACGAGAGCACACTTGATTGTCAGAAACATTTCTGTGTGTAATGCTTAGAAATCTATACAAGTATGTCCCAATTTCTTAATACAGGATCAAGTAGCACAGTGTGTGCGAGTGTGTGTCGTACCTGCAGTGTACAGTGATGGGGTGATTGCCAGACTGCTGCTGTTGTTTCTGGACCGCCGCAATTAAATTGATCATGCCTTTTCCGTCAGTGGGGATGCCCACCTCTGGCCAGCCATGGAAATGGAACTGGCGCACTGCTCGAGCCTTGTTCTCCTGGAAAGATTGATTGAATGGCAAATAGATTAGGATGTGTTACACAGGTAAAGCTCACTTGCAAATATTGTTGTGGGTATATATTTGGGTTCGGCTACTGTTGGCTGTAAAAAGAAAAACATTTAAGGATAACAGATTTGACATTTGTTAGAACATCCAGCGTGTTTGGATGTGGAGGGATGCCTGTTGTTATGACCTTTCTTACCCTGTTGTTTGTGACCAGGAGGTCACGCACCGTGTAGCTCTCACTCTCCTCCTCCCTTTTAATCTCAATAGAGATGTCCCCATGGACCACTGCTCCATCACTGGGCCAATACTGAGCACACTTTTCCTGCAGGATACAACATGGAGATGGTCAAATCACTGCATCCTTTGCTTTTAAAACTTTAAAACTTCTAATGTTTAAATCTCTACATTTCAATAATTACTGTGTACATGCGAAACATCCAACTTTCATTCCTTAGATTATTGACATGTTACATAAGACTGAGGGCATCCAGCTAGCCGTAAATGATCCAATATCAATATTCTATTTTAGCCCGTTATTGACCTGATACCTAACACTTGTGTTTATATCTGCACACATGCATACAGATACACACCTGCCCTCTCTCCTCCAGCTCAGTGAGCATGACTATGGAGCAGCTTCTCCACTCCCAGATCATCCTCCAGAAGTCCTCTATGGTGTGCTGTAGGGGCCCCTGGCTGGCCATGTACGAGTCTTTCTGACGGTAGCCCTGAATGAAGGGAAAGGAAAGAGGATATATGTTACAAGGGGAACAGGAAGGCTTAAAACACTGGATCAATTGCTTACATTAATAAAATGAAATGACCCACTCTAACCCAGGCACTAATACACTCACATCAATGAAAGAGGCGTTGACGTAGTCGGTGTTCTCCTCTCCTCGTTTGACTGGAATGATCACTCTGTTGAACTCATCTGTAGCGAGCAGGGAGAAGCATTAACCCAAAGAAAGAGTTATAGGTACAATTATACTGAACACACGCCCACGCACACCTAAACCCTCACAACTCACATGGAATGATCTGTAGGACTCTGTTCTTCTTCATGTTGGCAGGCAGGTTACCTGTCCTCATCTTGTCATTCTGAATCTTGATGGACGTGAGTTTCTAGAAGTTATACGGTTCAAAGATTAAACTATAAGCGTGAGATCATTTGTTTTCGAAAACAGTGAAACATTCTACTGTAACGAAACCGCTTGAGGCAGAGTTGTGACTTGTGAAGAGAACACATTAGCAGACCTTGAATTCTGCCTCCAGACCACTGCAGCCTGCTCCAGGTGCGGGGGAATAGAGTTTAGCCAGGTGGGACTCTAGGGAGGTCACCTCCAGCTCTGTGTCTCCGTACAGATAGTGCTCTAACAATGCCTGGAAGATGAACACATACTGCATCTGTGGGAAAGAGAGAGAAGAGAATGTAAAGTTAAAGCAGAAAAGATGATTGCATATTGCATGAAGGAAGAGACTGAATGTATTTTTTCAGTGGTGTGCCAACACTGGACTTACGTCAGTCTGGACCATTTGACAGCGCTGGGCTCTGATCCTGGTGACGAAGCCAAACACGTCCACCTTCCTCTCTGCGATCATCATGTCCAACATGGCATCGATCACGATGAAGGTGCCTGTTCGCCCCACTCCCGCACTGACAAGACACATGTTGTAAACCGTGTGTAGCATGGACACAAAGAAGCAAAAATAACAAAGTAAGCTTTGATCCACTTACCTACAGTGGACCACAATGGGCCCAGCATACTGGGGGTTGCAGGTCTTGACTTTCTTAAGGAACTTGAGCATGCCAATAGGGGTGAAGGGCACCCCAAAGTCTGGCCAGCTGGTAAAATGAAACTGGGTGACAAGCCTCTGAGGCTTTTTGCCAGACACATCTCCCACCTGAGAAACAAACAAACCAAGTTAAAAAACACAATTCAGAGTATTTGGGGTTCAATTTATGTGATTTAATATAAAATATGTGAATATTTGAATTAGTCAAATGACTGTGGAGAAACTTGTCTAAAGATATTTGGAAACAAGCAGTACACCTGCAGCGTTGTGTGTATCTAGTCAGCACATTTGTACCACAGGAAGAATGCCACTACAATTACCAGAAGCAACGGGAGTGATTTCACCTTGTGAGGCACAGCGAGTGTCAGACTTCTCCTTAGTCAACACTTTATAACACAAAGAGTAAAACAACTTTAGCTCGGTATGCCCACTGTTAACAGGTTTACGGTACCTGCTGAATGCAGAACTTGCGGATGGTGTAGTCCACCAGAACCATTGTGTCCTCCACAGACACTCGAATGTTCCCATATGTCCAACAGCCCTGGTCCGGCCAGTACTGGGCACACTTACACTGTAACACAGAGAACAATTAAACAGAAGAGCTTAGAAGCCTTGTTTTATGTCAGTTTAAAGAGGGACTTTTTAAAATGAGCTTATCTGAAACATGCTGTATCTTTGACAGCATGAGCTTAGTGAAAAAGAGACATTGAGGTCAAGTCCTAATTTAGAGACTAAACATGCTCACGTAAGGATTCACATGATTTAAAAAGTGCACTACTTAACTTAATAGATAAAAAAAATAACTAGGCAAATAACATAAAACCAAACTAAACTGTGTATTTATATTCTATACAAAAAACATGTCCTTTAAATTTTATTGATCACAGCATAAATCACAAGCATCAACATCCTCCCTCCTGCTGCAGCTCGCCTACCTCTTTTCTCTCTTTCAGATTGGTCACCATGACAATGGTAGCTGTGTTTTGCTCCCAGATCATCCTCCAGTAGTCATTTACTGTTTCCTCCTTTGGCCCTGAGAGCACAAGACCAACACAGAAACAATGGAGAGGATAAGTGATGAGCTAATAATCAAGTTGTTTGTTCATCAAGTAAACGGGACAGCACAGCTTTTCTGCTCCACTGCAGGCACAAACCTTACCCTGAGCTGCAATAAACTTATTCTTTTCTTGGTAACCCTGCAAAAAAAGAGGTAAAAAGAGATGTTAGACGAGGCAGCTCCACATCCTTTTATATTTAGAGCACAAATATTACTTTGGAAAAATGTGGCGCTAATACTAACATTTATAAAGGAGGCATTGATGAAATCAGAGTCAGGGACTCCCTCCAGAGATGAGAGATGCACTCTGGAGTGATCGTCTGAGACAAAAAAAGCAGGACACACACACACACACACAGAGAAAAAGCAAATGAAGATGAAAAGAAGCACATTGAAAGAGGGAATATTGATTACACATGGTACATTACACACTGTCCATTCTCATCGCTAAATTTACAACTTGTAAATGTCTGATTTCGACTAAAGTATGATTGTATTGTTAAATGCTGGTAAAAGTTCTGCTTTATTAATGTCCGTCAGTGTTGTCACTCACATGGCAGGATGTTGACATATCTGTTCTTTTCTTTATTTTCTTCCTTGGAAGCAGCATCACATGATGCCTGGATAGGACAAACCGGCAGCGCCTAAACACCAAAGGAAAAAAACAAAAAAAAAATCAGATGGGTATCAGATTATCTGTGTGTGAGCCTACACATGATTTCCTGTTGGCTCCATCTCAGTGCCTAATGTACATAATTGCTGTATTTTCTGTCAACGTGCTGCAGCAATAGGCTGATTAGCTGACAAACACAATGAGATCTGGTATCAGACATGTCTAATAACACATCGTGGACGATGCTTCAACTTTACAGATGTTTGGGTTTTAATTACATTTTATTGGGATTTTTTCCACATTTATTCACAGGACAGAATCAACCACAGTGTAACAGTGTCTACACCACTCAAACCACTGGTTCCCAACCTCTGACACGCTACCACAACTCTGTTAATCAGTTACCCTTTCATCGATGATACCTGTGCCGTTACGAATGTGTTCATGTCAACTGAATTTAATATGGACGCAACACCACAATAATCCCTTCATTCATACATTCATTTGAATTGTCAGTTTAGTCAAGTTCTGAATTAGGTTAAAGGTAAATGTCAGAGTCAGTAAGTTATCATAGGCTGTGTGTTGAATATGCCATACATTAAACTCCTCCCTGAAGAGCTTGTTGTCATCAGCCATGCGACGGTTCATCTCTTCCTCTAACTTGTCGACAGGAAGAGGTGGGTACTTCCTGTTTGTGCTGGGTGAGCGGGCCAATAGCGGGACACTCTGGAGTTCTGTGACAGCAAGCAGGCAGGGTAGAGACAGGGGTGATGAGAGTGGGGGGTGGGGGAGACAAGAGTAGATGAAGACATGAGAGAAAAGGTAAGAGAATGGAACTGTCTTAATTAACACGAGACTTCATTCACTGTCTCTTCTACAAATGGCCACCAGAGGGCGATGTGACTCAATACTACAGCATATGATGGAGATAGCTGCAGCCCTGTTAGGTAATGAACAAAAGGCTCCTGTCAGCAGTGAGCCAGTGAAATGTTATCAGGTAGGGGAGCAAGATCAATCAAGTCTTATCAGAAAAAAACCCTCAGTAACAAGTTTGGCTGTACATATTTACTACCGAAACAAATAAATGATTGCTCGGTGCATATGACGTTATATCGGACAAGAAATACAAATATACACACTAATAAAAATGTGGTTTTACCTGTATCATCGGATCTACCGTTGGTTAGTCTGAAGGAGTTTGAATGGGATCCCGCCTGCTTGTACTTCTTAAACCTGTCAATCAACAAAGATCAAAGTTCATATTAATACACAGATAGATGCATTGTTCCCAACATCCACATACACCCACAAAAAAACACCACACACACACACACACACACACACACGCAGCTTTAGTCTCACAGCAGAATGCCAATCAGTCGTTGCCATGGTAACAGCAGCACCTTGGGCTTTCATTCACCGCGGGTCTCTGCCTTAGGGTTATATAAAGATCATCATAACAACATATCACCAACCGGAGCATGTAGAGGATGATGATGATGAAGATGATGACCAGCAGGGAGGACAGGGCCACCATCACGGCTATGACTGGCATGTCATCAGACTGGTTTTTGTCTGCATCAGAGACGTAAACAAAATGGAGAATAAATAATTTGTTGGATGTGTCAGTGTTTCAGTTCAAACAAAACAAAAACAGAAGAGGTATCTGTCTAATGGACAACGGGCTAATCAGTGAGTTTGAAAGGTGATGGTAAACAAATTCTCTGGCCAGGTGACCCCTTTCCCTGTGTTTCCAGTGTTTGTGCTATGTTAAAATAATGGACGGCTAACAAATGAGTCTTCCATTTAACTGACATGGTGGTATTGATCTTTTTACCTGATGCTTGACATGACAGCAGTATTTACCAGAACTACTTAAAGGACGAATTGATTGCAAACATTTTTACATAATAATTTTCAGCAGCGAACCTACACATTTACTTGTTTTGACTGGAATTTACTGAATGTTGTGATAGAGATGTAATGTAGAAAGAAAAAAAAAACAGTGTTCATTTACATTTATATAAAACAGATTTTCAGGATCACGTAGAATAGGTAGAAAAATGATGGCAGTGAGGTGAGCACCAGCCTGTATTTTTCCTATCTTTAAATGCTGCCCATGTTAATATTTCAGTGGCTTTCAGAAGAAGAAAAAACAGCAAATGGAGTGTGCAACCACCTGTCCTCCAGAGTGAGCAGATATATCACATTTTAACTGAGAGGGTCAACCATCAGCTTCTATAACTGGTTATACCCAGAATGACAGCACATTTGATGGAAAAAAAATGGTGCCATATTTATTATATTATTTTTAAAATTCAGATTATCTTTCATTTTTATTATGCTGAAATCACTTTTGTGTAAATTTTAAATGTATTTATATGTATTTTATAATTTTTTATGACTTTTTTTAGGTTGATTGCTGTAAATGACATTAATTATTCAGGATGTATATGTTAAACACTTAATATGAAAAGAACTCATTTCACATTAAAAATTAGACATTAGATGAACCAAGTTGTCTATTCTTCGTGACGTATTCTGCGGATTGCAATGGCTGACCAATTTGTATGTTTCCACTGTGCATGTGAGTTACTGGTTGAAAGTAATCACATCGTCTTCCTGCTGACCTTTCACTGTTAAACACAAACAACATGAGATTTGCTTGAACAACAAGAACAGCAGGAGCTTGGTGTACAAAAAAAAAATAGCTGCTGTTTGCGTGCAGATGGCCGCTCTGTAAGACACATTAGGCAACAACAATAGAGATTTTTCTAGAAAAATACACAGTGGTGGTGACAATGCAACGACCAAAACAGCTGTTCCATAGATCAATTCAAAATTCAAGAATGCTTCTGACATTACTGACAAAAATACGCTACAAAGAATGCATCATTTGACTTCACGCACCATATGAGCTTTCTGGGGGAAATAGTTTGGAACGTCGCCCAGTTATGTTGCATTTTCACTCACAGTTCCCAGGACTTTTCAGTGTTCTCACTTGGACAATGTGTACATTGAACAGAGCAGGAGGACAACAGGCTGTGGGTATCATGTGGAACTGACACAGCCTTGACGGATCTAATGCCATCTAGAACTGCTCATAGCTCTCGACACAAGGCCCACAGGCGGCCAGAACAAGACAATGGAGCAATTATGTAACACCTAACGAGCCCAAACTGATTATGTTATATAATAGACATACCATTTAGTGCAGTGCAGGCACATCTGTTGCACTTATCTTGACAAGGAGAGTATAATGCTTAGCAGAACTTCAACTGTTTCCCCTGAAATTTACCCCTTCAGTGTTTTTTTTTTTTCAATTTCATTTAGAATATACTTGTCATTATATTCGATAATGAAACTGTCTTTTCAAATCAATTGGTGACATATAATAGTGATTTGTGAGTTTGTGATGTCATATGAATAATTTATGGCAAAGAAAAGGATGGAAGAGTCATGTTTCACTTGCAAGGAAGTTACTAGGATGCTCAGCACAGAGACTCAAAGCTGCTAAAAGATGAAGCAGTATAATACTTAAAATTTCAAGTATTTTCTTCACAATATAATGAGCAGCATGTTATAGAAATGAAACAGATGCCTAGAAGTCCTGACTCAACACTAGCTGTTTTGAAATTAAAATACCAGACACATTTGTGAGTGTTTGTAAGAGTCTTTGTCATCCAGTTTGGTGGCTGTCTGATTCTTGTGGATGGCTGGCCAAATGCAGTTATATCACATCAGGATATTTCCAGCCCTGCTACAATGGGGTCTAAAAGCAGAAAAATGTTCAACTATCTAAAATATTAAAGGTCGACTCTTGACCAGTAAGCTCCCTTGCTTTTCATTTTATCTGTTCCCACTGCTTTGCCGGCCTACATGAATAACACAAAACTAGATGGAACAGCAAAGAAACCCAAAGTGACCCTCTCAACTAGTATAAAGAAAAGCATCGGTTTGGGGTTTTCATTTATGCCAGGGATTATTTAAATGAAATGTGGGTTATCTTAGGTATTGTTATATCCACATTCATTTGACCACCAACGTCTACTACTATTCACACTTACATGCTTCTTAGATAACAAATACAGGCATCAGGAATCCACTGGGGTCAACAGGAATAACAAATAAGCACACTTCACTTTAATAAAAGGCCACCCAGTCATTTTACAGTGTGCCCACAGCAGGGAAAACTTCTCAGGCAAGGCTGTATACAGCTGATCATCCACTGAATAACACCTTATATAAGGTTTAAAAGTATGAACCTGACACAAAGCACCAAACAACCACTACACGTCAGCCACCGAGTCTGTTTTCCTGTTCAGCACAAACAAATTTTGCCATAGATAAAATCAAAGGGTCACCAACGCGCACAACGCAATTCAAAAATGCCCGTATATGGTACAACACACTAAACCTAAATGATTTCCCACACTTGAGTGAATGAGAGAATTGGAAATGTGAGAAAAACATCTTGCGTTCAGCTGCAGGTTTTATGACTGATGGTTTAAGTAAGTGTTTTTTTTCCCTTCAAGATGAGTCACAACTCAACGTATCTCGTGTTGGTGGAGGCCTCATCACTTATGCCTCTGCTCTGATAAAGCTGCCCTTGTTTGTTGAAAGGTGATACATATTGATATTAGTATATATATTGAATTCAGTCAAAACCCTTGCTCGTCTTTGAGTATAGTGTCTCAGGATGGGATAAGTTTTTGTATGTTTTATGCTAGCTTGTTTATGTCTGAGTAGAGAAATACACATTTTTAAATTCTCATGAATCTATACATTTTTTAAGATAACTAAGCAAGAGGTTGTTTGTTATATCACAGTGCTCTACACATGTAACAGCACTCACCCTGTGGAAGGGAGTCTGAAGTGGACTCAGGTAGCGTGGTGGTCTCCATCTCCGTGGTGAAAATATAATCGTCACCACCACCACCACCTCCACCAGAATTGTCTGGAGTTGTCGTGTCTACAGCTGAAGTTGTAGTATCGTTCTCTCCCACCACTTGGGTCGGATGAGGGTTAGGGCTGGTGCTAAGTGGTGCCTGGGTTGGAGTTGGTAAAGGGGTCAAAGAGACTGGTAACTGTAGGGTGCCATTGGGGCCAGCAGGCTGTACATCCCCATCACCAGCTCGGTTCGTGGTTGTGGTCATTTTTGTTGTTGTCACTGTTGTTTCCGTGTCTGAGATGACTGCAGGGGCAGCTGTCATGGATGGGCCCGTGTGGGCTGTTGCGTTTGCCACTGTGAAGTTGAGTAACGTAGTGACATTTGGAGGACCTGCAATGAAGAAAACAAGAAAAGGTCAATTAATTTACAGTTTTTCCACTGTGAGCCTTTAAAATGAAGAAGAGGAGTAAGTAAATATATTTTGATTTAAGTAGACAAGGCTCATACTTGTGATAGGGACATGGTCCTGGGCTGAGGCCCCAAGGGCTAGACAGAGAAGCAGGAGCAGGGGACACACACCCATTCTGCCCTACATGGATAAAGGGATAATAGGTATTAGTCAAAAACAACCTCCAATTTCATTTAAATCAAAAATAAAAGATACTAAATATAAGTATGTTTTTTTGACAGAGATCAAAGGTTTATGTGATGTATAATCCACTAGGTTATATATATATTTTTAATCTTCCACCCTAATCCCACAGGCTCATTTTTGGAAATTAATACTATTGAATTTGAAATTAAAATAAAATACTTGCATAATGTCAGACTGTGTGTGTTAAATGTTGTTTACCTGAAGAAGCGAAGTTGGCATCAAACACTCATTCGCACAGCGTGATCCTAGAAAGCAAACAGATGACATTATCATACTTTTGCTGATAAACTAGGACGAAAATGTATCATTGTTTTACTTGCTCCTTAAACCACGTGTCCGCATGCATCGGGCTAAATTATTTAATAATGACACACGAACACAAATGGTTGGTCTATTCAGGGTCACAGGTGTGAACACAGCATGCCAACGTTTGAGCATATGCAACCTAATATGACCCATTCAAAGACTCTGATCTGGGAAACAGGTCGGATGTTTCATAAACTAAATAATTATTAGTATTAGTATTAATCACCCAAAGCATGACAGAATTAGTGTCACATTTAAATTCAAGCAGTGACAGTGAATCAGCACTTAGGACACCGGCATGTGGATGTGTATGTGAAGGCCAGAGGACAGAGGTGGCCAGGCTGGCTGACTGTCAGTCTTTTGTATAATCCCAGAGGCCAACAAGGCTGTTGTTTCACTGATTGAGCTGTGAAAATCCCTGGACGTAATCCAGGGTCCCGACCTTGGAATAATCCAGTCCGTCTGTCTCTGTTTGCAGAGATACTTCAACGCTGCACTGAGTCAAACACTGCAGTGCTACCACACACAAACAAGAGCTTTACATCACAGGTTATTACATCAGCGGGCAGAGGATAAATTGGGTGCTAAAAGCTCTAACAGCGCCAGTTGCCAAACTTCTGTTGTTCTGAACTGAGCCCATTCATTGCAGCTCTTACATTCTAGTTTCAGCACAACACCGTTTGGCTCGGACTGCTGCCTGAAATGAGCCATGATGAGAAATGATGTGGTCACCGGAGATGCTGTTAACCTACAAATCCAATTGTTACTCTCTTTGTCGTCGACGCATGCACCCGTTTAGCAAGAAGATGTGCGTTTTCAAAAATGATTCATGCCCTAAGAAAAATGACAAACTTCATTCATAAATTTTACTACAATTTTAGTACAATAAAAGTCATTTTGGTGAGACATTCTTTTTCTGATACATTTGGAAAATGTGTGAATTTTTTTTTAATTTAATTTACACAGTGGTTTATAGTCACACAACACATCAGGTATTATAATTCTTACAGTGACAAAACACATTAGCAACAAGCACAACAAGCACTATTAATAGACCATCTCCCTGTACCTACAGTTTGTTTGTAAAGCCATAAATCAAAGTGAGTGGTACTTTCTTCCTCTTCTGTCTGCTAATATACACAAAAGAAATTCCCAGCTACCTCAACAACCACATCACAAAGTAAAACCTTACCTATACTATCTTCCCCTTGAGTACTCATTAAAAGGCTCAGTTATAATGGACAAGCTTCCCCACTGTTCAGAGAGAATTAGAGTTATACTGCATGTGCCATTAGGCCCAACATGATGTGACAGACAAAGGTTACTAATGGATATGTTCACATCAACAAGTGTTTTTTTTTTTAGTAAATTCTTTTTTTAACGAAGCGGGAGTCATTGTTTAACGTGTGTGATCCGGTGAGGCACAGTGACGTCACCTGTGTTGGTGAACGTGATGTAAGTCGATCCTGTTGCTACCCTTCACCTCACTCAGATGCTGCAGCAGAACCTGAACAGTCTTTATCCAGGGACAGTGTGCTCCCAAAAGTACTCGCAAGACCTCTGTGAGGAGCAGCACTTTTTCTGTGAGTGTGTGTATAAGCATAAGATTCTTTTTTCAGACCTATGGTCGAATACGTCATTAATTTAAGAGGCACAGATTCTGGGCAGGTGCTTCTTTGAGTCCTGTTCTGTGGGTGCTCTGTATTAAAAGATGTGAAAAGGGAGCACGTTGGTTTCTTTCATTTTCAAATGATAAAGAATACAGGAAATATCCTAAATATCCTGGTTTAAATGCAGTAAATAAATCATGAAAAGTTCTGGCCAGGTTTTAACAATGTCCCTACAATAATTATTTTCTTATTAAACAGATTTCTATTGCAACACCTTTACTGACATCATTCTTCTCCAAAAAAAACAAACAGCCTACCACCTACATTCTCAGATTTTATCTCTTCCTATGTTTCACAGAAAGATTTAATTGACAAAAGCACTGTTCATCTTTAGTCTTCAGTTTCTGTCAGTCCTGTGACCTGCTGTGCTGTGATATAGCCAAAAATGAAAAGGAGAGTAAATATCTTTCCAACACTGTTCCCTGAAGAGGAAACATGTGCATACCTATCTATTAGTGAATGAATGTACTCAAAAGGTAGTCATGCAGCTCATGCTCTCCTGGTTTTGAGCTTGTGTTGTGTAACCTTGTGAATATTTTTGAGACAAGGCAGAGCACTTTACAACTACAAGGGTTCGAGGTGCCCCGTGGCAAAGTGCAAAACTATCACAGCTTTTCTTAAGACAAGTACCCAAAATCAATACTTTTACTGGAGGGAATAAAGAACACACACACACAACACAATGAATGTTCAGGACACTCGTCTTTTTGATGGAAATCAAAAATTACATTCATATGAATATGAATGTAATTAATACCTGCTGAGTACTAAAGTGTCTCTATAACACTGAGCACTGAAAGTGATGAGATATGGAGATATAACATTGAATATTTGGTCTGAACATTTGTAACCATGCCAAAATTCTGGTACTGTCACTGGTAGTGAAAGAGCTTAACAAACTCCAGTACTTCTGATTGACTAAAACGTAGATGTCCAGTAAAATCATGTATCAGAACGAATGAAACATAGCTCCAGTAAACCATTAACTCGCCATTTTAAATAAGCTAAGGTAACCATACTGACCACAGGTGCCACAAGCAACATGATTCATCTTCACACTACATTTGTAGTTAACTTTCTTTCCTAAAGAAATTAACCTAATTCAGACTTAAAACATGTACATGTTTATTTTTCTGGAAATCATCTTCTGTGGTCAAAAGTAAATACAATAATAATACATGCTAAGATATTTCTGGAAAAAAGTATAAAAAGTAGTAAAATGTATACTTCAATGTAAATACACCACATATATGATGCTAGAAAATAGATGGTGAAGATGTGAAAAACTATGAGTTAGACAGAACAATTTTGTGTTCAGGATTTATTTGGGCAGGGCAGAACGCAGGACTCAAAAAAGATGCATTGGAGCCTGGGTTTGAGTCTGGGTTTAAAATTTTTTAAAGATTTCTAACATTGCTAATAATTAAGACTCCCTTGCCTTGGAATGGTGCCTTTTTCAAGAAGAAAAAATTATCTAATATTGTAGTTTTGAAGTGTGGCCTCTAAAGAACAACATTTCCCATGAGCCCTAAGCGTTTGTGGGCCCGACGAAGCTGACCGATCGCAGAGAGTTCAGACATGTCTGGAATAATAGCAGGAAAGAGAGGACTGAACACTGGAAGGTTTTCAGACAACATCGATTACAGCTACAAAACTGAAAAAATTACTTTAGAAGAGCTTTGGTGAGTGTTTTTGATGTGGACAAGAAAAATAGGCTTGTTCGAGATGAACTGCACCTCGCCTGGAAAGCAGACCAGAGCAGGCGGCGGCAGCACAAACAAACACAAGACATAAGTTTTCATTATTGATTTGTCAGATATTTAGACTATCAGGGCTGAAACATCTGTGCAGATGTTATTTTAGGAATCCTCTGTTACTTAATAGCCTACTTTGAGACTAATATCATTAATGTTTATTTCATAGACTAGCGCAATTATGATCTGTACTAAACACAGAAATGTTTCAGCCTTTGTGATAAGCCACATTTATTCCATTAAAGAAAATTATTTTCATACTGAATATCCTAAATAATGGAGTAAAAAATAAAACGTGCAGAAATCACAGGCTACTTAATCCGCGCACAACTTTCACCATCTTAAACAAACCTAATGTTGCGATAACGTAAATACCCACTCTGACGCACTTCATGGGAACTGTGGTTTTTCTGGACAGTTTCAGCACATTTACTGGACATGCCCCTAGCATTTCAGGGCAGAGAATACCTTAATCTGGTTGTTTAAAAAATTTAACATCTCCCTTTGATTTGAACAAATATTTAGTACTGTTTTACACAGATTTTAATGTTTATGTTTAATGTCCTAAATGTTAATATTCAAATTTTGCCAATCTTGTAATACATGTTAAACAATGTGCACAATCATTTCCTTTAAGAAATACACTACCAGTTTGGACACACATAGATATGAGCATGTTTGTGAAAGAAAAAAATAGAGTAGCATGTTATGTTTGTGAATGCAAATGTATTAATTTAAAATGATAAGTGATCATTAGAAAACCATGTGCAATGATGGTAACACAACTGAAGACATGCGTGTCCAAAATTTGGACTGGTAGTGTATCTTAATCTCATGTCTAGTTATTTAAGGCAACGTACTGAATTTGAAAATCTTTCTCATATTGTGCAGCCAATCCTTAACGCGCATGCAAGTGCTGAGCTTGACCAACTAGTGAAGACAGTTGTCTCTGTGCCTGTGGCCAACTGCAGACCTCATAGGAGTGCAATCACACAGTTGTGAAAGGGCTGGGCTGTTCCCATGCCATTTCATTCACACACTGAAAAGAACACTTATAGGTGGAATATAAAGGAAGTCCAATTACATCTCCATGACAACCAAAGGCCAAGACGTAAGATCAATGCAAGGTAGTCATTTAATATGGAGGGCTCCCACTCAAGTCTGTGGATTTCGCTGATGCTTTTGTATTCACCTGTGACCTTAGGCGAAGTAATAAGTATCTTTTCTCACTGTGTGGACATGAATTAATGAATAGCTCAACACTGAGGCAGCTTTTTTTTTTTTTTAAAGTAATCTCACGGGAAAAGAAAATACTTCAGCCTGACACAAGAATGCTAAATGGTTGCTCCCATTTCCGCAGTTTATTACATGTTGTTTAATCAAAATTCGACTAAAAACAAATGCGGCAAAGGAATATAACTACTAAAATTCTGTGAATGCTCTATGTTCTCAACGTCAACAAATCTCATTAATAATTCACAGAGGCGAATGAGTGAGCTGGAAACCCAACACATACAAATCCTTCAGGCCTCTGTGACATGGCAGCGGTGGTCAAGGCATCTTTACCAGTCATGCAGAGAATATTTCCCTCTGGTTTTCTGCAAGGCATGCTGCTTCGCTAGTCGCTGCAGTGCTAGATAATGCTCGTCTGTCCGTCTCCATTCATGGCATATTAATACGGTTTCTATGTATTGGGAGGCAGGGGGGTCCAGGGCAACAGGAATACTGTGAATGCTTGTTCACAGGAGACTGAAGTAGGCCTAACTCAGGGCAGCTAGGATTCTTACTCTAAAACAGACCACAGATTATACGTCCCCAGTGCCACATACAACAGCCACAATCCTCTGGACTTCCCTTTCTGAGGGATACTACTCCCTGCTGGTGTGGTTTCTGTTCCTGTTGGCTTCATTCATGAGCTGGCTAGTTGATGAAAAGATGAGGAGAAGCATGGGATTACTATTCTGGCTAATCACACAGGCAAAAGTGACCACTGTGTCTGTTATTAAGCCAGTAATGATGATTTGATTCCATCAGGCTGGAAGGATCAAGAAAACTCACTTGTTTCAATGAGTGAAAGTGGTGAGTCAAAGAAGCTCGGCTGTGCCCGCCTCATTGTGGGGTTTCTCACAGAGCATGCCAAGGGCCTCTCAAGCTTTCCCACATTGGACACAGAGAGGATGTGGAGGCGCAAAGCATGGCCTCCCCACAGAAGCCACTGTGACCTTGAAGTGTGGAGTGGGGCTGAACGGGCAGCGAACGAGCCACAGAGAAAACCAGATTTGCTAACACTTCTGCCATTTGAAACTGACACACTGAAACGGATTTTTACAGCCAGCATACAGCTCAGGGTTTTCTGTATGAACTGAAGTGGGTCAAAGTATCGAAAACTGTGAAGTCTTGGGCTTTAATTTCTTTTTATTTAGAAAAACAGAGAGGAAATCTCAAATTAAGTATTATGGTATTAGTAATGATAATGAAACTTATATCATTACTGGAAGAGAAGTGCAGATTATTAAATCATCATAAAACATTAAACGTTGTAGCTGATGGAAGTGCACCAAAAACACCTTCTTGGCTTAGTTTAGCATATTAGGGTGATTCATAGTGCTTCATATCTTTTTATCTTATAACTTCTTACATAAAATCGTACCTAAACCTAAAGTGAAGCTTCGTATCTGAAGTGACCATCTCCACCTCATGCGTCTCCTTCTTCTCCTCTGAAAAAAGCCCATCCAAGACGAAGAAGACAACCGTCTGAGATTTAACGTCACAGCAGTGTCATGACAGCTATTCTCAAAGATTATTTCTCTTTTCTGGACATTTTTAAGTGGTGCACTGAAAGACTGCTCAAGCATGTTAACATGTTCTTTTTTCATTTTTTCACAGCATTGCAAGAAAGGTCCATCAAGCTCAAAGCCCAATGCCAACTACAAATATAAATATTTATAACTACTTATAACTCCAACTGGTTCAACTTGAACTAAGTTTGACACAACTTTGATGCAATTATTTTTTTTAAATACAATAAAGTTTTTTTGTAAGAAGACAGAAAGGCCAAAATACAACAGAGTGAAATTACTGAATGCATAATTTAGCACATTTCAGTTTTTCCATTAACAAAAGGACAATAATAATAATAATAATAATAATTATCATAATGGATACTTTAGGGAAATTCTTGAGGACAGGCACCAAGTGTTCAGTGTCTTGTCCAGGGACACTGTGACATGTGGCTAGTAATCAGGAGAAACAGGGAAGCGAACCATCAACCCTGGGGGTCGTAGACAACTGCCCTATCAACCGTCACCCCAAAGTATGGCTTTTAATTCCACACATTAGCGACTGCTGCCACATTGACACAAGAATCTCCATTGTGTAGATGTACTGCATAACAACAAAATAATTTCTGTACATCTTGTCATGTTACAGAGGTGCAGCCTAAAGTAAACCTACTGATTTCACGCCCTTCTTCCACAACTCAAAAAACAATACTGTGCAAACTAAACTCTAATGGAGGACTAAGAAGGTAGGAAACAGCTTTGACTGGATCATACAAGAGCTTACAAGATTAAAAGACTTAAAATTGTATTTTATAAGTATTTTTTAAATATAAAAATCACACCTGTCCACCAAAAAGAAGTAAACTATTATTCATATGCTTCCCAGTCGTGGTGAACCAGAAACATCAATTACACCACATCAGGAGGATGTAAAATAAACAATTTAATTGATAACTCGAAGGAGTTACATAATTACTACTTCACATCTACAGGAGGACAGAACAAAACTGGAGGGTTCCCAAAAAAGTTTTCTCTGTCAGCCAAGATGTTTGATTTATGTCACACCAGTTCATTTCCTGTATTGTGAAATAAATATCATTAAGGTCAAATGGCATATGACATATAGCTGTAATCAGGCTCCATTACGTAGCTGTGTTTATTCTGTCAGACTGAATTACAGTGCTCTTCCACGGTGAAGCATGTAGGCCTACAGGTGGAAACAAAAATAAAAGCTCCTGCCCCACCCAAACAGCCAACTCATAATACAATGTCAGCACCCTGAAATTGTACAATCTGACAACATGTAGGTAATTTTAAAGACCCAGCCATCGAAACTTTACGCAAAGTCCCACAAGAACGATGTCAAACTATATTTCCGACTTATTTTTAGAATCTGGGCCAATGATGAAAAGTGTGGTGAGAGGATCACTCAAGCTCTTGTGCTAAAACTCTTTCTGCATCCCAAGACAGAAATAACTGTTTTCTTAAAATAGTTGAAGAAGATATGCAGAGAGCGAGCAAGCGAGTGAGATGATAACAGCTCTCAGTTTTCTCTGTCATAATGCCAAAGCAGACCCCCCCCCCCCCCCCCCCCTTCCTAACTTTTATGAACCGCTTCACAACAAGTGGACGTGGACGTGTCCTGGCCTGAGAAGCAGAGGTCAGGGAAGCCTGTTGGGTTACACACTGTAGGGAGACACATGCGTTGGAGAAGCACAGCACTCGGATGGTCCCAGCAGGAGATGTTGACCTTGGTGAAGTGGAACGAGTGTTGTGGAAAAGCACTGAGTCTGAGGTATGGTTGTGCTCTGCAGTTCAGTGAATCAGTCCAGATGTGATGAGTCAAGCTCCAGGCAGACACAGCAGAAACTTTTTTTTTCTTTTCTTCTTTCAGATATGACAAGCTGGGTTCTGCCATGCCTCCTCAGCCTGCTGATGCTTATCTCTGCTCTGACTTTTAAGCAAACTCCTTTTTCCTGCAGCATTGATCTTGTAGTTGGTGCTTTGGCTTAAATGAAGCAGCAACTGTTGGGATTCATTCATATCCCCCCCCCTATTTCCCATGACAAACAAGCCATTACAAGATTTTAATGAGGTGAGAAACCATAACTTTCAATCCAAGTGAAAGAAAAGTAGTAGGCTGCTTAAAAAACTAAAATGGTTACACCCAACAGAAAGAGATGAGAATATTAATCATTACAATAATCTTTTGGGAGAGGTCGTAAAAGAGACTTCATGTCTGAGAGCTGAAGAAGACAGTTTGACAGACCATACATGTTAATGTTAGGTCGACCTAATTCCTGTTGTGGGTCTCATGAAGTGCCCCCCCCTCCCCGCCCTGCTCCTCCAAACACCCACCCATCCAGCCAGGCAGCTCCCCACCCTCTCTGAACGTGTAATAACAAAGCGCTGATCAATAAAGTGGACTTTCACAGGGGCAAAGCAGACCTGGACCCCCCCTCTTTGTTCCAGTGCCAGCGCAGCACCGTCTCCACTGGCACAACAAACCGATTTACAGCCTCCGACTTCTAAAAATAAGAATGTTGTCGCTCTCATCTTTAAGCCCGCTTTTTCTTGAGAGCCCCCTTTCGCCAAAAATGTTCCCCTCCCTGCCTCCGAGCTACTTGTGAAATGTTCAAGCGCTCACGAGAAGGTTTACAACTACTAAACACGACCACACCGCCCGCATAACCCGGGGTCCGTGTCCGCTGCGAGGTAGCCGTCGTTTCATGTCCACCGCGGGACAAAAGTGCTTGTTTGTGGGTGACACGATGTTACAGCGAGAGGAAACACGCTGCTACAGCGACATTGTAACAAGTGGGATTCAGGCTTTGCGCAACAAGAAAACTCACCGCAACTCCTGTAGAGTCCAGAGGAAATCCGAGGAAGGGGGAGGCGAAAAACACTCAAAAGCCGAGCAGGAATTTCTCTCTTTTTCTTCCACGTTTTTCAACCCCGGCCCCTGTCTCCACACCCCAGGAACCGAGAGTGTGAGCGGGGTGGAGAGGGGGGGGAGAGGGAGAGACCTGGGTGATAGCAGAGGGGAGAAGCACGATCTGGGACACACTCAACAGTCCGCAGTCAGTTTATCTGCTAAATCCAGGCACGCAAGGCTCCCTCTAACAATCCCGAAGTCCCCTCGACGTATTCCCCTTTCAGGCGGTACTTTCTTGGCCTTCCTGGGTGTTAAATCCCACTGTTTATCCGCTGTATCCGGGCGCGTCGGCCGACTGTTCTAGTCCGCCATGTTGTGTGTCTGTCTGCATAGGAAGAATGGGAAGCGAACAGCAAATTCCCAGGCCAGGCCCCGTCTCTTCTCCACTCCGCTCCCGCATAGCCCGCAGCGACACCTGCTGGCAGAGTTCAATACTGCAGCGTCTCAGTACTTGCCCACACAGAGGGCAGGAGACCTCCAAAGGGTCCATGAAGGGCCCGGACATTCACTCTACCCCTTATACTCTACTTACATTTCATCTATCCCGTAGTTAGCCGAACTTTTCTGATTGAGGCACATGTTAATGCATCTATATAATGACATAATCATGTAAAACTACAGGCTAACACAGCCAGGAGGCATTCTGTACTGCATAATTAGTACTACTTATTTGATACTACAGCACTTTTATTTTTGGAAATGCTTAGTGCAGAAGATTTAGGAGTAAGCTGCTTTAAAAGTGTGAATTCATTACTTTTACCTAAAAGTTCTAGATCTAAATGATTGTGGTGCTACTGGAAAGTGTGACATCCTTCTGAAGGTGGTTTCATGAGTACTGGTCCAGGAAAAACATGTTTTAAAGAAAAGGAATTACCTCAAAATGTTAAGTGAGACCATGATCATGAAATACTTGCTTATCTGATACAGTGGTGAATGGTTAGGACTATGTTGCAGGTCACTGACAGAAAATGATCGGTTAACAGTTTTGATAACCACAATATCTTTTAAATTTTATTAATTAACCAGTACAAACATGGATTTGTTCCGCTCCTCCACTTGTCATTGTTGTGGGGATCAGGGACAGTCTGCTTGAAGCAACAGTCCATCATAGCTTTGGTTTGAGGTCCTCATGGTGTGATGAGATGCGTGCAAACTGAGCCACTGGCAGCTATGATAAACTTTTAATAACACTAAATACTGCATCAGTCTATTAAAATTCACTCAATGATTTCTGCACATACAAGATGCCATATCTCATTTATTATTTATTGATTTTAGCAGCAACACAGGTAAAACATGGAAGTTAATAAATAATATTCAAGTGTACTTAGATGATGTTTTGACTGCTGGTTAATTTCCAGACATAAAACCACTCCATAGAAAGCAAACAACCTTGTGTACCAGTGTAACAGTACTAAAAAAAAATTGTGTTGACAATTTGTGCATGTTCAACACAAATTTAATGGTTAGGATCAACTGCAAACCAAACCAGAGGATTTAGTGAATATTATAGCCGTGCATTTTAGAAGCATGTCAGAAAATACATGTAAGCTGTTGCTGGAATATAATGTGCTGTATGTGTACAATCAGTCATCAGTTTAGCTGGAGGTACATTTAAAAAGCGTGTGCGTCTCAGCAGCTGATAGATTTGCAAATACAGTCCTTACACTCCCATGTTGGCAATGACAGCGCGGGTGAACTCGTCGCTTGTTGCATAGCCTCCTAGGTCACCAGTGCGCACCTGTTGCAAACATAAGGACAGTGTTACTATATGCACAGCTGCAGCAACACATGTCCACATACAGTATTCATCAGGCTGCATGTTAGAGAGCCTTTAAAAACTGTACTCACAGAAAGCGCCATCAATCAATGAGATGTCTCATTTCCTTAAGTTATGGTCTCTTCTTTATTTTCTCGCATATTCACTATCACCCAAAGCTGAGAATTCAAACGTCCCACCCAAATAAAGTACAACTCAAGCTATACTGCAATAGTCATTTTCAGAAAAAAAAAACATTGTTTTCAATGCTAACAATAGGAAACAACACACTGCCGTTGCAAAACATGCATCCAGTTTTATTTTATTATTCCAACCACAATTGCAACATACAAGTCCAAAGCTAACTAGTAAGAGACAACAGAATGCTTTTTATTTAATACCACATCATACTTGTGATCACTTTTAATATGCGAATTTGAAATTTATATCTAAGATTTGTGGCTGAAAAGGGAACAAAATCTGATGAACATGAAAGAGAAAGCAGATATGACATTGTTTACACTGGGGGTGGTAAACATTCTCCATAATAAGATTTATAATTTTACAGTTACTATTATATTAAATTCTTTATCTACCACCAAACTACATTTGTCACTTAAACTGTAGCGCAGTAATACAAAAAACATTATGAAATGGAAAAATATTTTAGTTTCTTACGGAATCAGCAGCACAAACTGTTTTATGGGAACAAGTAAGATCATATTATGACAAAGCTTGATAATAAGTAATAAGAAATAACAGCCCAGTTGTCCATTTCTGGACACTGTGAGATCCACACAAAGATTTTATTTGGCTAATAAACTTTATAATACCTATTGCGGCATGACACTTAAACGTATTTTACACTGAGTGTTGTAATACCTGAAAGTACTGTGCATCTTGATGCTGAATAGTGTTTGGTTTTGTTGAGTTTTGTTTCAGCAGATTTGTTATTGTTACTGTAACTTGTAATTTTAATGACACAGCAAAGAAAGATGAATTTTGCATTAGGATAGCAAATGTGTGTTATGAAGTAACTGGCAGCATTAATTTCAGCTGTTGAGTTTACATCACGCCACTGGCAGAACAGTTTTATTAGAAATGTTTTTAAACACAGCAGCTTTCAAGTTTCCATTGTACATTCCTGCATAATGAGAAAATCAAAACAAGAAGAATGTGAAGTGAGTTGTTCTTGAATTGAGCTAAAGGTAGATGATAACAACTGATATAAGGTGTTTAAAAAGGGCAGAGTGGTTGATGTAGTTTATATGGTCAAAGTAGCTGAAACAAGTCAAAGCATGAGGAATAAGGTTGGACAATAAAAGAAAACATTTACACGGCGCTGATTCCAACAAAATACATGAGAATGTAACTGATGGTGTTTGTCATAACTGTATTTCACTACCGTTGTTTGGCTGTCAGAGGAAGGGGGGGGGGGGGGGGGGGGGGG
>JAUYWH010000022.1:7283652-7315667 GCA_034779795.1 Ctenopoma multispine | reverse complement strand
ACCATGCGGCCAGTTCACGTTAAGAACAAGGGCCAGGTTTAAGGAAAGGTCAGCGACGTGTGAGATGAAAACGTCTTAGTAAATAGGCCGATGACGCAGGTTTTCCACAACAGCGTGCACAAAGTCGCCAGTGGTACAGTAACCGCCAAGGTCTCGTGTCCGTACCTGAGACGCGTGTGTGCACACACACACAAGCAGGATAATGGGGAGAAGAGGTAAGTGAGGGACAGGGGACAGTGTAGAGGAAGGGCACATCAGACAACTTGCAGGCAAATTCTGCTTTGAACTGAGAATCATTCCCTCAAATTGTTTGTTTCTTACACACACACACACACACACACACCACAAAATACTGCTGCTGATTTGACCATGCAGTGTAACGCCAAAGGTCCACCCACTTCATGCTTATTGTTCTGTCAGTGTGTGTTAGTGGTATCAGAAGGCTGAGAAAAAGTAAAACCACTGTAGACACATACATACGCAATTTATAAGTAATAATAATTATAAGTAAGTAATCAAAGGCTCTCCAACATACTAAAAGCCAGTAACCACATTGTTAGGTCGAGGCTTTTGTGAGTCAAGAACTGCTCATTTTACACGTAGTGCGTTAGTGCCATTGCTACAGACATCTTATAAGACACTTCGGATACTCCTTTGGTGCAATTTTATTTTTCTGAAGTGTCACTAGCACATTGACAGTTAACATGTGAGAATGTAATTACTGACCCACAAATGCAGTGAGTAGAAGGTTAATTCAGACAAAATGACATGATCAGGATACAAAGTGTAAGCTTTGTGTAGTCTCCCATACACTCATTCTGCAGATCACCAGTTGTTATTTTGCTCTACTGCTCGATTAGCAGACACAGAAAAACTTTCCCTTTCAGTTTTTGACACTGTTCATGGCTAGCATTTCCACATTCATAGGCTGAGTGCACCAGCTAAAACTTACTCACACATCCACACATAACAACACTTACCTTGCCCTGTTTGATGACCCTCTTGACAGCATCAGACACCATCTGGGAGTGGTACTCCAGACTACAACACAACGTGGTGACTGTTAAGAGCTGAGCAGACCTGTTTTGCATACATGTCCACGTACATACAAACAGGCACATAAAGCAGTTTTCTAAAGCCTGTGGAGGTGTGATAGACCGGGACTGAGGAAACAGGGGGATAATGTAAAATGTTGTGTACTTGTTACTACAGGGTCTGAAAAATTTACTCACTTGAGGTGCCTGAGCATGTTGGCAGCACTGAGCAGCATGGCCGTGGGGTTGGCAATATTCCTTCCTACAGCTTGTGCAAAGGGGTGGCGCGCACCCTGAAAGAAGAGATCATGAGAAATGACATCAAAACATATTATAATTTTATACTTTTTTGCTAAAAAGGAGTATCAATAACACAAAAGAAAATACAACAGATTAAACTCTGAAACACACGTAAAACAATCACAACAGTGGAAACTCACAGTCTCAAACACAGCATACTCTGCACTGAAGCTTTCTCCAGGAACAACTCCTGCTCCTCCAACCAACCCTGCTGCCAGGTTATCAATGATGTTACCATACAGGTTCGGCATCACGAGCACATCAAACTGGTATGGGTTCTGGACCAGCTGCAGCACAGTAACACAGACAATGACATGTTTAAACGTGAAATGGAGTATGATAATTTTCTTCTCAATGACAGGAAAATTAAAGTGTAGTGTATCATACAGTTTTAATTTATTTAATATTATACAAATATTAATATAAATGTACACACACTTTGCATGATAATTATGTACCTGCATGCAACAGTTATCAATGATTATGTTCTCATATTTGATTTTGGGATACAGCTGTGCCACCTCCGCACAGCTCTGGAGAAACAGGCCATCACCTAATTTCCTGTAATAAGACAGGAGAGGAGTGTTGTTATGGCTATAATGCAAATCATGACCTAAATGTACACAATTTTGAGAATGAACAGAGGAATTTGATTTAAAAATACATTCACATAAATACATAAAATACATTTATGAAAAAAAAGGAGCTTTTTCTAATTCCGTACATGATGTTGGCTTTGTGAACAGCGGTGACCTTGTTTCGCCCCTTCTTGGTGGCATAATCGAAGGCAAACTTGGCGATGCGCCGTGACTTCTCTCTGGTGATGATCTTCAAACATTCAATCACACCCGACACACTCTGAAGAGCAAGAAAACGGTAGATGCATTTTAATATGACCACTTCTATTAGTGACTTAAAAAACCCAGAGAGCAAGAGAATGAAAATAGTATTTTCAATAGTCCAACTCATGTCGGTCTGATTCAACATATTAATTTACATTTGAATGAATAAAGCTGTTTATTCCCAAACTGCATCACACATGGACAATGGTTGATGGTCAACATACTTTCATGATAAACTGAGTCATGATCAATCTAATAGAGATGCCGGTTTGCTTGATCTACGCCCCTAATAAAGACATGACCAGTCAGTCTCTGTTTAGGCACTGGAGCATCACTGGTGTGCAGTGTTTCAAGTTTTTTCAAAAAAAACCCCATCTGTTTACACATCTAGCACCTTTTTGGATGCACATTAACTACCAGAATTTGTCACTGAATTTCCTTTTTCGTCTATGTTAAGTGTTTGTTGGGGAGAGCAGCAGCCAGAGTGAATTATGAACAAGCTGTGTTTTATCCCCATTTATGTCTGTCACCGTAAACAACCTTTTTTTTGTTAGATTTAAGTTACATTTAATTCATTATGCAAGTCTAATTTTATTTTCTCAAAACATACACAAAGTTTAGTAGCATTAATTAATTCAAATTTTTAGATTGTATTGATATTATAGTCTATGAGCAAGTGGAATTAATATTTAAAACCCAATAAATAAACAAGTTAAAGACACCTGAATATAAGAGATACAATCAAACACTGTAGCATTAAAGTGTCAGTGTGATTCATCTTTGTTCTGGTGCTCACTTTAATCTTAGCTAAACCTCTGTGTGTTCATAGAAAATCTCCCTCTTAAATGAAAGAACCCGCTTCCTTTTCATGTGGGTTTAAAACCACCATTCATCCTCTGCCTGCTCTGAGGAGGATAACTATTGTTTACCTCGTGCTCCAGGGAGCTGTACTCCCCCTCGGTCTGTTCACGGATGATGACCAGGTCCAGGTTGTTGTGGCGAGTGCTGTAGCCCGGCAAGCTGTTCACGTGAACCACGTTAGCAAACAGGTCCAGTTTACGCCTGGGGAATGAGCAGCAAGCTACAGTTACATAAAAAGAACAACAAAAAAAAGAAAACAGACATACAAATACATAACTGATGTCTTGTTTTACCTCAGTCTCATCTCATACGAAGCCAGTTCCCCTTTGAACTCCATGGGTGTGTGAATCTTTCCTGGATAACCAAACATGCAGTGTAATTATGTCAAGTCTGTTTCATACTCTTTAAAACAGGGGTGTCAAACTTAATTTCATCGTGGGCCACATCACCATTAAGGTTATTGTCAAAGGGCCACTTGTAACTGTGATTATATGCCGTGGTCAACAAGTCCATATAAGCAAAATAGGCTATTGCGCAGAGCAGCACTTTGGCATCATGTCTCTCTCGCTGCGCCCGGGTGCTCACATGTGAGCAGATCTTTCTAAAAAAGAATGAACTGATGAATTTTGTGTCGATCTCCGTTGAGGGCCGTGCGTGCTGCAGTCCCAGAGCTGTTTGTGCACGCTTATATTGACCAGAACACAGATCAGCTTTTTTTTTTTTTTAAAAAAGGAAGAGTTGCCATGTATCCTGCTCTAGTTTTGCTCTGGTGCAGTAAACACAAATTATAAATATGACATATGATACTGTGATTTCTAAAGATATTTATCTGTAGAGAAGACCCGTGGTGGAAACAAACTCTGGCAATTTGTGAGCTGCGCACGGCTGTTAACATGTAATGACCGTGATGGACCGTGAAGGATCACCATGTTTTGGGTCCGGTTTGACACTGAGAGAAGAAATTACTTTTCTTTACTTTACTTGGCAGACGCTAAGACACCAGCTATTACCATTTTGGTTTCCATAAATTCTGAGTTACTACAACAAAGAGCCCCGATAAGGCCTAACTCGTCAAGACAAAGAACATGCTTAGAAATTAGTCGCTTGTCTCTCTCCCACCCTGAGCTCTCATCAATCATGATAACTGCGGCATATTTAAACGTATTTAAAGTATATAGTTAAAGAGCTGATTATTGAGAAAACAAAGACAAAACAGGAATTTTGTGTTAAAATGCAACAATATAGTTGTTTTGTGTATTTGTATGATATGTTCGAAATAGAGTCAGAAAGTAAAATTTATAATAACAATAAAATAATCTGTAAGCTCTCGCCTTGAGTTTGACACCTGTGCTTTAAAACATTCGGTTAAAGTGTTTTATTACAGCCTTTGAAATAACTCTCAGAAACAAAACAGAGATGAACTCAAGAAGGATTACAAAAAAAAAACCAACTACCTTTAATGGCCACTTTGTTGTTCTTCATAGATGTCAATACTTGCTCCAGTTTCTCCTCACTGGCCATGTTCTGTACCTCACTCAAATGAAACTCCTCAAATTCTACTGGGACATCTCCAGCCTGGAGAGAAATAGTTTTAAATGTATATGCCTTACGCACAAACAGTATTTTATTTTCAGCTTTTACTTATTTTACAATATTGCTGTGTAAAACCTCTTTGAATTGAAAAATAAATAAATCTGCTTTAACAGTGGTAGACAGTCATACTTTCAGCTTTACCTTAAACACGTCCTTGACAGCAGTCATCAGCTCAGGTCCGACTCCATCACCTGGTACCATTGTGACCTTGAAGGTAGAATCTGCACGTGGAGGGGGGGATTGTGCACAGAGACCACTAGATAAACTCAGCGGTCGAGAGGCTAGCTGTTGCCACTGGGGGCCACGTAGGCCCTGAGGATGGGAAAGAAAACACAGATGCAACAGGCCTGGGGTTGGTTAAAAAATTAAATAAACATCCATATATATTTAACGTCTCTGGATGTATCGAGCAGTGAACTAATGATCCCATTATAGCTTGGACTAAAACAAAACAGACCCTTTGTTAGTTTGCATTCACCTATGTGATATGAGAAGTTTACAAGGATAAGTCCATTTGCTAAATTGATATTAGAGACCTAAAAGAGGTAAAACTATACAGAACTTCACAAGAAAAAGGCAGCAACTACAGAGAAGTCACATGTAAACTATAACTTTTGTGTAGAGCTGAAATGATCAGTTATTACATTTTAACATACACATTCAACATTTACGTGTTTTGGTTAGTTTATTCTGGGTAATATCATTGTAACTAAAATGTTTTGGTGTTTGGGTTGAGTTATTTTGAGACCATGTGAGCATCAGTGACTATTTTCTGAAATTTTATGGACAAAACAACAACTGCATGCATATGCAGGGTTCTTCCTGTTCATTCTTTAATAATATTAATAATGACATTGACATGGAATTGTTGTTAGCTGAAACATGTTGGTGCTACTACAGGTTTCAGTCCCTTTCCCAAGGACATCTTAGCATGCAGCCAGGAGAAACTGGGAATCGAACCACTCACCCTGGGGTTTGTAGACAACTTTTCTACCAATTGAGCTACTCCCGCATTATTCATCTCATAAATTCTCATATTTAATTTAAAAGAGATATACAAGCACCGTTGTGGGTTACCTTACAAAACAAACAACAGAGTTATAAGAAGTATTGTTTTTTTCTAATTTTTGGGTATTTAACTTATTAGATCTGCCAAAAAAGACGTTGCTGTTCGCAGTGGACAAAACAGGGTGATCTGTCTGATCTGTCAAATGTCAACTGAAGCTTGAGTCTCTTGACTCTACTGACAATTATCTGGCAACTCGGAAAGACAACTCTTAACAAAATTATCAAGTCAGAAGCATAACGTTGACACCGTTGAAAAGGTCTCTTATCTGGCCTGCTCCTTCCAGGACGGACAGCTAAATGTTGGCTCTGATAAGCTGTGTGCTGTTGTTATGTGTGAACTGATGGGTCACTGCTGACAGGGAGGTTACCATGACGGGGTTAACTGAGTTAGCTAGCTACCTTAGCAACCACAAAGACACTGTTTTATCTAACGAACTTCACTTGTTTAACGATTATCTACTCATAACTTCAAATGAAAAGAAATGTGTTTTCTCGTAGCCAAGAAGAAAGAAAAGAAAACGAGGCAGTGAGGAGGCTCACAGTTAGCAATAAGACACAGATGAACCATTTACTGTTCTGAGCTTACAACAACTGCTTATGTTGAACAAAATTCAACTTCAGCCACAGCAGCTTCTTTTCTACCGACATGTTACCATCCTAAGCTTGTAAACATCTTCTAAGAACTCACCTTGACCAATGTTACCAAGCTTCCTCTCAAGGCGGCCGCCATCGTCCCAGGCATGCAGCGACTTAGCTGCTTCTTCTGTGGTGTGCTGCAGCTGCTTAGCTACAGTAGACAATAGCGGCACCAAGTGGACGAGGAGGGTGCGTCTTCCTGCTACACCTCAGGACAGTTGAACAGTCTGCAGTAGTCTGATACTCAACCCGTATGACACAGTCAATAGTCATGAAGCCTGTTATTTTGGACTAAAACCCAGAAAAGAGATTTAGGATACTAGGGAGTGTCAGCACAGAACAGTTTTCTATAATCTATGCAAAAAAATTGTTTCCTCTGGATGATCTCTGAGCAAGGAGATAATAAACATTGCAGTATGAATGTATATATTAATCGTACCCCAGATGGATGAAACTGCCAGCTTATCTCCTTTTCAAGCTTCCACTCATTCATCTCATTGCTTAAGAGAGGAAAACAAACATCAACCATAATGACTTAAAAGTCTTTATTATTTCACATCTTACAAAGTTTTAGATCTACACTATGAAACTGTATTATTGTACGCACAATACAAGAAAAACAAAACAACCTGAACAGGGCAAATGTCATGATACATAAGTAGGGTACATTTTTCAAGGGTTTGGTCTCATTTGGGTGTAAGACCACTGTTCTGAAAAGGTTTTTATATTTAGTTAATAACATAACATTTAATTAGCCAAAGATTCATTCATATGGAAACCCAGCATGCATGGTAAATGATGCAGGTATCAAGCCAACATTTCATCAGTGTCCTACTAGCAATTGAGATATATCAACAAGAAATAAATATGCCAATAGCAACCACTCTGACTAAAGTGTTTGTATTACCAGTAACAACACTAAATTCTATATGTTAGAGAAGATTCTCAGTCGTCCAGGTGAACTGAACTTAGCCCAGTTACCATGATTTAACTTCATGATACTAAATTCTATAGCGCAGACAACTCTACAGGGTCATCAAGTGGGCAACCTCAATTACTGGTGTTTTACTGAGTTACACCCACAACACAGTGAAGGCTCAACAGTGTGATCCAGTGTCCCAGAACCCCCTCTGTACCTGCACCCACACACTGAACACAACCCATCATTAGTGTAAATCCCATCTTGATAATACATCAAACAAACCAGCCAGATCAAGCAGCCCAATCTTCTGCTACTTTATTCCAAACTTCATTTGCTTCTGCATGCAGGTTAGCAACCAGTGTCCACCCCATCTTCAAATAAGTTATAAGGATCGATAAAAAGTAGGTTTAATGATGATGGCAAAATGAATGGCACAAAAAATTTGTGACACCTATATATCCCTTTGAGAGATCCAGGGGCTTCAGAATGAGACAGATCCCCTATGTGCAGAAGATTTCAGCCATTTATTATTATTATTATACTTTATATTTATCTTTAAAATTCTGCATCGTTATAGTATTGGGCTAAATTTTCTGTTGTACAGGCCCACCCTCTGCCACAGGTTCATCCTAAATAGACCAGGGGATTCCCAGTCCTATTCTAGGCAGGTGATGCTGTTTACTGGTGTACAGGGTGACATCAGATTTAAGAGTCTCTGTCATCCTTCATAAACAGTCCTCATTTACCTTGTAGGGCGTTTAATTAGGTAAATCATGCTAGCATAATTTAGTCTGGGGCAAAGTAGTTCTCTTGGTAATTTTGCCCTGAGTTTGGTCTCTCAGGTAGTGCCTCCACTGTTCACAAAACTCCACTCCTTAGTTTGTTCACTCGTGTTGATATAATTCCATTCAAGCTACAGTGATGATCACATTTTTCTTTGAAATTTTAGAAATTTTAAATACTGTACAACTGAAATTATATGAAAACTGGCCTCATATCAAGTCAAAGCAGTGCATGGCTAAAAAAAGATAAAGATGCTGGCAAGTACCAGCATACAGAGGTTGAATCTCTGAAGTGGCATAGTTCACTGTTTTTACACATTACCATTGTAGCATATGCAGTCATGAGATGCCTTAACTCTGTTTTGTTCTGCTTTAAAAATAGGTTCAATGTTGCAGCTTTATTTCCCTATTCAAATGAGGATGGTTGGCAGAAAAATAATACATCTGTTGTTAACGTGTGAACAGAAAATTAAAAATTATATCAGTCAGGCTACATCTGGGCTATCTGTATCTGTTCGTCTTATTTTGTCAGGTTACATGGTTAAGGACTTTTGGTAGTAGAATAAAATGAAATGGGATTTTGGAAATGTTAAAGAACCTTGTCAGTTTTTCACAAGGCATCTTGGATTAATCTATAAGAAAAACGAGTTAGACCAATTAAACCAATAGCATTAAATTACACATTGGGAATAATTATCAATTTTGATCAGTGGAGTGTGGAGATGATAAATTGCCTTGAAGCCTGGAAGGTAAAGCTCAGGGGAGAACCATCCCAGGGACAGCGGTGTATGGCTGGGGGCTGACGGTATGTGAGTTTACCATATATGGGCAAAGCCAGGCCGAGCGAGAGCTGCACCCGCTTCCGTGTTTGTGTGATCAGGTAGTGCGCAGCCGGGGCAGCTTCACTGTCTCCACTATTTCATTCATTTGGAAGTGTAGCGTTGAGCAAGAGGCCAACAGACATCATGCCGTATCAACTGAGTAAGTCTTTGTTTTTTAGTGGCGATGCTGCGGCGGAAAATGCAGCGGAGCTCTTTTCTTGGGCGACGTTTTTCAGCAGATAGTGCCAGGTAGCCCGCAGCTAGCTAGCCTCGCCCATAGCTGGTTTTGACACTTCATCTCGCATATGAAAGACAAAATCCCAGCATGGGCAGTGATTGTGGCAGATTTAGCTTGGACTTGTTCGTGATAAGCATAATTAAATGTGAAGGTACGAAACGCAGCCAGTTAAAGGCTGTTAACGGCTATCGATGTGTTAGCTACTTAAGCTAAATTCAGTCAGGAAATAGTTGTGCTCACATCGTTTTGTTATGACATGTTGAGACAGACAGAGGCTGGCTGACAGTCAGGAATCACTGCTGGGGAAGTAGCTCGTACCAGCCCAGTCTGAGGCTGCTGAACAAGCGCATAGACAATGCTGCAGTTCAATATTGAGCTGGAGGAGACCAAAGTTAAATCTAAACCACAGGAAAACTGTTTTAAGATTTAATAGTATTCAGGTACTTGTGTATATATATATATGTATATATGTGTGTGTGTGTATATATATATATATATATATATATATATATATGTGTGTGTGTAAAATTACATATATGCATGCAAAGTTTAGGATAGTTACATAACATATTTGTTCTTGCTTGTTCTTCATTTTTCTCCATTAAGTCAAACGACGGAACAATAAAACAAACCATAATATGATCCGTGATAAACTTGTAGGTTTCTTACCCAAAACAGACGAGGCGTCATTATGTGAAGTGTGTAGCAGATATACGATTTTTAGCCTTCTAATTTAATTAGTTTTACTAATTTAAGAATACCGTGCAACCTTATAAAGTCCCTCTTTTATCTTGCTGATATTTGGGTGTGGTGCAAATCCTCTATCAGCTTAATTTCTTGAGGAGAAATATAAACTTGCCGTTGGGACAGCTCTGAACACTGTGTAGACAGAGACAGACCTGAGAGTGGGTCCAGAAAGATCAGTGAGGTACCAGAGGCCATCAGCACGTAAAGTCCTATTATAACTAATGAAGTCTTAGATTTACAGACTTTATCAACTACTGTTGCCTACTGGGCATTTGTGCACGTAAAATTGTCTTTTTCTAAGTCATCGTTTATGGAATAATTAAGTGTAATACTGCTTTTCTTTTCTTGTACATGTTTCTTGTATGGTGGGCTAAGTTGTAATAAACCTTAAAGCTTCCCATGATCTCTTTCTATTATCTTTCGTGTCATATCTTCTCTTTCAGAGCATGTATTTGCCAGTCTCCCGCAGATGGAGAGGGGAGTTGCAAAAGTGATTGGTGGTGATCCCAAAGGCAACAACTTTGTCTATACCAATGGGAAGTGTGTCATCATCAGGAACATTGAAGTAATTGTTATTTTTAACAAATGCTGATGCCATACTTGTAATAACTGACTATTTTATTCACTAGTTACAGTAAATAGCTTCACGTTTATTGCACCTCTGATGTAATAAACATGCACTATGAATTGATTGCATAAAAACGTTTTTCTTGCACTGACCTATTTCTGTTATATTGAGTAATAACTATAGAAATAATCTTCACTACAGCAGTTGTAGTAATGTAGAACTATGCAGCACGTTTAAAGTACTGCAGCAAAATTAAAATGTGTAACTGTTTAAATACCTACCATCTGGTCTGTATGTGCTATTTCAGATGCAATCCTGCTGATCTCTCATATTTCCTGTGCTTTACAGAACCCGGCTATAGCAGACATTTACACTGAACACGCCCACCAAGTCACTGTTGCCAAGTATGCCCCCAGCGGATTCTACATTGCATCTGGAGGTAAACTATACACATAGGATGTAGAAAGTGTTCTTTTGCTTACTACAGCATATTTAGGTCCAGTAAAACAACTGTACTATATTTAAATCCTTTAGATGCATCAGGAAAGATCCGTATCTGGGACACCACCCAGAAGGAGCATCTGCTCAAGTACGAGTACACCCCTATTTCAGGGAAGATCAAGGACATTGCATGGACAGAGGACAGCAAGAGGATTGCTGTTGTTGGGGACGGACGAGAGAAGTGAGTATCAGCAGCTTTCATTCTTTGAAAAAAATGTTCAGTCACGTTCAGGAAATGGAAGCAGTTATCATGACTCATGAGAAGCTACTCCTTCAGAAAGTCACACTATTCATATTCTGTGGGTTGTTTGTTTTTCTAACTGTCAAGTGGGGATTGCTGTTGCAGTTTATATTACAGCTATTATTTACCATTACTTATGGGTTCAGAGTGCTAAAGTAACTGCTAACACAGTGTTCATCTCTCTTTGCAGGTTTGGGGCAGTGTTCCTGTGGGATTCTGGCTCTTCAGTGGGAGAAATCTCCGGCCACTCCAAATTAATCAACAGTGTGGACATAAAGCAGAAACGCCCTTACCGCCTGGTCACTGCCAGTGATGACACCTGTGGTTCCTATTTTGAGGGCCCTCCCTTCAAGTTCAAGTTCACATTGCGAGTAAGTTGCTGTGATGGACATTTTAGGGTATTTGTGTTTAAACAAAGTAGTAAGACCCATGTGTATTTTGTCAAGACCTCTCTTAGGGAAAAAAAAGTTGGTTGCTAGGCTCTGTTTTTAAGGACAGGAGTAAAAGTCAACAGATCAGCCAAAAAGCTAAATGTTTCAAATTCTAGTTGAAATACTACTAATATTATGAATTGAATATTGATCTGCAGCAAGATATTCCTTCACTTTGCATTGACATTTTCATTTATAATGCCTGTTGGTCATCCTGTGTCTGTCACACTCTGGTGGTTTCTGACAGTGTTGCCTTGTTTGTCCGTCCCCAGATTACATAACCAACTTCCCCTATAAAGTATTTGAATATGTGTGAGTCACATTCTAAAAGCAGACATTCAGGCTGGAAACATTTAATGCATTTTTTTAGAGCCAAACATTTAAAGTTTGTCACCAGCCATGAAAACCCCAGTATTCAGTGTGGAACTTTTTCTCAGTATACAGTAAGTCTTGTTTGTGATAGTTGCATGTAGCTAAAAACAAAGTGTTTGATATTTTTCCTCTGATCACTTTTAATTAAATCACATTTTCTGCTCATGCTGTCTTTGCACGGTATGGCCAATCTTGATTGGTGGCATTTTTGCTGTGTTCTCAGTTCAGTGTTTGTGTCATCTTTTTCAGCCATTTTGCTGTATCAACAAGGCAGAACTGTGAATTTCTGTCTGTCATAAGTGTCACAGAAAAAGCATTTTTTCTGCTAACTTGTCTCTTTGACTCATGTCTTGTTAAAAAAAATAGAAAAGCTAAGGAAATCTGACAGATACAATATTTCTGTGGACTGTATAATACTTAATACTAAATTTCTTTATGGATAATTTTCCACAACTTTTCTTCCCTTCTGTCGTTCCGGTGATTGCTGAAGGACCACAGCCAGTTTGTGAACTGTGTCCGTTTCTCTCCAGATGGAAGTCGGTTTGCCACAGCTGGTGCTGATGGCCAGGTGAGTATTGGATTACCAGGTGTGGCCCCTGGTCAAATGTAAATTTTAAGGTACATTTTAAAACACAGATATAATCTAGATAGATAGAATCTAGTTATATAGAAACTCTGTGTGTTTGTGTGTGTATACAAATTTTCTTGATGTTTATGGGTATGATTTCCATAGGTTTTCATCTATGATGGAACAAATGGTGAGCGTATTAGCTCACTTGGTGGAGAGAAGGCCCACAACGGAGGAATCTATGCTGTAAGTTTCCTTTTTTAATTTTTTTCTTAATACATTCACTATATAAATTTTGCCACAAATAATCACTACAGTGTTTAACTTTTCAATATTATTTGTAACCAGTTTGTTCACTGTGTGGGTTTTGTTTTTAGAGATCTAGCTTTATCCAGACTTGGCATGCAGACTTCCAAGAGTGTGTGGGCACAGAAACACTTTGCCTATTCAAATTACGAATAATGTTCTCTGAAATCAGCCGTCTTATGTTATCAAGTTACTGATTCTCTGTTTTCTGTTTGTCCTCCACATACTGTAGCATTAGTGTTTCTGTTGTTGAGTGAACATTTATGAGGCACTTTCACTGCCTCTACACACATGCAGTACATCATCTTTCTTTCATATCAATCTGCTTTACAGATAAGCTGGAGCCCTGACAGCTCCAAACTGATCTCTGCTTCAGGGGATAAGACTGTAAAGCTCTGGGATGTTGGTGCAGGTACAGCTGTCACCACCTTCAACTTGGGCACTGATGTGACAGACCAGCAGCTGGGCTGCCTGTGGCAGAAAGACCACCTTCTCAGCATCTCCTTGTCAGGATACATCAATTACTTGGACAAGAACAACCCTGACCGCCCCATTCGCACAGTCAAGGTCTGACGCTGAAGATTTTTGAGAATGTTCTTTCTGCTTTTGAGTCACTGCAACACTGGGGAAAATAAAAACATGTTGGCACTGAAGACACCAGACATTTTTAAACATGTGTTGGCAATTGTGAAATATACACCAGTGTCAGGTGCAGCCAAGGGTTTGTTACTGTGTGCCCAAATGTCAAAGTAATATCTAAAAGTAGTGCCAATTTAATTATTATATAAAAGGTAAATCAAAATTTCAGGTGTGCATGCATATTCTAAATATTTTATCTACATTGTTGCATGCACGTGTGACTGTCAATAAGCATTTGATAATTTATTTACATTTACCAATCCTACATATTTGGACACACATTAATACATTCAGAATTCGTTAACTAATTATGATTTCACTATTACATATTAACAATATACTCATAATTTACAAATCCAGTAGTAATATTTCCACCCAAAGTGTTATTATTTATTATTCTCATCATGGGACTGACCCAGCCATGTTTTGCGTATGTTATACCAAGACAGTGGGATAATAATGTGCTTCCAAATGTCCCAGGTGACATGTTTGTATTTATCCTTAAAACATGTTTTTGTGTGTCTGACAGGGTCACAGCAAATCTATCCAGTGTCTGACTGTTCACAAAAGTGATGGCCGACCATACATCTACTCGGGTAGTCACGATGGACATATCAATATCCTTTCACTGCTGATGAGTAACAACCATAAAAGTCACTTGCTTGTCCAGCAGTCAAAAAAAGACTCTTTGTAGATTATTAACTATCCATCAATCATTGTGTTTCTTCCCTTAACGTTTGCCTCACATTACTGGGATGCAAACACTGGGGAGAATGACTGCTTCTCAGGCAAAGGCCACACCAACCAGGTGAGCAAGATGCAGTTTGATGACGCCAACGAGCTGGTGACCTGCAGCATGGACGATACGCTGCGCTACACCAACATCAACAAGAAGGCGTACAGGTGGGGGTGATTACATGTGACTGTATGTAATGATCAGTCGTGCAGTGACGTAGTAGTGAAGAAAATTTGCTTTTTTTATTGGTGCTGATGATGAACATTGTAGTCATTTATAAAAGTTCTGTAAACTAAACGTGCATTTACACACAGCTCACATTCATCATCATCATTACTAATACCAATTTATGACTGCATCAAAGTGAATGATTTAGTGTGATCATGACAATATGTCCTACATCTATTATATTTTATTTTGTAAAGTCTGTGATTACATGTCAGGATGTGTCATAGGTATGGCCAGTTTTCTTTTACCTCAAACTAAATAATGGCTTTCAGAATTTCAAATGCAGCTAAATGCTTTTGCATGCTATAAATAAATAACCCTGTCTGGTGATCTTCAGTGCCTCTGATGTAGTGAAGATGGATTTCCAACCTAAAAGTGTGTCAGTAGCACCAGGAGGACTGACACTGTCTGTGTGCATTGGGCAGGTAATGGCTTTGTGTTGACGTCAGTCTTTTCCACATGTACACATTGTTTAATTTCCAAGACTTTACATCATCCACCTGACTAAAATATTAAAAATGTAGGTCTTGGCAAATGTTGAGTACATTGCTGTCCTCGTTGCTTTCTTTCCTAGATTGTTTTGCTGAAGGATAAGAAAAAAGTCTTCACACTGGACAATCTTGGCTATGATGCAGAGGTTGGAGTTCTCCACCCTGGTGGCACCACTGCTGCAGTGGGAGGAACAGTAAGTGGATCTCTAAGAACACATTATTTTTGTCAAACAAGAGTTTTGGCGCATGATAATTGAGCTCCCCAGGACACAGCACGCACAGTCCTTATCACTCTGGTGACGTTAGAGTTGAGATTCAGTGTTTCCTTTTTTTTTTTTTCTCCTCAGGATGCAAAAATCCATCTGTACTCCATTCAGGGAAACACCCTGAAGGCAGAGGGTCAAATTCTTGAGGCTAAAGGGTCTATCACAGACATGGCCTACTCTAATGATGGAGCGTATCTAGCTGTCATTGATGACAAGAAAGTTGCCACAGTCTATACTGTGGCAGACGGATACTCGGTAAACATTTCTCTTATTCATCCACTTTGGGATTATTCAAGACCTTGAAATTGAGTCATTGTCTCTTATTTATAATTATTTCATGCTTTTTCCTCCAGGTCAAAAATGAGTTTTATGGACACCACGCCAAACCAGTGACGTTGGCCTGGTCACCTGATAATGAGCACTTTGCAACTGGTGGGATGGACATGATGGTGTATGTCTGGACGGTTGGTGATTCAGACCAGAGGATCAAAATCCCAGGTAGGCCATAGAGGGGCTCACATGCTTACGATCATGCTTGGCTTGCATGGAGGTATGCTTGGATAAGCTTGGATGTCGCTCTGTATGAGCTCTCTGCACTCACTGGCCACTTCATCAGGTTCACCTGTACAGTGTAATGTAATCCAATATGACATCTCTGATGATGCCCCTGATTTGTGTAAAACATTAGAAATGACTCTTAAAGTAATGCACTCCAGAAAGTCAGGTTTTTACATCAGAACTCCTCTTAGGTATTACACCCCATATCTCAGCATATATCGATTATTGAGCAAAGGGAACTTGGCTTTTTATGATTCTTTTATTTTAACACGTTCCTCCTTAAGAAATCTTTGTAATGATGTTTGATTTGTAATAATTTCATGGTTTGATGTCCACAGATACTCACCGGTTGCACCATGTTAGCGGTCTAGCATGGGTAGATGAGCACACTCTAGTCACCACCTCTCATGATGCCAGCGTCAAGCAGTGGACTATTACATACTGAGCTGCAAGCAGACAAACATCCACATCTCCAGGGACAAGGACTACTGTAAAATTCAGTCTTTTTTTTCTTTTCTTTTTTTTTTTAAACTGTATTTTCACTATCTAAAACGTGTTCTCTGCTGTCTGTAAACATCTTGTAAATGTTGGCTGGTATAAAGCTCCCATAAAAATGATCCAAGACAATGTCTCTGATGTGAATACACTTAACTTACACAGAGATTAAATGTTGACATGTACAATGTAACCTTGAGTGCTTGTACAGCTCTCTGGGTGTTATGGACCCAGAATAATGTTTGTAAGCTCAACATTCCATAGGTAATAACCTTGACTCAGTTTAAACTGAAATCTGTCTGTCTGTGGCTGGGCTCAATGCACCCTAACGTGATGGATAAATCAGAAGAACAGTTTTCTTTTCTTTTTTTTTTTTAATCAGCAAATTTGTGTTTGAGTGAAAAGAAACTTTCTTGTTATATTTTTGAAATGAGAATTAACTGCTAATCATAGCTGCAGATTCTTGCCACTGATATTTTCAGGTTTTGAAAGCAATGGGGGTTTTGCTTCCTGCTTTGTCTTAGGTTTCATACGTTTTGTGATTCATAACTCCTCCTTTTGGATTAGGGAGCAATAATAGGAACTAAAAGTATGTATACAATCAAGCTGCTGTCTGTTCAGTTGAAGGTCCTGTGTTGTTGCTGTGTTTGTTTGGGTCCACTATGCTTGTCACACTTACTTTTTGCCCCCCATGTCTTTATGCAGCCACTTCCTAAGTGGAAGTGATTCATTAATAATAAAAAAACCTTTTTATGCATTTTTCATTTCATGGAGATTTTAACTTTGTCTGACATGGTAGTGCAGATTGATTAGCGGGAGTCACAATTTCATGGTCTGGAACACATTGATCTGTGGGTGTTGACCATTAGGGGCCACTGTGGTACAAAGCTTACAACAACACTTATGCAACTATACAAAGATAAGATCAGAGGAGAAACTATCACAGAGTAAAACTAAATCATTTATTTTCCTCATAATGACCTGTAGTGACTCTTGAAAGAAGTTAGATTTCTTAATGTTTCTCCCACCACAGTATGTTGTACTGTAGATCAAATTGTAAATGGATACAATTGCCAATTTGCCCCATCAATAATGAAAAACAATGAGAGTGGGTAGAAAATGTATTAAAAATCTAAAACATATTTCTCTTTTACAAAGAAATGATCACGTCTATTCTGGCACATCCTATTTGCTCTTTGTCCTTGAGATGTGTTTAGAACTTGATTGGAGTCAATTTGTGGTAAATTAATGATGTGAATTAATTAGACATGGTTTTGAAAAACACACTCCTGTGTGTGAAGGTCCTGTAATTGAAAGTACAAGTAAGGATAAAAAACAAACCACGTCCAGCAAACACTCAGATCTATGTGATACAACTGTAGTGAGGTACAGATTAGGGGAGATATACTGGTAAAGCTGTGATTGTTTCCAGGAGCAAAATGGCCTCAATAAAGGTAAATAACTAAGAACAGTATAACAAACCCTCTGAAGTCCTTTGCAGAGCTAAAGAGAATATAGCAAAATCTTTTCATTCAGTGAAAACATTTTCTTTCTGCCTACAATTAAGGACGTATGAAAAGTTGTCAGCAGCACTAAACATTGACACAACCATGCCCAGTGTATTTCCTGCCTCATAAAACATTTTCCAACTGGTCACAAGTTTTTTCTGAACTCCAGTTTCTTTCCAGTCCTGCTGCTCCAGGGAAGACTTAGGAGGATAAAATAACTGAACAAATGCTCAGAGGGGTTGTATTTCTCTCACAATGTTCATGCACAGTTTGCTACTAGAGATTGTAAACAAACTGAACAAGGTTAAAACTATACAGTTTCTATTAGAAGCAGTAGAAAGTGGAACAATTTGACTGAAACCCACCACTTGTGTAGGGATGAATAACAGCCTGGAAAGGTCTCTCAAAGCAACCTACAACAAAAGATAACAAGGTAAGTGCAATGTGAATAATTCATTATAGTTAATTAGAATAGCATTTCCCTTGATATTAGGTTTGAATTAAAATGTCTTTGTCATCTATATGTATATACAAACATAAAAACAAAATGCTGATGCAGGGAAATTGTGCAAATTGCCAATTTTGAAAAACTTCAGAAAAAATCTGTTGTATTGCACATTTAACTAAACGGTGAAATTAAGGTGCTGTCTGCATTACATACAACATTGTCACAGTAAGTCAGTGTACAATAAAGTTTATTTTGTCATTCAATAAGGCATTCTTCCAACTCAAGTTTATTATGTTCCTTTAACAAAATGCAGACTTTGATGACTCACTGAAGATAAGTTAGCCTCCTCTGCAGGACTCTACACTGTGGATCCAAACACTTTTGGCGCATGTCCGACTTCAGCAAATTAAGTTATCTAGTTCTCGTGATGGTGGTGTCTTTAATTATGTCCCTGCAGTTGCTTTGGAATCTGCAAGAAAATACTTTGGTTGGTGTGAATTGTTGGTTGGTTGGTGAGTTTTCTTTCCCTAATAGTTTTTACAGAAAGAATGATTCTGTTACCTAGTTCATTCACTCTCAAGACCTAGACAGAGCTGGAGCAGTACAAATAGTTGTCTTTGACAACTGTAAATGAAACTAAGCCACTGACAGAGTCAATGATAACACAGCTGTTGGACATCAGTTTGAAGAACCAGGGACCACAACGTTAAAAAAAAGTGATCTCTGAGATAAAACAACACTTGGACATGAGCTCTGGAAAGACCTTTGTAATACTGGAATAATCAGCATTGGAGCTTTAACTGTCTATGTTTTTGTCACAGCACATGAGGACACAAAACACAAGGTCAGTCATACTTCACATACATTAAAGTTAGCAGTGTTGTGAGCCTGGAGGGATTGTGAGAAGGTCTGCCCCTACCTCTTCTGTACTGGATCCAAAACAACTGTGAACAGCACAGTTACTTTAAGGCTATTTGTGTCTCTGTGGTTGTTTCTTTTTTGTGGCTTTTAGTCTCTTTCGGTCATTTTGCTTTTCTTTGGCATACATGCATCATGTTGTGATCATATTGTGTTTTCACTGAACTATATGAACTGATACATAATAAAAGTCACTTTTTACAGATGCTTGGTTGTTAGGACAGTTGTGTAATCCTTCAACAGACGTACAGTCTACTAGCTATGACTGAAATAGAGAAATAGAAAGTAGTATTTAGTATTTAGTACTAGTATTTGCACATACTGAGGTCTGGAATAGACTTTGTAAATTATTTGTAAAGTGAAAGGAGTATGTCATCTCAGCTACTTTCAGTAGTGTGAAACATTCTGCCCATGGATTGTGTTCCCATTAAAGGGTCAAGTCACACTCAGGGAAACCTGATGCCTCTGTTACCTAGACTCCAGGGCTGAGAGAAATGTCTCAAAGGGGGTGTTGATCTTACAAGCCTGTGTTCCATTACTTGGCCATAACTTCTTCCCTTGGCACAACAGTCCTGCCCTAAATATTTCTTCCAAGAGTCTTACAACCACTTGTAGATACCATACTGAAAATATGTCATATTTTTGGCAACTGTTTTTAAGCTGTAGCTACTCATTCATGCCTTTTCAAAGCGGAAATGTGCCTCACATGTTTCTAACATAGATAGCTGCCAGGCAGTAGTATGAACAACTCAATTAATGTGCAGTCAAGAGAGAATAAAGGAGTCATTGATCAGAGAAAGGGCTTCCTGAGGAGATTTTTTTTGGGATACTAAAGTCCAAACTCTTGTGTTGGTTTTATGTAACAAACTGTACTGTGTCTACAATAGCTCCACCAGTAGCAGAAACTTTGTCTGAATCGTCTAGAGTGGTGTTGTCGCTTCACTTGTCAGGAAATTAACTTCAAACATGCTTCTGGCACTGTTTTGTTCTTCTGATGAGACCATTTAATCTGGGAATTTCTTTTCTGGACTTTGGCCAGTTACGTTGATGAGGCAGGTGTTTCTAATGACGGAATGAAGCAGTACAGTAAAGCATGGATAAGCTGGATGGGCATTCTCCATTGTTTTTTATGGTAGGAGATTTACAATTTCTCCTAAGTGACCTGATACGTCATGCTGACTACAGTGTTTACATGCATAAATAAGGGAGAAGGCTTAGTGTCACTAAACCTTCCATTCAATTTTGCTTTTGTTAACTGTTGAATGTACATTGATTATCATGAGGTGCCCTGGTAAATGTAATGTGGGACTAGGGTCATAGTTCACTTTGAAGGCAAATAAGTGATTTATTGTTTCTATCACGTTAGCTTATCGCAATAGTAATGTCCACTTTCTGAGCATAAAGAAATTCAAGTCAAGTCAAATCTATTTAAATTGCAATTTAGTCCGTTGTAGGTCAGGATTAGCACTATAAGCAGTGGGTGTTGTGGTGCCTGGAGAAGTGGGACAGTGCCAGCAAAGCAAAAAGAAGCTACAAAGCTTGTGTTATAAACAGTGACATGTAAAACTATCATATTTAGTTCACACTAGAAAGGGCCTCTAGTATTTAAACATTGTCATTTCTGCTTTTTGACTTTAGGGAGTAGAGGCGATTATGAAATTAACATAAACCACAGAGATGCTCCAAATACATAATCAAGTCCATTGCATTTTAGCCAGAGTCAGTAGGGTTTTTGGTAAATTGTGTAAATCTGATTTATAAGTGAATGGAATATAAGATGACAAGACTTCGCCATCAATCAAATAGATGTTTAAATATATGTTTTTGTTTACCTGGTCTTACAGTGAGCTTTTCTGATTTATCTGTGTTTAAAAAATATTTAGTGCTTAATTTTAAAAAGGAGAATACCAGCAATAGAGCCTTGGTGTACACCTAATGTCTCTGAAGCAGTCGGGTAGGATATTAATGTACTTTACTTTACTTTACTTTACATTGCTTGGCAGACGCTTTTATCCAAAGCGACTTACATGGAGCTAGTGATGAGTGTCTGGCTCAGAGACACACCTGGTAGGGGATGGTCTAGGAGTCAGGCTGGGATTTGAACCAGCTGGGATTTGAATGTACACAACTCCTAACCATTTCAATGTTTATCATTTTAGAGACAGTTTCAAATATGCAAATAAAAACATCTCTGTTAATGGTGGATATCAGTCAAATGAAAAGTCAATGTTAAATCAACTACAGCGAGTACTCCCGCTCTGTCTGTAGTTCAATGTGTACTTGAGCCTTGAATAATGTACAAAACATAATGTCTCTCCAGCTGTGGCTTGTGATTTAGTGTGGTGCTTTATTGCATACCTAACTACTACTCCTGGAGTACAGCTGTAAATTACTGCAGCAATTTAAGAAATGAATCCACTGGAGCTCAGCAAAAACACAACGTCATGTTGTATGTTTTACAGTATGTGGATTTAAATACTCTCTAGTGACTTATCATCTCATGATAATAAATAAGAGGTCTTACTCTCACCAGTAGTTCTCCCTGTAAATCAGATTAGACTGTGGACCATATACTGAATAAATGTATCCTGTAATAAAGAAGAATATGTGTCCTGGTTTATATTAAAACTACCAGTGGTCATTGAGACAACAAGTAGGCTACATGACAATCATGTCCATGGCTGGTCTGAACAGCTCAGGTGCTTCTTGTTACAGTATTGCCTCCTTTTTCTCATCTGATTACAGTGCTGTCCAATTAGGCATAACTCATTCATTTTTATTTACCCTGTTGTGTTGCTGACCCCGGTGTGTTGTTGTGATGACATAACAAAAGGACACAAGTATGGGAGGGACTCATAAAAGTTAATGATTTTTCACTGTTATCATCACAGTTATGACTAGGGAGTTTGGGCTCAGTAGTTTCCTGTATGCACTGGATACACAGCCTGTATTTGGGTAAGCATGTCCCGCAGTGACATTTCTCTGGTACAAATGTGGAAACATAGGTATTTATTAATTAATAGTATTTTAGTACAACTTTAGCATCTACCATAGATCATTGATGTGAGTTACTGACCAGAAATCATTGTAGTGGTTTAATCAAATGTTGTAGTAAGTAAAGGTTAGGCTGCAATGTCTTGATCTGTCATATGTTTTTTCTGAATTCACTCCACAACTGTTTGTAATCCTGCTGTTTTTATTCTAGTAATCCAATTAGGAATGCATTTACATCCTGCACACTGTCTGAATGTTATTAAGTATAATTAACCGTGTGGTGGGAGAGGAATTAAGCAGTTCTACAAACAATAATACTGACAGCTATGTAAAAAGATGCTTACTTTTGGAAGTTATCACCTGTTTGCTTGGAAACCCAAAATATGAAGATATATTCACTGTTTTGATAAAGAGAATGAAAAGCTTGAAATAGATCCAGCCGCCAATTTCATGCACAAACATTTTTTGTGAGAAACACCACCTGTGGTACACATTTACACTAATTTAAAGATTGCCAGTTTCCTGTGCAGTATTTCTGAGTGCTGTGCTAGTGTTCTTATAACCACTGGGTGGCGAACTTACTCTTTTCATTTGCTGTCTTTTACACATGACCAATGAAATTATGGTGCAGTACAGACCATTATTCCTTCTGTTGCTGAAGTACTGCATACAAATCTCTTGCTTTAAATTGCAGCCAAGGTTCTGGTAAGATTTCACACATGGTGGAGTTATGGTCTTGGTCTTATTTTGTGGTCTCTGAAGGATACATCTGGTGGCTAAATCCTAAACATGTGACCAAGTTCGGATTTATAATCCTGTGTGTTCTTGCAGTGTGTCTGTAGTGTTAGTACGTAGAGGCACTGTCATTTCCTTTTTAGCAGATGTTTTACACAGTAGTTTTTTATCATACATTCCACTTCCCCCTCCATGTTGCGAAACATATCTTCTTTTGGGTATTCTGTATAAGCTGCATGCATTATATGATATGAGTTTCTCGTTTAAGGTTGCTGATACTTTAAGATGGTGAAACCACAGACAGAAAACCCAGCTCGAAAGGTTAGTGTCATTAATTTGCTGAAATCTTGCATGTATCTTTCAGACAGCTACCAAATCATGACTGTTTTAACAGATTTTCAGTAGGTACTGTGTGTACAAGGCTGTTTGTATTTCTATACAGCGCTTGAGTAAACATATATGTGACCTTTGTAGTTTACACAAAACACAAGTTTCTGCGCTGTTATGGAAACATCCAGCTGCTGCTTTGAAAAGCTTGCATCTGCTACTGAAGCAGAGATCCTATTCATTGTCTGAACTGGTTTGAATGTTAAAATGATATATTTAAAATGTATGACTTGATTTTTCGAGTCACAGGCATCCACATTGGAAAATCCTTTTCTTACTTACTACTCTGCAATATAGTAATATAAATGTAATACTAGAGTTTCACATTTCCCAGTAGAAAGCCACTTCTACAAAGTACATTTATTAGTGTTAAAACTATTTATAAATAGCAATAAAAAAAATGTACTCCAGTAATACCATTTTACCATCTCTAGTGGTTACACAAACATTAGTGTTTTGATCGTGGGCTTTGATCCATCTCCCCCAGGCAATGCCAATTTTATTGACAGCCTCCTACACTCAACAATAAATCACTCTTCAAAGATAACACACAAGCAGTTGGTTTTTAATCTTCCAAAAATATGATCCTGAACTGTAGGTCTAAGCCGTGCCAACTGAACAAGGTTCCCAGCAGAGATATCTCCCCATAACGTTTTATTTGCCTCACAATTAAGGCAACTCAGCAACAACATCAAAGCATGATCATGGGTGTATGGTACCAAATGCTTTGACTTTCATTGTTATTGTAATCTTTTCCACATACAGGTTTTACAAATTGCACGTCTCAGATAATTAAATAAATAAAGAGAAAGAACATTTTTAATTCAATAAATCACTTCATGAAACATCCTGCATAAATAGATTCAGACACAAGGATACATATTTCCTCTCTCTAAAGAAACCTCTGAAGCAGCAAACGTCACAACAAGCTTTTGGTAGAAAAATTGAATTGCTTACCTGAATAAATAATATTAGCTAAACCATTTACTGTTAAATTCCTGTTGAATTCCTTTCCTGCTGTTTTAAGTCATCTACATTACTATCATTACACATGTAGGTTTTCTAATGATCAGTTATGCTTTTAAATTAATACATTTGCATTAGCAAACATAACATGCTATGGTAGACAGTACTAATGTTTGCAGACTTAAGGCAAACAATTATTTTTTAGCTACAATAGTCATTTACAATATGAACAATGTCTACACATTCATTCTGATCAATTTGATGTTATGAAATTTGCTTTTCTTTCACAAACATAGTCATTTCAATGTGTGTCCAAACTTTTGACTGGTAGTGTGATTTCAAAGATTTCAGTTATTGACTTTAGTCTCAAAATTATATAGTGTGTAGCCGTACTTTTTTGGGGGTGGAATTACAGCACATGATACAATGATTTTAAAAAGCAGGTGAGGAAGAATGTTATGGGAAATACCCTGACTAGCTGATGGTCATTTTGTTATGTTCAACCTCTACAGTTGTTTGCACAGATTAGTTAACATTGGACTGAGTTTGCCAACCTGTGTGCTCAGTTTAGCAATCAGTGTCTTCAGTATTTACATCAATCCCAGCTCATTGTGCACCTTTGACTCTTGGCAATGCTCTAGAGTCCTGACTCACGTAATCATGCACTTTCAAAGTCTGTAAGATCACACTTCAGGCCAACTTTTGGAGTTCTTTATCTTGCAAAGCACGTGTAGTAAGGGAGATGCTGCTGTGTATGCCTTTTTAGGAAAGCCTTATTGTAACTGTATCATTGTCAGGGATCTATAACCTCTTAAAAAGATCACACTGGTTTACGACATCTCCTAAAGATAAAATAAAGTACAACTTTCTAGGTACCAACTGTTAGTGGATTGCTTCCAGTTATACTGGCTGAAAATACAGACACCCTGCTTTCAGGAGCTATGTTTTTACTGATCTGGCATTGTTAACGTTACCTTCTTTAAATGTTACCTTTGTTTATGTCATTCCTTTTACTTAGACTTCTCATTTTTTCACAAAGTAATTTAATAGATCAAATTGGATTTTATAGGCCATACAGCATCATAGACAAGTGCTTAATCTAGTTCTTTTTCTCTGAAATGTAATTACACATAGTTGGTAGCTGCAATATCAGATCACAAAATTTAATAAGTGGAAAGGGGGAGACTGCAAATAACTGTACCTTCTTTTGCTTTGTGTCTCTACATTTTGGTCGATTACATGCTGTGCTCAATATTGTGGGCTCCAACTCTTTATATTGTAATCATCCTCTCTCTAACCCCAACTTACCATCCTTTCATTATTAACCTTTCCTCCCATTATGTCTGCTGTGTCTTATCCCTGTGGATATTATTTGTAGTTCAACATTTCTGGGCACCTCCTTATCTTTTATCATATTGATCCAAATCCTCAAAATATACAGTATATGAAAAAAAAAAACCTGCAGTAAAAATCACATGCTCTCAAGAGTATGAATCCATTTTATTAAACTTACACTGCATTACTTATTAACATTATCCTTTAAATCTAATAATGCACATATATATATATATGTATTTTAATTTACATTCATTTTCATTCTAAATCTTGGCTAAAGTATCTGCTTAGCAGCACAAACAGCTTCATGAGACCTCCAGTATACTGCACATTTACTGTATAGTATACTGATCACGCTCCGTTAAAATACCTCCTGTAACAGATGCCTTCATCATTTTACACCTGTGGTCTCATCCCATGCCAAACCCCTGCACACACCACCATGTTTGATAGCATACACTCAAGGGCAATTCCCTGGCCTAGATACTGGGAGCTATTTGAACTGTCTTCTACTGAATTCCCTTGGTCTAGGTTTAACCTTAATGTTGAAAAAGAGCAATGTGACTGCTGCTGACAAGGCCTCTAATGTGTCTGTGTTTGTATGACTATAGTGTGTGTGTGCTCTCTCATTAGCAACCGATCACAGGCTGTCTATTGAGTGCAGCCTTCTTCGGTTCCCTGGGATCATCTTTTCTTTATGGCTACAACCTTTCTGTGGTCAACGCTCCTACTTTGGTGAGTCAGTCATTTTCTACAGTTTAGAGTTGTGGATATCCACCATTGATTAGCCATCTGTTTGTACTACTGGAGATCAGTAAGCATTTGCTGGACCTTGAACTACTAACTTTTTAGATTAAACTGCTAACCCATCAGTTACAAATAGCAAGTTCATATTCTGCAGTTGGATATTATACCTTGTTGTCCATAAAAAGTAACACATAATCTCAAAGATAACTTAACATTGCTTTAACTAGATGACAGTTTAGAAACTCTCTTTGATGGGTGAAAGTAAAATTACAATTTCCATCAGATTTGATGTATCAGTCAAGTTGATTATTACACTTCTGGATAAGAAATACAATGTTCAGAGGTCAGAATACTTTTTAATCTAGCTCTGTGTTTATTTAGAGGAATTAGATGCCCGACAGGTCATTTAATTAGTATTTGAACATTATAACCCTCATCTCTGCAGTTGCCAACATAAATATAGCGAATAATGATAGAAACACAGGAATCACTGAAGAAGACTGATACAGCAGTTGGTGAATTTATTTTTTCTTAGATAAAAACAAACAAACAGAGAATTTCATTATGGCACAATGTGTTTAGATAATGTTTTCTGCAATACATAGACATTATCATTATGTTCAAGATTAAAACATTCACATGAGAATGCAACCAGTGATGAAGCTAAGATATATTTAATCAAAACTGTTTCCAGCCAGTTGTTCATATACATTATACACTTGAAAGGATCAAAGATAATTGGAGCTTGACTTTTCAATGTTTTTATCTTGTGTTTTTACCTCTGCTCTGTTCAGTTCACTAATCTATGGTTAGGGAATTAAAAGTTATTTCGTATTAATTCAGTGGCTCCAAGCTACAGGCTTCTGCAGATGTACCTAAATCACGCTTTATACTTTGTTCTCACCAGTAAAACAAGCTGATCATTGAAGTTCAGCTGGCTCCTTAGCAGCACAGCAGGAGTCCACTATTAATCCTGCTGTTTTTACAAATTTCATACAAAATAAGTCAACAAGCTGGTTTCCTTATTTATATTTGCAGACTACACCAAAAAGGTAAAATCACTAAGGAGTCTGTTACAGTTTATACTCATGCACGCTAAGTTGTAAATGATTGACAGGTTCACTAAGTTGCCAAAAGATATTTCAACACTGGGAAACAATAAACAGACACTATTCTTTGTGCATGAATCAAATAGTTTAATCAGCAGTATAACAATAATAATCTACAAACACCACAATAAATACATAAACTCTTTAGTCAAAGCACAGCAGGTCTACCTCCAACAGCGAGCCTGTTGTAAAATGTTGGGTAGCTGCAACAGGCATATTAAAAGATAAGAGACGCATGGCCATTATAATCTAATAAACTTTTAGATTTTGGGATGTCAGACATTAATGGAGAAACCACAAACACTTGCTGTTTACTTACAGTGCAGTGCAGCGGGAGGAAAAGAAAACTTTACAAAAAACAATTCAATCATGTATTCAATACCCTGTTTACTTTTTTTTATGCAGCTTGAGTGAACTGGATTGCTTCTGAATCTGCCTTCATAAAAGCTACATATAAAGAATGATTCAAGGCTGTTTGAAATCTGATTGCTGAGATCTCTGGAAAGTGGTTTGAGCCAGATGATGACATGGTGTAAATCCATTGCAAGATGTATGCGTATGCAATCAAAGTTATAGATGCAGTAATTTTTACACATCTAATTACAAGCACACCAAACTGCTGTAGTTTTTATCTGATCCTTGATCTGGATCTGATCCAGTTCAATCGCCAAATGATCTGTACGGGTGAAATAGTGCTGATCTGTATAAGTGATAGGCTTGTGTTATGGAGTTATTAGTTGATGCTAGTTAAAGTTTTACTGGTTCAACCAAAACAGTATAAGTATAAAACTAGGTGCATCTCTACCTCTTATTGGATTGGAGAAGGGTCTATCCTGATTTGCTTTTAGCCCCAGAAAACAAAGACTACTGTTTACCAAAGATTTAAAAAGCTAACAGAAATACACTGAAATAGAGTTCTGTATTGTCCAGTAGAGGGCAGTCTGTCGGCTTGAATTTTCTAACCATGTATTTGATGTCTAACCATGTTTAGGGACTACACTGAAGTATTTCCAAAAATATAATTTACATATGTACATTGTCCCTGGCAGTTAACAAATTGACAAGCCTCCAATTTGTGATAGGACATTTGATTGTTTTGCATTTCCAATTAAAAAAGAAAAAGTGCTCTTTCACCTTGTCGTGAAAAGTAATGATAGTGTTTTCTGTTTGGTTCTCGCAGGCCAATGCTGTCCAACACTTAATACACTTCTTCTTGTTTTTCTGTGTTGCAAATTCATTATAATGTAGCATAGAAATTAAATCTACTTCTTGGGAGTTTGCTGTGATGAAAATGCTGTAGAAACCAGTGTAACCTGATGTGTAATCCCTTATCTTTGTTTCCCAATAAAACAATTAGGTATAATCTATTTAGAGGTAAAGCCACATCAAAAGTAACTTGCACATTAATCCAGGATAAGGGCGCTTCAGTTAAAGCTTGAGGGATTTCAGTCACAGTCTGTGTCTTAGCCCTGTTCATTTTGGCCATTCAGTCTCAGTTCTGCCATTATCTCCTAGTCATTCAATATTCCCCATTCCCAGTTTCCTCAATATGCCGGCCAGTACTTAAACCATCCATTTCCACCAGCTCCTTGGCCCATCATTATGCCTCTTCATGCTGTGGATTTTTGTCTCTGCCCCCCCATTTGGTCCCAGTCGCCTGTAAGCCCAGTTATCACCATTTCAATAGAAACCTCACTGAGACACCCGTCTGCCAGTCTGCCAGTGTTTGGGTCTTCTTTCCTGCTGCTCTTTATAACAACTGTGATAGCTTTGAGATACGTAACAATAAATTCAAAAACTGTTATTCACCCACTGTAGGATGTACTCCAAGGAATTCTTGTTTTTAATGCGGTCGCTCTCTATGCTGTCTGGGATTAAAAGATCCCATTTAGAAACTGTGAGTGTATGCAGTCATATCTGCAACACCACAAATTACCATTTCTGATTCAGCACAGTGCATTTTCAGCATATTCCTAGTACATTAAAACACTAAAAGACAGGTATAATTAATATAATACCTAAGTTTTGTACACTTGAGATGAGTCCTTTTAGAAAATATATCTCTTTTCAATTTTTTTGCCTAAATCAAGACCAATAATTTCCATTAGTTTCAGTTATAAAGTCGGTTTGTAACTTATATGATACATATGTTCATTTTTAATGCATCAAGGAAGTTGAGGATAATAGTTTACCTTGTTAATATGGTAAATAAGGAAGGTGTTTCTCATATCTGTATCTGTATATCATATATCTTTCATGTATTACAGTTCATAAAAAATTTCAACAATAGGACATGGATTGAGAGATATGGGGAGCCTATTGGAGGAGATACAGCCACCCTCCTCTGGTCCATCACAGTGTCCATATTTGCTATTGGAGGCCTTCTTGGAGCACTGTTAGTCTCCTTTATCATCAAAGTACTTGGAAGGTGAGTTAATTTATGAATGCTTATATAGTATGTATCACTGGGTTCACTAGTGCTCACTGTGTCACATGCACAATGCAGAAAGCCTCAAGTTGCCTTTAAAAATAAAAAAATAATCATAGTGAACTCAAAATGTCCTTAAGATACTCTTAGGCAGAGCAAGGTGTAAAGTTTTGTCTTTATTATTAAGTCTTTATTTAGTAAAAACACATGCCTTACCAGGTTCTGATGTTGCCAGGTCAGGACAGAAACAGTAAAACCTGATTGTTTTTTATATATTTTATAGAGAATGACAACATTATAACCGATAGTAAGCATACCTGAGTTACCTTTACAAAGGGGCTTATGTCACATGACAGGCTTGACCTTCATATGACACATGATACATACAGAACATGTTTTCATTGCATAGCTGGAAATACCCTCTGTAACAGCTCAGGAGACAATGGTGTTTGATGTTGCGCACTTCTTACATCTCTCTTTTTTTGCCAGGCTCTCAGTTCTAACATTCTTTGTATGTACTTCTGCCCCATTTCATGTGTCTGACATTTTCCCTGTAGTGTGCATGCATGTGAACGCATGATACGTTCACGCGAAGAGTTTGTGTAATGTGCTCTTCGCAATGAATGTCTTTTACACACAAAACAAGCTTTAGGTATTTTTACTATGCATGTCATCATGTAGCTTAAATGCACTGTGAGTCAGACAGGTTAGTAATGAACAGTGGCACAGACAAAGTTATGGGTATTGCAAAAAATGTCACTGACAGTGTGATGAGGTGGTCAGGTTCAGTCCAGCTTCTTTGTTTAACCTGTTTACCCACCTCACGTGTAGAACGGCTCGGCTGTATCCTTTACCTCCACAAACAACTCAACTCATTCACATCTGAAGGTGTGGGAGAGGTCCAGGCCATTTCATTATTTCAGCATCATACTCACATTGAGTGTCTACCACAGTTGACATAGAGTCGTTGCTTTCTCAGGCAGAAAAATTTGTATAACAGTGCAGACCTTAGGGACTAAATGGATACAAATATTTTGAATTGATCATTCATCAATTGGTTTTCCTCAGATAAAGTCATGCAAAGCTTGACTGACCATGAGCAGTCTCCTTTAGAGAATAGTTATAGATTTCTCTGCTTTGTGGATGTCTTCTATTCATCAGAATATTCACTCAGTCAGTTATCATCTTGAAGCCATGAATGCTGTAAATAATAATTTTTTTTACGACCTTTTAGACCATTGACATTATGTTAAATAATAAGTAAATCATTCTACTCATTTTGAACAATTTAAGTAAAAAAAACTGATCTGAATAAGATTTGAGAGCCAATGTTCTCTACTCTTATAGCACTTTCCAAACATGTTCTCCTCTTGAATTCAGAAAGGGAAGCTTGCTGATGAATAACGTCTTTGCCATAATAGCTGCTCTGCTGCTCAGCCTGGGTGAGACGGGGAAATCATTTGAGATGCTCATCATTGGCCGGCTCATAATCGGAGTGGACTCCGGTAAGAGTTTATTTTACTCACCACTCACAAAGTAGTGTGCAAAAGACACTGTGAAGCAAAGAACTACATTTTAATACCACAAATGAAATTATCATGAAAATCAATACACTAGCAGAAAGATTGGACTTTATATATTGTCCCCGGCACAGTACCATAGTTGTCATGCACATCTTTTACAGTCAGTGTAGTTTTGCTAAATGATGTCTCCCCACTCCCCAACCTGATTCTGTCATATCATGCTACCCTGACAAGACCTCTTTCCAGTCCTTCGCCACCCAATGTAAAATCAGTGTTTCTAGATCTGCTCCTGTGGTACAGATGTCACAGGTCAAACTCAGGGAAGCTCACATGTCAAACCTGAACACACTCATCACTACACTTCTGAGTGCATATGTACGATCACTGCAGAGCATGAGCACTTTTTTCACAGCTTCTAAAGCACAGATATTGATTTGTGCAAAAATCTATCCAAGACATTTTCAATCAGCACAGGCTATATGTGCTGTATAAGTGTCCATGGCAACACCCCACAGTTCAAGACAGTTCAAGACAGTTCAAGACAGTTCATTATTTTCAAGTGCTGCTCAAGGTTGGCTACCATCAATGCAGATGCTAAGATCTATCTATCTATCTATCTATCTATCTATCTATCTATCTATCTATCTATCTATCTATCTATCTATCTATCTAT
>JAUYWH010000022.1:7259201-7283092 GCA_034779795.1 Ctenopoma multispine | reverse complement strand
TATCTATCTATCTATCTATCTATCTATCTATCTATCTATCTATCTATCTATCTATCTATCTATCTATCTAGATATATCTATATCTATATCTATCTATATAGATATAGATATAGATATATCTATATCTATAGATATAGATATATATTTTAACTACTCTATTTCTAATCTGCAAAGTAAGTAATCTAGCATCTTTTTTCCCCTAAAGGTATAGCTCTCAGTGTCCTCCCCATGTACCTGGGAGAAATTTCCCCCAAACACATTAGAGGCTTCATTGGCCAGTTCAACTCCATCCTCATCTGTTTGGGAGTGTTCACAGGACAAGTGCTGGGACTGCCTGAGCTGCTGGGTGAGGTCAGTGACTTTGTCACACTTAGACAGATTTTGTCATTATTCCTTAGAGTCAAATGTTGCAAATGTTTGTTTCTGATATTCAGCCATTTGTCATACTGTTAGTGAGTGATTTATACCGACTCACAGTTTGTTGTTGAATTTAAAGCTACTTTCACTAACATGGAGGCAGCATCACAATACTTTCATTCAAAGAATAGTAAAATTTCAGATTTTTACATCTTTTGTAATGAAAATATCACTAAAAAAATCATAAAACCAATTCAACATGATTTCTCACTACAATAAGTCACAAATTTTTTATTTTTTTTTACCATGAATAAAGATGTGTTTTAACACATTATTGCAATGGCCAAGCAGATAAAAAACAAACCTGAATAAAACAATATTGCAAAGAAGGGTGGCAAAACCAGTAATTACGTTTAGGGGGCAAATACTTTTTCACATAGAGCCAGGCAGATTTGAACAGGTTTTCTTCCTTGAATAAAATGAAATAGTCATTTAAAAACTGAACTTTGCACTTACATGGGTGATCTTTGTGTGATATTAAAATTTGTTTTGCTGACTCGAATCATTTAAGTGTGAGTCACAATTGTTTTATGAGTCACACATCATTAAGTCAGAAGATGCATATTTGACCCAAAATTTCTCTGTGTCACCATATAGTTTTGGTACTGAAACCTAAACGGGCTGTTTTTGTGTGTGTGTGTACGCTCTGTATTGATTTTTACACGTCTGTGCCCAGGGGCCCATTGTTCCGTAATCCTTGATCCATGCATGAACACGTAAACTTCTGAAGAAGTCTGTTATTTTCCACGCTGCTCGGCCAGTCCATTGCATTTCAAAGTTGTGAATCAAAAAAAACAAACCCTCCCCAAATTGTTGGTGCAACATAAAAAAAAGAAACACAGAATTCTGTCTTTCATCTATTTACTGGAAGGAGGACACAGTTTTAGGACAAAAAACATGCACATCTGAAACACAGAAGAGCAGCTTGAAAAGACTGCAAAATAAGCTACCAGACCGTGTGTTTACAGAACTGCTGGATCACTTCCTATGCATTTTTCTGGGACAGCTCAGGACAACTGTTGCGTCCTTAATCTCTTCCCTGGTACACACAATACTATAGTGACACCACTTTGGTTTCAAACATTAATTCTTGAGACTCTGGCAACTGTCAGGTCTGCCACATGAACTTATTGACCTCAGTAACTCTCATGTGACATCAAGGTGTGAATTACCCACAGTGGTTTAAATGTCAAGGACTTTCCATTAGTCAGTAGAGCTGATGGAGTCTCATGAATGGATTTTTCAACTCTATTGCTACAGTCCAGTGGATAATTTCATTTCGACTTGACATTCAAGAAAAAAGACAGACCTCTCTCCTCTCACGTATAATGTTTTTCCATTGCAGGCCGTCTGAGAGCAACATGTCTTCTTCAGCCACTGTAATTAAATCATATTTTTTGCACAGTATGTGACTGGTTCTGTCTTCTCCTTTGTTTTAATAAGATATCACCAGGAATGCTCAATCAAATCTCCTTCACCCTACAGCTACTTTCCCGCTTCTCACCTCAATGCCCACTGAACACAAGTTTAGCCATGTTTACTCAGCTCACTGCTGAGGCATTTTCGTGGCACCGATCCAGCTATTATTTATACAATTGATAATTCATGTGCTGGATTTTCTGTTTATCTTTTACAGCTGAAAACAGACATTTGCCTGAGGCACATATGTTCTTAAAGCCAAATTCTGTTGTGTAATATGAGCAGAAAGCCTATCATAAAAAGCTTTCTACTCTTATTCTGCTGATTTAACTGACTGCTTACGTTTTGTACTCTACTACTACCACATTTTAAGCACACAATGGTATCTTTTGCTAGTTGTGTCTGTGTCAGGGAGTGTGAGGATCATAATCAATGGCATAAATGCAGCTTTTATTTAAGTCAAATCTGTAGCTATATATTTTATTAGAAAACATTTAATTTTAAGGTGGACTGTGCCATAGTGGAAAGTTAACCTTTCTGTCTTTTTATGTGAGTACAATTTCATTTTTTTTAAATGTTTAAATCAAACATACTGAGTTTAGCTTAGTTACCATATATTTCAAGATGTTTACATACAAGATAAATAAATACTAAAATCAGGAAAAACTGGCATGTTTTCAAACAAAGCTAGATGGTAAGATGATACTTACAGTCAGGTTACTAACATTTCTGACATTTCTAACAATATTTCAGCTCAGTTCTTCTCTGTGTGTTTATGGGTGAATCAGGTGGATGAGATTCACAGCCTGTGAGAGGGTGTGGGTCTGTGTAATTGTTTGATCAAAGCCACAAACAACTAGACTGCATCCATATCCTGTTTAGTTTGGAGCTTACGCTTTATGCGGTAACATACAGTATGTTCACAACTAACACTGCATATTTTCAGAAGTGCATTTGCTTTCATTCTTACAGTGATGATTTTGGAACAGCAAGCATGTAAAAGCCAGTGAATTTTGGATGAAGGTTTGACTATTGTTATGATGAATATGTTGGCTTCTGTCTTTTCCATGGTTTTCTTTCATTTCAACAGAAAACAAACCAAAACATGCATGTCAATATATTTTTCTGCTCAGTCAGTATGCATTTTAACTTCACTTCATGTATTCACTTTTGCTTGTGTAAAGTCAGGGATTACATCAGTACTGTTTGCATTTCAATGCATGTCTTGAACTGTAAATCCCCCCAATCTTGGTTTTATTTTCAGACAATTTGTCAGAGTTCTCGTCTCCAATTTTTTTTCCCAGTGTCACTTTCCACTTACATTTACACAAGGATGCGGTGTCTGAGCATCTAGCAAAGCACACACTCATTTTTGATTTATATATATTGGTTTGTTTCATCCATCATTTTGATCTGCAGACCACTTTCATAAATATCATATGTAGTTCTTTGTCTTCCTGTTATGCATTCGTATCACATCTGTGACACCCTGCAGGCATGCCTGTTTCCTTAATATTTGACAAGAGCTTCACGGACATATGTGACATATCTGATGATTATGCCACCGTGCTCTTTGCTGCCCTTTGGCTATGAGGCTCAAACAGGTTTCCTCTCAGCGGAGGCTTCTGTAAATGGAAGCTTGTCTAAGATGTCACTTGCAGGGTGCAAAATGGTGATAAGCTTTGACAAATGATAATTGCTCTAACCTTCATGCTTAGCCACTGACCTTCGCCCAGTAGGGAAACATGTTTATTACAGCATTACAGCAGGAACTTGCTTTTAGCCAGTCTGTCACTGAGATCCCATGAGACGCCGAATTCATCAGCATGCCTCAAACGAGGCCTGAACCAGTGAGGTTAGATTCAGTGGCCTTAATAGGTCATTATCTGTATGTATCAATCAATCATTATCTGACTATTGCTTCAGAGGGCTGTCTAAATGTGTAAAACAATAATATATAGGGAAGGTCGCTGTATTACAATTCATTTTAGGTGGTTGTTGCCGAGCCACTGAGTAACATTACAGATAAGACCAGAGATACAGTATTTGCCTGGCTGTGCCTGGAGTGTAGGCTTTTACGTCTTTGCAGTTTAGCTGTACAACATAAACATTAATACAGTACATAATAAAAAAATCTATGCAAAAATACATTGTTTTTGCACAATAATTTCTACATTTTTGTAGTTACTCTATTAATTGTTTTCCCATTCCTAAACAATCAAGCATACACGCCTATCAGGAGGAAAACACATTTCAAAAATGTTATCATTCAGAATTCTATAATTAAGTTTACACAGATTAAAATGAACTAGTCCAGATTCATAGTTCACAATTTTAAACTCTGAACTAAGCTCACAGTCCCAGAATATGACCATTAACAGTTTTTGGACAATCAGACAAGCCAATCCAGAATACAGACTGATAGACATTACGTGCGAATGGAGGCAATTCGTTGTTCATTTTAGTATCCGTATGGGGATTTATTTTGAACAATTACAATTTAATAATGATGTTATCTTTTTAAAGCACAGAAGCCCAGTCACACAATGAGCAATAGCATAAACAAGACTAACGTCATGCTGTTTGCTGCAAATTAAGAAATTAAGAGCTGTATTTTCAGTTTTTTCTATTTGGAATTTTTTGTCCTAAAGACTGTGTTGTATTCTGGGAAGAAATAAGTGAGAACTTATATAGATCACTCAGTGATTCTAATTTATTGCTGTGGAAGTCTGACTCTACCTCAGCACAGAAATGGTTCAATAAGCTTTTATCATACTACACCTGTGAGCTGATTATGTACTGTGCAGAGAAAAGACAAACTTGGATGTGTATAGAAAAGGAGGTAAACCGTTTCAGCATTTGATTTAAGACTCTGACTTTGACTTGATTGATAGGAAGAGAAAGAAGAAACATTGCTTCAGCAGTTTAAGAATGGGACACCACTCTGCGAGGGCCAACTGTCAGTTTGCCCTTCTGACAGAGTATCGGGAAAACAGGCTTATAGAGGAGGTGGCATTCATTACAAACAGCTACAGGCAGAGGTATGGTGGGCTTTTTTTCTGATCCTGGCAGATCTCCACCTGTGGCAGAGTTTCTGGTGACGTGATGTTTTTACCAACAAGGATTTCATTTTGTGAGAATTTAATGCAGAAGGTGTGCTGTGGTTATTCTATATATAGACATGCAATAACTCTGGATAGATTTTTATCCTTCAGGTAATAAGGAAGGCTAATGGGACATTACTGGATACTATAAAGGGGAAAAAAGCTCCTTCACCCAACTCAGCAAAATACACTGTGTCAGCTCCATTGTTATACTTCATTCTTAATTTGATAGATGCCAAGTGCATTACTGAAATGATACAAATGTGAAACTTAATTGTTCTTCTAGGAATTCCTGATGTTTCTCCCTGTAATGCACCATGTAATCCTTCATGCATTAATTTATCACAACCAACACTGAGTGGCAGTCAATTAAATCGCACCACTTGCTGTGGAAATAAGCTACATGAAGATTTTATAGCCTACGACCTCTGCATTCCCGCATGAAATGACTGAATGGAAAACAAACAAACAAATGGAATAGAACAATCAACCATTTGTCCTCTGTGTTTAGTTTACTCCAGGTCATAGCTGGGCTTTCTGAGCTGTGATTTGTTTTATCACCAGAGATGATGAGGGTCAAGGAGACACGGCCTGGTTCACCCAGCTTCCTCAGATAAAATTAGCTTCCGGTGCATTTCGTTTACACTGTAAACAGGGCTGTGTGTGTGCCTGAGCGCTTCTGCACCCACAAATTCAGATTGTCAAGTCAACTATTTTCTTTGTATATTCCTAAAAGGGACAGTCCAACCTCATTATTAACTGGTGACACCCCCCCACCTGCTACAGATCTGCAGGCTATATGAAGGCTTCAGTCCGTGTTTCTTGTATGGTACATGTCTATTAGAATAAAGATGTGTGCCAACATCAGCAGCCTTATTGTATCATGGCAGAAACTTATATAGAGATGAAGAATTGGCCATCCTAGCTACATAAATGAGGGTCCAAATTATAATATATAATGCACTCCACTTTGACTCCACCACCAACTATGACCTCCATAATAAACACATAGTAGAATTATCATAACATAAAATTTGATATTATAACCTTGTAAAAGTAGAATTAATTGCAGAACTGCTGTACTGAATTGCATTACATTGTAAAAATTTATCTATAATATAGGGTACAGATTACAAAAAAAACAACACAGGAACATGAATTAGACGCTTTGTCTGTCAAAGCAGCCTCTGAGAGGTCACACTCAGCTCCAGTTAGGAAAGATGACCCACAACTAAGTATCAGTGGGATCTTGGGTTTGTGCAGCATCACAAAAAAGAGTTGGACTGTTAGCACTAGGTGACAGTGGAGAGAAAAAACTCCCTTTAACGGAAGAAACCTCCAGCAGAACCAGGCTCAGGGTGGGCGGCCATCTGCCTCGACCGGTTGGGGTTAGTGGACAGAGGAGAGAGAAAAGAACAGCAGGCAATAAAGATCAAAGCAACAACAAGGAGCAGCGACTTCAGCTCCAAGGTTGAGAATACCTGCAGAAAGATACAGCGGGAGAGAGAGAGAGAGAGAGAGAGAGAGAGAACTCCAAAACTTAATAACCGAGCAGAAATGATTGAAATCATTGAAAGGGTGAACTTCACTCAAACACATTTAGAAGTAAATCTCTGCACTGCTGTTCAATGAATATGGGCAGCGGAAGACAGCACCTCTGTACTTACACCTTTAACTAGTACATTGTACTTTAGCATCATTCAGTAGGATATTTGTCGTGGGCTGGGGCCAATCCCAGCTGTCACTGGATGAGACGTAGGGTACACCGTGAAGTCAGTCTATGATATACAGAGAAAAACAAACACTCACACACACCTATGGGCAATTTAGAGTCAGCAATTCACCTAACTACTGTACACTTCTTTGGACTGTGGGAGGTAGCAGGATTACCTGGAGCAAAGCCACGCAGATATGGGGAGAACATGCAAACCCCAGACAGACGAAGCTAAGCCTATAATTAAATATAATTAAATTTCTTAAGTCTTAATAAAACAATGATTTCCATCCACTTATTCAAACACAGTAAAACGTATCTCTTCAAAGTTCTTTGTATGTGGTGTAGTTCTACCATGTCTGTAGCTTTGATGGAGTCCTGTTGTTGATGTTTTGACTGCAGGAGTCCAGGTGGAGCTACCTGTTTACCTTCCTGGCGCTGCCGGCAGTGTTGCAGATGTGCGTGCTGCCCTTCCTCCCAGAGAGTCCTCGCTACTTGCTCATGGAGAGGAGGGATGAGGCTGGAGCAGAGAGAGGTATCACAGACACAACAGAAACACACACTTCAAAAAGTCATAAAGTCAAAACTGAATAAAACAGCTTGTAGGAGCCGATATCACCAATATTGATGTTACTTTAAATAAAACAAAGTCATTTATTGGAGAGCTGATTGAACTTGTTGGTACTTGAAACTGAAAAAATGTAAGTACAGCAAAAGTGCTGTAACTTACGCCCTGAAATGTGCTCTGCAACAGTAATGGCTCAACTGAATTATAACATTGTACCTCAACATAATTATTAAACAGATCAACATGTGTACTGTAAATGAATACTCAATTGTCTATCCCTGCTGCTAGATAATATGGAAAGTTGCTTTAATTCAGAATCATGGGGCTGTCAGTGTCAGTGGGGTGACATGAAATTAATGTTCATACTATGGTGGTGAGATGCACAGCAGCAGTGTTGTCCCTACGGTTGCAGCATATTGTATTTTCTCTACAGGAAGACGGTGGGCTCCGCTCAGTGTCGGAGTTGTGGGCTGAGCACACGCGGTGTGGCACAGCAAAGAATGGGAGCAAAACCTTTTACTGAGACAAATGATGTTTAATATTTAAAGAACTCCTCAGAGTGATTGGGTATTGTGGAGGCTTGAATTTTACCATTAAGGCTACTGTCACATTTATGGGATTTATTGTCAGCAAAGTGAAAATCCAACAATGCAATTCTGTCCCGATCCAGACCCGTTGGTTTCACTTTAACAATGGTTCACCAATGTAATGTTACATAAAAAAAAAACACTTAATAATTTGATTTAAATCAGTTGGCCAGCTAGTTACCCACATCCTGGTGTTCTAGTGAATATAGAATGATGTCTGCATGGTATATTTTAGGTTTACTCAAGCTAATGTACAGGGCTCTTTTCCTTTTAATAATAAAAAGACCACTAACGTAAAGTAATCATCAGTCATTCAGTGGAATTCAGTGTAGAGAGATCACTATATCTACGCTGTGGTCATGCTATATTTTCTTTATTTACTTGGCATGAGAACAAGTTTACGTATACTTTATATTCATTGACAAGCTCAGAGCAAAAAGGCAGATAAACACAGAAAGGCTCAATACTTTTTATAACTAAATGCAGTTTTTGGGATCACACTCACAGCTTTTAGCATAAAAACAGTATCTCATCTTCAACCTCTGCAACCTTTTAAATGAAAGGCATTGCTGCTGCAGATATACAACACGGACAGACAGGGTGCAAGAGAACATGCTGTTTCTGTCTGACACTGCATGGTGATAATAGGACACTACAGGGCCACCCCTCAAGATTTGTGCGTGTTGACAACAATTCCCCGACCACAGGGCTCAACACAAGCCAACAACATGGATCAGCAGCTCTGTTTAGGACCATGCCAGCAAAATGTTGGCTAGCGGTTGTAGAGATGGTGTGAGGGGAATTTGGGCAGGATGTCCTTTCACCGACCGCTCTTCTCCTCCCGAGGTAGTTATTCACAGCCAGTCGTTGTCACCAACTGTCTAAGGCTCACATAAAGAACAGGCAAGTGTGCATTGTTCTAACTAACACAGTATAGAAACAGCAGTTAAATAGATTCAGAATATAGAACAATAAGTAATAAAAGAGAAAATGTAGGTTTTGCCTCCAAATATTTTAACTGTTATTATTACTTTCATGATTAAGGTTTTTAGTGTCTCCCTTCTTTTTTGTGTTTAGTGTCAAAATGAAAGATTTCAATTTGCTGAACTGGCTTAAGGTTGAAATTATTTATATGACTAGAGCAGCTATAAACACAAACAGATGGCAAAATGAGAAAATGAGCTAAAAATAAAAGTGTTCCATCTAGAGAAGTACAGGCATGATCCGTGATTTCTAATTCTAACAACAGTGTGTGAACATTAACTGCAAAATAGATCAAAGTCATCATTCATCATTAAAAATAATGATAAAGGTGTGGAGAACACCTTTCAAATATGCAAAACAATGTGCCTGAAAATAGCAACAGTAAACAAACTGTTAAACCGTATAAAATATGTATAAAAATGTTAACATGTTGACATTTACAGTATCATCACTTTGCACATCAGTGTAATTCCAGAGTTGTCAAGCATCTCATACAGTCATAGGTATTTCCATCATTGCTTTATAAGTAAGCAGGTAAAAGATCAAGGGTTTGTTTTAAGAGATATCAGGAGAAGCAAGAGGCTTTACTCACACTGGCTGAAAACCCGAACAAATCTAACAGAGCTCAGCACATCAAATGTGTAAAATGTATCTGTGTTAAAGAAAACAATCAAGAGATGACTTACATTAAATACAGAGGCTTTACCACAGTATGGAAAACACTGGTATGTCTCAAAACAGGAAGAAATTTAGTTATGTCAAAGAATATGTAAAAGCTGAGTGCAACAACATCCTATGGACAAATGAAAAGCTTTTGATCAGCTTTTAACAGAGAAATGTGATGTCAAAAACCGCTCATAATCCAACTCTGACTCTGATCTCAAGCCAGCTGACTTGAATCCAACTGAGCTTTCATATACTACAGGTCAAACGCTAAGAACAAGCAGGAACTGAAGACAGCTGCAGCAAAGGTCAGAGAAGAATGACGAACTTCAGGCTGCAAAAGATTTGCAACCAAGTATAAAATTATAATTATGTTAGTTTTTTTTCTTTATTTTGACCCTCATGGACTTGACTGTAGATGCTCTTATTAGTCTAGAAAATGACTCTATAATTAGAAGGTAACATCTCAGTTTCCTCAGTTGACTTTCTAAACCAAGCTACTTGTTTTTTCTCATGTAGTAATATGTAACAAGATGTCAACAGCAAACAAACAACTCTAAATTCAGAAGAAACAAAAAAGATGTTTAATTTGATAAAGAACACATGTAAACAAACCTTCAGAGAGTCCCCATCCATAATGAATGGACACAATCTTCACACTCTATCCATTCATCCAGTGCTGGAGCCTAATCCTGCTGGCTTCGGGTGAGAGGCGGGGTACACCCTGGACCAGCCATCAGTCTATCGCAGGGCTGACATATAGAAGCAGACAACCATCCACAATCACTTTCACACCTATGAGCAATTTAGAGTCACCAATTAATCTAATATGCCAACATTCCTCCCGTTGGGAGGCAGCTGCAGTAGCCGGAGAGGATAAACACAGACACAGACAGAACATGCAAACCTCACAGAAAGATAACCCGTGGATTCAAACCCAGGTCCTTCTTGCAATGAGGCTAACCCCTGAATCACAGAGAGCTCCGAGTACTCCATAGAGAAAACTGATCAAAGCCACATCCGACATCACATTTTCTACAGGCTTCTTTAACACTTGCAGTTTGAGTTTTCGCTTTACAACAAGCTATTTCTTTATGTGTCACAGCACTTGACAAGATCCCACTGTAGTTGCTCATGTACAGTAAAGTCAGTGGTTGAGCAAAGGATGCATTCTGAGATTTCAGAGCGTAGACCTAAATCATTTCACACAGACATTGTTTTGATTGAAAGCCTCTTGACTTTCAAGACATACACGTCTTTAAAGTGACACTTAGAACCTAAAATGAAAGCCAAGCTAGATAAAAGCGACTTTGATTCGAAGGCATTTGTCAGTCCGCTTGGAGTTTGCCAAACAGAATTTGAAGAAAGAAAAAAAAGATCTGGTCTCATGAGACAAAAAATTAACCCTTTGGTCAAAACTCAAAGCAGAATGTCAGATGAACACCAAACACTGCTCATGAGATGGCTACTGCCTCCCTATGATATAGTGGTGGCAGCATAGGCTTCTTCCCAAAGGAAGGGACTGGGAGGCCGGCTGGAGATGAGAGGAGGATGAATGCAGTCACATATACAAAGGTCCGTGAATAAGACCTGCTCCAGAATGTTTAATCATATTTATTCTACATTAGCTTCTCTCCATTGTCTCCCTGTTAAATCTAGAATATAGTTTGAAATCCTTCTCTTCACTTATAAAGCACTAAATGATCGGGCTCCATCATATCTCAAAGACCTCATAGAACCTTATTATCCCAGCAGAGCACTTTGCTCTCAGAGTGCTGGTCTACTTATGGTTAGAATTACGAAATGTAGGGAGGGGAGGCAGAGCCTTTAGCTATCAAGCTCCTCTCCTGTGGAATCAGCTCCCAACCCAGGTTCGGGAGGCAGACACCCTCTCTACCTTTAACACTAGGATTAAAACTTTCCTTTTTGATGAGCCTTATAGTTAGAGATGACTCAGGTGACTCTGAAACATGTCTTAGTTATGCTGCTATAGATTTATAGCTGCTGGGTGACCTGCTACATTACACTGTGCTCCTCTCCTCCATCTCTCTCTCTGTCCACTCTTATGCCATCATTGTATATTATTAACCTTTGTCTTCTCTCCCCCCTAGTTGTGCTTCGTCCTCTCTCTCTCTCTCTCTCTCTCTCTCTCTCTCTCTCTCTTTGTATCTTTCTACTTACTGGTCCAGCCAACCTGCCCAGTGCCTTGTTGTTGTTTCGATCTCTGTTTCCTGCTGTTATTTTTTCTCTCCTCTTTCCACTCATCCCAACTGGTCGAGGCAGATGGCCGCCCACCATGAGCCTGGTTCTGCAGGAGGTTTCTTCCGTTAAAGGGAGTTTTTTCTCTCCACTGTCACCTAGTGCTTGCTCAAGTGGGATTGTTGGGTTTTCTACAAATATTCTGTATATATATATATATATATATATATATATATATATATATACGTATATATATTCTGTGAAAGGTGTTAAACCTTGGGCTGTAAAGTGACTTATGTTTTGATCCATTCCTGTGCAAGAGGCTTGGCCATGTGCTTGAACAATTAAACTATTGCAAAGCCAGCTCCTTTAAACAGTCAAATTCTTTAATCTCAATATGATGGTGTGTTTTTTTTCTATCCTTTTATCCGTTTTTATGTGTGGTTATTTCTATCCCTATGTTCACATGTGTTTTTGTGTGTCAGCCTTCCAGAGGTTTTTGGGGAAGCAGGATGTGTCCCAGGAGCTGGAAGAAGTCCACGCGGAGGCTCGAGCTCAGGAAAACCTACATGCTGTCTCTGTGTTACAGCTGCTGAGGAACCCAGCTGTTCGCTGGCAGCTCATCACCATCATCGTCACCATGGCCTGCTATCAGCTCTGTGGCCTCAATGCTGTAAGCTGCAGCTGTTATTTCTCTTTTTTCAAATAAAAAATATTTATATGATGATTAGCCTGGCAAAACTATCAGTGGCACTGCACTTTTTGCCTATTACTACTACTACTGCTACTACTACTACTACTACTGATATTTCAATATGAGCAAAAGCATTTCTAACTCTAAAAATTACTAAAAACTAACCATGTGGGTGTTTTTAACACTTTGCATTTGTGGGATATACTTATCATAAAAGTCAATACCATTACAGCCTTGCTAGTTAGTGGATCCAATGTGGATGCACATTACAAATAGCATCACCTTGGGTTTGTACACTTACAGATGTGATACCACATTTGTCTGGAAAAAGATTGTCTTCTTAATATGCAAATATATATATATATATATATATATATATATATATATACTGTATATATACACAAATATATACAAATTCTATTTTGCACAAATAAACATTTAACTTTTTTGTATTTTTAGTTATTTAAGGTTAAAACACTTTGAGTTGGAGCTCAACATGACTGTGTATGAGAACCATGGGAATAAGGAAGTCAGTGTGAGTCACTCTGTCATCCCCAGTATAAACATACTCCACCTGCTGTACGTCAGGATATTTGTTGGGGAGAAATGACAGTGGTTTAATTATGAGACTAACTGCATCTCTTGGGCCTATAGAAGAGTAGAAGAGTTTCTGCTTATTACTGCTGTTTGCGATGGCAACAGTGAGATGAGAAGAAAGAAAACAACTTAAAATTATTAAAATTTCACAAAAAGACTAAATGAACAAGTTTACTGTTACCTTTGAAAAAAGGATGCATTTAAAAATGGTCATTTTGAAACAATAAATAAACTCCATCTCAAAAATTATATTGTTTTCTATCCTATTAGATGCTGGAATTATTTGGGGGAATTATCATAGATATGAATTAATTACCATACATTTTCATCTGTAGAAGACATGAATGCAATTCGGATCACTCTGGAGGGCTTTATTGTGATTATCATAAAGTATACGCTCACCCATCTGACCAGTCAGATGATGCCAGTATTGAGAATTACATGGTGATGTTTCAGCAGCCTATTATGCTGCTTTAAAACTCTCAGTGCTGATGGAAACTTAGAAAGCTTAGAAATCTTCCTACAGTCTGTGCCACAGTGTCGTAACAGTTGTATACACATTTTGTATTTTCATTATCTGTCAAAGTTGTCCAGTGGGTATAAGAGTGCAGGGTAGGGGTTAGAGGAGAAAATGAATAGGAAAATGACCTATTTTGCATTTAAACAACAGGGCATCTGTTTTACCTTTGGGACTTCTCCAACTCAAGCCTGCTTCTCTGATCTCTGCCTGACTGTAGCCTGTTGGTCTGTTTCAGATTTTAAAATATTAAACCTAATCATCTAAACATGTCCACATCAAGTTAAATTTTGATGTCAGTTTGGTTTGTATGGTTTTTGTTTTGTAACCCATCCAATTTCTACTCTCATTTCATAACTCAATCACTTGAGTTATGTGTTTTAAATGGAATAAAGTAGACCTGAAGATTAAAAGCAAGGCCTGCCTCTTGTGTAGCAGTGGTACCCCCTGCTGTGTCCAAAGTAAACAGCTGACATAAATACACCCTTATCTAATAACATTAGCTTGTCTGTAATGAAACCTACTCTGTGTAAAAATGTTTGTTTTTCAAGCAGATTTATGTCTAAGACCAATGAAATTTTCTGCATTTTCTGACAGATCTGGTACTACACTAACGGGATCCTTCAAGAGGCAGGATTTCCTGATAACATTATCCCCTACATCACACTCAGCACTGGGATTATAGAGACGTTGGCTGCTATTGTCTCAGTAAGTGTAGCTTCTATAAATCACTCAAACATGCCTGATTCTGGTCAGGCAGAGCCCTGCTTTTGGAATAAATGCAGATTTTACTTTTATTGTCATTTTGACTTTAAAACCCACTTGCATCTTCATGGTATTTCAAATGTTGTCTTTTAAAGACTAAATAGTCAGAATTGGTTTACTTCAGTCGTCTTCCTTTCTACCTCTGTTTGTCTCCTGATTAAAACATCACATCACAAACAGAGAACAACGCAATGACTTTGTGCTGCTTTCTCATCTTCTTCAAAATACACCTAAAATGAATCTGTCACTTTTTAATTTGTTATTTATTTAACTTCAAATTTTTCTGTATTCTTCTGATGTAGTAAAATGGATAAAATCAAAAGCTGAAGTCCCTGGATCTTTAATTTTTGGAACTTTTTAGCCTAAAAGCATCAATAATGTAACAGTTTAATAACACATATACGTGTCAAGCTGAAGTGTTTCTTTTTCAAACGGGAACAGTGTAGTGCAGCGGGAAATACACTTTGTAATTTCTCTTCATTTAATTGCATTGCCAATTCCACATTTGTAGCATCTATTTCTGTGATCCCTTTCAGCATGAGAACATAAAAGCTGATATTTGATCTATGGCAGTGAGAAGACCCCACTGAGTAACTTCGCTGCCAGGTGACTGACTTCAAACACCAGTCAGATATGAGTTTCCCCTTCAGCGCTCTAGCATCTACCCATCAGCTGCAGCCAATTCACGTCCAAAAACCTAGTAATAGTAATGAACCACTGCCAGTTTGACTGGCATACAAACACAGAAAACAAGCAAAATGAAACATCAGTTGTGAAGCTAAGCAGTTTAAATTGTCAAACAGATAAATGATGATTGATTTGTGTTTTCACACATGTAACGCCCAGTTGGACCAGTGTTATTTAGCTTTTTTTGTACATTCCACCAGAGTAGCTGCTAATCGTACAAAAAAGAAATACAGTCTAAAGAGTAACATGTGAAAACAGAAAATAGAATAATTCCACACACAAAAAAACTAAAAACACCGGTATAATCCAAGAAGCTGCAAGTATGTTAACTCAAACTGTTCATGCTGATGGTAAATGCTTTCGACAGCATTCAAAAAAGCCTTAAAAAAAGACATTTGATTTCAAGCACTGAAGGAGATCTATAAAAGTCGAATGGTATTTTTATTAAATATGGGCTAACAAATTGCATATTGACATATTTTTTCCTTTGTAAATCTCATATTTTCAGCTCAGCTTTTCCTCTCAGTTCTCAGCTATCCCCTTAGTAATTAGCTGAGTAATTAACATTTTACTTTTTGAGAGCAACCTGAAGAGTTTTTTTTTTTTAGAAATAACATTATATATAACATTATAGATAAGAATAACATTTCACTGTCATTTAAATGATGAGTCTAATATTCACAACCAGGGACACTTTGAAAAAATAAGAAGAAATATTATTTTTGGTTTGTGGATTTACAAGTTTAAAATATTTATGATATTCAAATGAAACTCTACACCTGGCTTTCAAATGTCTTTTTCCATTTCAGATGTGAGGTTTAAGGCTTAAATTATATGATATATGCTTCTTAATATGACAAATTGAATGCACTGCAGGGCCCACTTCATTTCACTACAACTATACAGGACAGGGGGCTCTAAATCTGACCTTTCCTGTAAACACTGAAAGTCCTTAAGGAAGCATTAGTTGTCTTTTTGCATTCTGTGGTTTAGCGTTGATGAGTTTTGGGGGTATCTAGGCACTGGGTGAAGTCGAAGATCATTTTTTCCTGACATTGCCCTGTAGGGAAATTAAGGTTTGCTCTGTAATTGTAGACAATACAGAAGAAGAAATCTGTCCCGTATGGACTGTGGTGTGAAAATGAGAATGTTAAGGGACAATTTATAATACATTATAAATGAAATGCACCATGATCATAAAAAAATCTTACTCACATAAACAAATCATAAGGCAATGAAAATCTCCCTAAGAGGTCTTCACACTAATCTGGTCAAAATGTTTTGTTTTTATTCAATAATCATACCCCCAGAGTGCCACATCACTCAACTGCGTGTACAGGCAATGGTTGTCCTTGAACCAGAACAACCAAATGTGTTATGCCATCCCAAGTTATTTTAACACTTTCTGTTGTCAGCTTATTAAGAAAATCTTAGTTGCTTGTGGCAATTTAGCACCTCCTACACAAGGACATCAGTTCCTTGTTACAAGCTACTTGGACACTTTGGTACAACCCTACGTCTCATGCTTTGCTGTAAAAACATTATTGCATCAACTGCACTAGTTTTTAAGTGAAAGAAAACTGTTGACTTACGGATTATACACTTACCAGACACAGCATTAAAACCACTTTACTAATAAAATGGTCAGTGCTGACACATTATTACAGTGCGTTATTATGCTAAAAGAGGCCACTGCCATTGGGAAATTCTGTTGCCATGAGGGGCTGGACTTGGTCATCAACAATATTAAAATCTGTAGTACTTGACAAAGTAACGTTCACATGAATGTGGATCTTTCCCAGAAAAAAAATTACCAGAGCCTCAGGTCCAGTGGTTTGCCTTTTCCCCACAGTGGTGCCATATTTTCTCCATCGAAACAATGCACATGCACACAGCTTTTCATATGATGTAAAAGAAAATTAATCTGACCAGCCCACGTTCCTCCATTGCTCCATGGTCCAGTTCTTATGCTCACATGCCCATTGTAGACGCTTTTCGTGATGGAAATGGGTCAGCATGTTCTGACAGTGATGATCATAGCCAGCATAAAACCTTACAGCAACCCTCTACACACCCTACAAGTCCTCTACAAGGTTGGTGGTTTGACTCCAAGGTTCCCTAATTCCTGGCACCATGTTGAAATACCCATGGACAAGGCAATGAACCCCAAACTCTTGGTGCTTTAATGCAGAAGAAGACATTTGTTAAGCTCTGTTTCACACATATTCACATATAGTTTCATATATTCTCTTCTGTTCTTTAGCATATTGTGATCCTGGATTAAAACTCCTTCCTGAAACATTTAATAAATAGAATAAAACAGGCACAATATTTAATTAATGCAAAATACACTGACCTCCTGCCCCGTGTTCTAGTGCCCTACTGTGCCATCGCCCTTTCACTGCAGCACACTCATTATGGCTGGCTTGCACACAAGAACCATAGAGTGTGTGTGTCAGCCCATATTAAATTTCACACATCTTGCAGTATCTTGCAGTTAAACTATGTAGCATTTAGGCTTATTGCAGTCTAAACCCAAACAAATTGTAACAGAATACAAAAACAAATATGTGCTCATTTCTTCAAAGTTGTTTCTCTTCACCTTCTGCCCATCGGGCAGGCAGACAGACACACGATCATGTCTCACTGTACTTGTTATGACACTTATTGATGATACATTTTGTAACCCCTTACCCTAACCATCACAACTACCTCTAACCTAAAACCTAGTCTTAACCCAAATGCATTTTATGCTCCTGCATTGTCTTTATACTACAGAGTAATTTGCACGTTAATTCTTATGGGTATGAAACAGTCCCAGTATCTTTGTCACTGTCTGTCTATATGTTCCATCTAATGTTTAGATTTCTTCATTTAAAGCCTCTCCCAATGGTTTGTGAGGGGCCAGTGTGGTCTTAAGCTCATCTGCTCCTTGATGTGATGAATAATGACCAGACAGTTTAGTCCTGCCAACCATGAGGTGTTGAAGTCACCAGTGTGACCTGTGTTGTGTCTGCCAAGAACTGGGATATTGGGTATTTCCACATTTTAATCCAGCATTGCATTAATGTGTTATTTATGAGCACAAATGGACATGAACACATTTCTGTTTATGTGTTATTGATGTATATCAGAATTAGCTGAAGCACAGAGGCATTTGGATGCACAACACTATCGCCTCAGTGACTGCTTAAAACATATATTCAAGCCAACTGCAGTAATAATAGACACATACACTTCTCTTCTGTTCCAGCTCGTTATCATACAAACTCAGACACACGGGCTCGTTGACTCATCACCTCTTACACCTTCAGAGACCTTAATGAGCTGCAGTTTTGCTGGTGGTTGGTGTTCAAAGGTCCTGTGCCTTAAGGGATCTTAGGATGCGTCGAGATTCACACGCTGTCTATCTCTCTAACACACACACACACACACACACACACACACACACACACACACACACACACACACACACACACACACACACACACACACGTAGTGAATTTGGAAGTAAACCAAATCTAAAGCAGCTACCAGACAGTTCAAAATGAGAAAATAAGTCCTTGTAACTGGAGGTAACCAGGTTTCCTTGTAGTGAACCATAAGTAAATATACATACAAAAACTCCTTGAGCTATCTTTTCCACTGTGCTCCGGACAGCAGCTCCCCAGTACAGGAACACATACTATACAAATACCACTGACCTTTTCCACAATCTTATGAAATCCCATTGGTCTGGAAGTTGAGGACTGTGTCATGAATACTTTACTGCTCTGAGGCCTTGATGGAGGAATGCCTGCAGCTACGGCTGTATGGCAATCAGATTTAACATCTAAGATATCTGTAATGTATTTCTGACTAGTCAAAACCGTAAATTACGGCATTTAAAAACTGAGTTAAAAATGTCTGTAATCACATTTCAGAATGTCTCATTGACTTGAATAGGACAAGTAATTCGGGATATCTACAATTGAATTTTGACTATCCGTAATGTGAATTTCAGATATTTTCAGTAGAATTCACTTGTAACTTAAAGGGTTATGCAAATAAATGTGATCTGCTGTCTTTTCTGTCAGAAAATCTGCTTTTATTACTTTATTTTTTGCCCAGAATCGTCAGGTAAAATAATAAAAGTATTACAATATGGAAATGACCATCTTAGGAATATTCTAACATATTGATTAGACATCTTCATGTGTCATCTATTGGACACTCAGACTGAAAACCGCACAAACTGCATTGGTCACATGATACAAGAAGTTGAATCGTTAAAAGCACTTAAAGGCTTATCAGCTGGCAACACACTATATTTAATATTTAAGTATAATTTTACAGCTCAATATGCAAGACAGCATGATAAGCATGATACTTTTCTTTTGCCACAACAATCATAGGTAAGTAAGAATAAATATACTCATGTTGCAGTGCTACTGAGCACATATTTGGCTAACATCATAATGATAATCAGGCTTTATTTTCATTGGTCACATTTAGATGTAACACCAGAATTTGATATCTGGATTTATAGGACACATCTTGTATGTGGGCTGGGATTTGATCCTGCCACCTTCTGCATCCCCATCTAATGTTTACACCCATTTAGCCACCAGGCCACCTATTTGTTCCGGCCATAGGTGTGAATGATTGTCTGTCTTTACGTCAGCCCTGTGATTGACTGGCTACCTGTCTGGGGTGTACCCTGCCACTTGCGCAATGACAGCTGGGATAGGCTCCAGAATTACTGCGACCCTTAAGAGGACAAGTTGTTAGTGTAATGGATAGATGTATAGATAGATGTCAGTGATTGGGAGTCATTCTGTAGGCACCATGAATATCTGTACTGCATTTCAATGAAATTCATCTAAATCATCTAAATCCATCCAATAGTCGGTTGTCAATTTCACAAAATAACAAAAATATTGTGGTGCTACAACAGGTAAAGTTACCAGATCACCAAGGTCAGTAGGATTTTTATCTACTGGAGACTGTTACCATCTGAGAAAAATGTTATCCCAACATTTTACTGTGAATGAAAGTGCTGCAGCCACAAACCAACTGGCTGACAGATATCCTTCGGAGAGTCATGCCACTGCCATGGCTTAAAATAGGTCTATACTCACACGGCAGTGGCACAGAAACCCCTTAAAATTCCACTTACAGATTTTTTTTGTGCTGTGCTGTTCCCAGGGCCTGGTGATAGAACGAATTGGAAGGAAACCCCTCCTCATATTTGGTTTCTCTGCCATGGCCGTATTCTTCAGCCTACTCACACTGTGTTTAAATTTCCAGGTAAGACACTCACTGACATCACTGACCTCATTCTAGTTCTTCATGTGAAGTGAAGAGGCATGACGATCCAAATAGCTGCCCTGCACTGCAGGGATTATACTGTATATAATTATATAATCTGGATTCCCACTCTGAGAAAATGAATTTATAATATATCACATGTACCAAATACACATTCTGCACCTCCTAAACACAACAACTTAAAAACTCTCTTTCTTTCTTATTCCAGCACAGTTTGTCTTGGATGCCATATGCCAGTTATGTATGTATACTGGCAGTGATTGCGTCCTTTTGCTCTGGACCAGGTAAAACTACTGACCTACATTAGTTCTTTACATTACTCTCTTTCTTGATTTTTACCTTTCTCTCTTAAGATTCTTACTTTGTGCTCCATTTAATTTTAAGCTACTGAAAAGACACATTTGGCTGGTAGTAGATTGAACCAAATCTGGGTTAAATTGCCGTCTTTAACCCACAAACTACATTGCCAAAGGGGGTCATAGCTATATTTACGGCGCCTTTTAGACCATTTAAACAACATGAATAATAAATTAGTAGTAGTAGTAGTAATGAAATAATCATACAATAGTAATAGTCAATAGTAATGTACTGTCACTTACAGTACTAGCATAGTAAATAGGAGTCATACAGCATCCTGTTTATGGCTTGGTACTGTAAATTTACAGGGGACAGGTAATGTGCGTGATTGCTCCTGGTTAGAGCTTGACTTTGAGTATCAAGGAGAGACTGTCGCTGTCATCACATAAGTAAATCCCATCACACACACACAATCTCTCTGGAACATTCATCTCACTGAGTGCTTCACTGCATCAGGATGAGATGAAAATGGTGAAGAAAAGCTAGAAAAATGGACACACTGCACTGGTTTGTATAGAAAGTAATGGGATGTAAAAGTACATTTCTTGTACCTAAAGATGATGCTCTTTAATAAAATAAACACAGGAAGGCACATAAACGTAAATCATGCTCACACACACACACAACTGCAGACTGCAGACTGTGCAGACTGCACACTGTGCTGCTACTGTTCTTAATTAGAACACTTCACTTTGGTCAACAAAGAAAAACCCTTTGGCCAAATTGAAAATCCTTCTTCTTGCTCAACTCTATTCAAAGTGGCACAGTTAAAAATAGGACTAGACCTGAAGCATGTTCATTGGCTGACAGCTAAAAGCTACTGTACCTGACTTTGGCCTTCTCTGATGACTGGGGCAAGCCTTTGACTGTATTTTTCCCAAATTAAGATTGTAAAAGGAAATTATTCTACAAAAAGTGAATAAAACATTAATCAAGGACTTATTTTAACTGAAACCAACATTTTTTTTCAAGAGCTAGCAAACTACTATTTGATAAATAATTACAATGATTCTAGCAATGACTTTTATTGCATATTGTGTACATACATATCTGATACAAAGTGGAACAAGTGCTATTGTGCGACAGTATAATAAATGTTCTGTGCCATGAATGCTTGTGGCTTATGACAGCATGTTTATGTGTCAGACCCACAGATGTTAGTGCTGCTGAATCCTCTCACTATCTAGAACTACATGGCTTGCTTTGTAACTGAGATGCAGTTCACCTACAGTGGCCCCTAGAAACAAAGCAATATGGAAACACAAACAAAAAGGAAACACGCTGCAAATCACAAAATACAGTAAATACCAAAGCTCGTACAAAGAAGATTCTGCAAATAGACGACCCTAAAAGGGAAGTGATACAGAATACTAGGGGGAGCGATAAGCCCAATTTACAAAAGCAACAGCAGATTGTTGCAAATAAACTGTGTTCTATAAACTGCATATACTGTACAAGTTTTCAATTGTATTTAATTCATTATAAATTTTATATATTATTTTCTGCCCGTACTTTGTTTATATCAACTTTAGTCCTGTGAAGCTCCATGTTGTGGTACATGTTAGCTAGAGGAAGTAGTTCTTCATCAGTTTTCCTAGAAGCAATGTTTTAGTAAAATATAGGACAAAAAGCTGATTTGGCATCAATTGTAATCTCTTCACTGTGTATCAGGTCTCTCTTCTGAAAAGAAAAATGAAACTGGCTTGCTGGTTTAATTCTAGGTCTTCTAATACAATTTGGCAGCTATAGTCGAAATGGACTTGAGACTGGTGCTGTGTCAACTGCTGAGAAGATTACATACTAGAGCGAAATAGGTTAAATTTAAATTTCAATGCTGTGAGTTACCCCCAGCACCATTTGCAGCACCTAGGTCTCCAACAAAGAGAGGGAAATAGTTTGAGTTTTCCAATGCAGAAACAGTAAGTGCACAAGTACCTTTAACATAAATCATATCTAGTGCACTTAAAAATAGTTAATATTTGGAAGAAAAAGAAGACATGTGTCTGTGTGATGATGTTTCACTTCCTGTTTAACATTCTTGAAAGTGTGTTAAGTGGAGGGATTGACCAGCTGTACAACACCTGCCCTCTGTGAATTCTCACCCCTTGACATAGTCGCCACTTACATCTGTTACCGGAACTGACACATCTAAATATATGCCTGCTGATTTAAACCTGCTCCACCTAGATTATTGCTATTCCTTTACTCCCTTCACTCAGTCTAGACCTGCAAGCACTGTAGGACAGGGTTTATAGTTTACACATCTGAGTGATTAGACTAATCTCTCATACTGCACCTCCAGTTGTTGTGATAAAGTTCCTGCACCGGATCAATGACAAACATCATTACTGTAATTATATACTTTATATGTAATATATATTAAACAACAGCCATGGAACTTTAAAAATGTAATATTGTACAATCACACTGTGGGTAATTTTGCAGGTGGTAACACTTGTCACTTGATGATGAATAATGCCAGACCTAGAGAATGTGGGCAATGCATTGAAATATTAGGGCTTTTATTATGGCGAAGCAAGTCAGCAAATCCATCCAGCTAAACGTGGAGCAAGATGTAAGGACACATGAAAAATAGGCAACTCGTAAAACTGAAGTCTGGTGAAATGTTTACTGAAATAATTAACTCGTGATAAATTGGTTTCGCAGCAAATAATTTCACCTTGACAGATGTTTTGAATTAAAGGCCGCAGTTTGTTATTAGTTATACTGCTTGCAAGCTGAGATACAGTTTAGGTGATATTCAGAGTGAACTTGATGAAATCCAGTACAACATGCATCTATATACCTCTGCAGTCACAATTCTTTTTAAGATGTGATGAAGCTCTTTTATGTCAAAAAGCATATTGTTAGCAGGTCTTTTTGTGTGGCCTTATTCATTTGAGCAAGAGAAGTCCAGTGTTGTCTAAAAGTAACAAAAACGTCACATTTCCCTTTATTATACTGCAGGAATACTCAGTATCAGAGTAAAATCTAAATCAAAAGTATATGACTCTCAAATGTGTTATAGATGACTTTGAATCGGCCTGAAGGCATAATGAGATAAATTGTTGGCTAGCTTTAAAAATAAGATAATACCATTCAGCAACTTGTCTATTATTAAACTATGTTTAATTGATTTGGAATAGGCTTCTCTTGACCTGTGCATTTACCTTTAAATACAGTGTAAAGGAACATGTAAATCCTTCTGCTCCCAAAAAGTTGCTGTAAATATTGCCGACGACACTCAACTCTATCTGTCGTTCCCACCAGAAGATAGCACTATTTCAACTAAAATCTCGGCCTGCCTCT
>JAUYWH010000022.1:7236359-7253149 GCA_034779795.1 Ctenopoma multispine | reverse complement strand
GATTCATGTTTGTGGCTGTAATGTGACAAAATGTGGAAAAGTTCAAGGGGGCCGGATACTTTCACAAGCCACTGTATCTTATCTTATCTTATCTTATCTTATTTTATCTTAACGCTCACAAAGTAGTGCAGTAGCACTTCTAATTTGAGATTGAAAAAACACTGAAATGGCATAAGAGCCACATTTGGCCAAACATCAAAGATCATGTGTTGAATTTATTTTTCTAATAGTGAAAGGGGAGGGATTTTTAATATGCATGTTATTGGAGCTTTGAGGGGCAGTAAATGAAGTCACAGCTGTTGCGTTTCTAAAATCACTGTTGTAGCTGTAAAACAGGTTTTCAATTACTGTACATGCTAATTAAATTGTGAAGCAGAAAGACTGTAGCAATTGTGTGCCAGTTTGAACATTAAGGTGATAAATATAGATTGTGGCACAAACCTAAATGGTATTGCTGTTTTTACTGCCCTTTTGCTTGTGCTTGCATTAATGTTAGGCTGTAGGGTAAATCGATCATATGCAACACTGAGCTTGCAGCAGGTCATTAATGCACAGAAAACTAGTGTACAACAAATTTGATTTTCTGCTCATAAACGAATGAAGTTTTGCTGAAGAGCTATATATTCTTTGCAGCTTGGTCAGACAGAGTCCGTGGTCTCATCATTGCAGGATAGTGTACTCAATTCTCTTAGGAAGAGACAATGCCATAGCTGGCAGAAAGATAGAGAGGTGGTTACAAAGTGCTGACAGACAGGGCATAGTGAGCACGTTGGAGGACCACTCAACAAGATGAATTGCCTTTCACTTGGGGGAGTGGAAACAGACAGGCTGCTGTGAGAGTTAGCAGGTAATGTGAGATACCAGAGGTGAGATGTGAACATTTCCTGACAAGAGTGGCATCTGTCGCTTTTTAGGAGCCACGAGCACAAAATACCAGGAACGATGTGATGAGAGTGCAGTGAAGTCAAGGCAAGGTGAAACTTAATGATGTGTTGCAGTCGGTATTAGAGCTAGATTTAATTAGAAGAGCAAAAGAAATGAAGGTAGAACTAAAGGCTGATGGATTGCGAGGGAGCAATGGTCTCTATGTTCATTTGTGGTTAATTGTGGTGTCTTTGGTGGCTCAAATCATCTTTGTGTTTACCATCTCATTTAGTTAATGTCCTGTTGTTTACATTACACAGGTGGGAAATTTGTACTACTTAATATTTCTATCTTGCTGTACTGTATTTAATATGAATAATTTACTGTACATCAATCATCCAGCTACATTAAACATAACACATGAATCATACTGATAACACTCATAATTCTCAGTTGTCCCTGGTTTGATTGTTACCCACATAGAAATCAGGCTTCCTCAGGAGCAGAGCTTTTCTTAGCTTCCCCCTATAAATTGCTCTACGTAGATTGTAAGGCTGATGCCTCCCATGTCCTGTAACATGACTTACTGTACTTAATATTCCATCCATGTACAGAAACCCTTGAGATGTGTTTACTAAACAGCAGAAAACAATGTTTTCTTCTCAAATGTTACAGTGAACCTTTGCCAAGAGCCAAGAGCCAAGAGCCAAGAGCCTTCCCTCTTCAGGGAAGGATTATCCTCCAAGGAGTCATGAAACATTTAATTTGGGTCTCACTACTGAATACTTCCCTGGCAATACAGTGCCACCAGAGATATCCAAATTACTGTAATATTTTAGCATACTCTCCTATTGAATATCTTAATAGGGCCACTATATTCACCAGACTACAAATTTTAGGCCACAAAATCATCAGGCACTAAAGCCATTTTGCATAGGGGCAGAAATACTTGGACGGAGCTGACACAGCCTTTTGAGATGTGCTACCATGGTGCAAGTGATCTGAGGTAGAATAAATTGTTCACCTTGATTACATATTTCAAGTGTGTTGGTTCACAAAAACCACTGTTGGCCCTGCAGGGCTCCTCAGCTGCTCACAAAGCTTCTAAAGCATCAGTTCAAGTTCAGGTTATTATAAGTACTGTAGCACCACCATTGTTATTGAAGCCATGTATTTCAAATATCAACATGTGAACAAGTGTTTTGGAGTTTAGTCCTTTTCAAATCTCTCTCCAAGGCTACATACTGTCACCAGTGTCAACATGGATCCTGTAATAAGGCTGGAGAGCTGGAGAGCTGGAGAGTGGCCCTGGCTAACCTCTATTAAAGCAGAAATAAATTAATTTATTTAACTTCTACTGCAAATTAACTTCAACTGCGTCTGAGTTCTCACTAGCAAGAGGAATGATAGTTTCACACAAGGTGTAAGGGGTGAAGAGGGATTTTAAAGAGTGAAAAAGAGCTACTAAATCATCCCCCTCTGCTGTGTAACCTTGGCCTCCTACAGTCATTTACAGTGGAGGACACCTCTGAGGTGGGACATACATTCCTTTGTGGCTGCAGGTCTCACATGTGGTCATCGTAAGTCCTTCAGAAAGTCTCTTCTGTGTTTTTGCACCCATCCACAGGCAACCCTGGTCTTAATGTCTCTGGATTTAAATCCTGGCCTTTCTCCCTCCACCCACAGTTAATACCTCTATCCTCGTTATTGCTGACATAATCTCGAAGGCTGATATTTTTATCTCACAGCCCAAGTGACCATCATCTTCTGAAATAACCACTGGTTAATCATAATGTCTCCATGAATTGCCGTATACGATCTATGTCGTTACACTTCAATCTTGTAGGCAACATGGCACATCTCTACCCTCCGGTTTCCATCTGTGGTCTGAGATGAGAGAGCAAATGACCTGGAAGTGGACATCATATTGTCTTTTTCTTCACTGGTTTTCTGGTGTGGGTAGAATTTGAGCTGAACTCCCTGCAGCTTTCTGCCACAAGTCTCATCATGCCTTCTGAGTGTCAGATAAACCTCAGGGAAAAGAGGGTGAATTGGATGTAGCAGCTAGGAGTTTGTCAGGTGGTGTTGTTCAGCCGTAGTGATGGCACTACCAGTTGTTGTATCTGCCAGGTTATGATAAGCCTTTCCCATGACTGAGCCACTTTCTGTCTAAACCCTGATTCCCCCTCCACAATTTCATGGTGAAATCACTCAGTAACTGTGAAGATATTTCACTAAAATAAAAAAAAATGTCAACATCCAACTCAATACACACGTTGGTGAAGATTCTCAATGCACAGTCAAATGAACCAGTAGTTAGGAGAGCATTCCTGTGGCCCAGTATTCATGTTTAATGATATTTCAAAACCTATTGCTGGACCACACAATGGCTATTAGGCCATGGATAACATTTACTAACCTACAGTAAATTGACCTAATATACTTTGAATCTGGTTTTAATGCCTAACCTCATCCAAGCAATGAGTAAATACTCTTGGCTTGTGCCTTAACACCGTCCTTACATTTACATTGTATGTGCTTGGACCTTGCTGCTGTGACTGACCCCACTGGCCTGAAGGGCAGTTTCATTTGAATCCCATGACCTGAATCTAACAGTTGTCCCAACTGTCCAAGCATTTGTTAATCTACTCACTCTGCTCTATGTGGTGGCATCTGTTTCACATGTGACTGTATGGTGCTAGTGTGGCCTGATTGTCCCATTATGTAATTTATTTTTAGGATTTATTTATAGTGTGTGCGCTGTTGTTAGATAATATCACAAGCATACATCTGCAATCAGAGGAGAAAACCGCATGAGCAAAGGTGTTTGCTACTAGAAAATCATCGAGAGTGATGAAAGTCAGTATGAATAATCCACTGCGGTTAGAGTAATGGTTCAGATTAATCAAAATGTAATAATGAAAATGTTTTATTCTTTTTAAATTTAAAAACAGGGTTTATATTCTTAACCTTGCTTCAGTCATGAAGTAGGCAAACTCTTTAGATGATCTGATTAAAACTATCTGAACCAACTGGGAGTTTTAAAACCTGTGGCTTCTGGTTCTCCCTTCTCACTGCTGTCCTGTCATCTCCGACTCTTTGCCTGAGGCAGAACACATCAAGGCTTCCTGACCATGGTGGAGTGTGACTGACCCCCTGAAAATGTGATGTCTCTGGAGGTCAGGCTGAAACAGAGGCTATTGCACAAATCCAAACCAGAAGCCATTTATTATTATAATTATATTATGTTAAGCTTAATGTGATTAGATATTTTGTAACTGGGCTTTTACAGGATTTTTATATACACAAGCTGCAGATAATATATCATTTAATTATAACGTAAATATATCTACCTGTTCTAGTGGAAAATGGGAAGAAAAACATGCATGTTTCTATGTGTATAGATCTGTATTGGAAGAAATTAATCTTCCATAGAAATAGGCCACACACTAGAAACACAACCACCATTCATAAAAGTGTTTAAGATGAATGGTTTGTACAGGGTGTTACATGCAGTATTTAGGTAATAGCTTACTACAACAAAGAGGATATAGTGTGTTAATGGTGTAGTAAGAGTGGAATATACAGCTAGAATATACACTGATACACTCCGTGATGCTGCTGTGTTTGGCTGGGAGAGAAGCCTGCATACGTTCACCCCACATGATTCAACACATACTGTCTCCTCTGAGGCCCTCCACAAACATATGCTGGGAAAATAACATACTGTACGTACCCTAATTAGTGTGCAGTCCCGAGGCTCACCACAGTCTTCTGAGACTGGAAATGTGATGGCTACAAAAATACATTTGGCTTGACATGGAACATGCTGTGGAAACAAGTGCACTCAATTACCCACTCAACTCAGTTAAGTGGCGAGAATAGAAATACCCTCACAACGTTACGGATTGTGATCGTGTGAAATACATATACAGTATGGCTAACATAGGCTCTTAAAGCCAGCAGAAATTTCAAGTGTAGCACATTTCTTATACCATTAGTGTATTAAAACATTACCTTTTCCTTTAGATCTTTCTCCTTCTTTTACACAGATATAATTCTGAGGGAAACACTATTATACTGGCTGGATTATCTTGAATAAGATCTAATCTGAACACATAGAAAAATACACAAAAGGCCTGTGTTGGTCAGCTGCCTCACCCTCGTGGGAGAGCTAAATTAGTGCTGTTGTGACTACATTCAGGAAAAAAATTTCTTCCTAATATTCCTGGTTACTTGTTTGTCCTGCTTGTGTTATTAGTAATGTATTATTTGTATTAATTAAGTTGCATTTCCTTTGTTATTAGTGAGCGGTTGAGAGAAACATGACTAACTGTAGTATTTAAATACATATATACATATCAACATTTGTATCAGTGCTCATATAGAAGTCAATTTTCTTCACAAAGGTCACAAAGCACAAAATCCTTTTAGATGATTTTTAAAATTCCTCATACCAAAAGCTGTTATGTTCGGGTAGCGGAGGTATGTCTTTTTTCAATTGTCTGCTGTGGCTGTCTACTTTGTCCCAAATGTCAGCACACTAAGCCTACTAAAATTTAAAATACAAGTTCCAGTGAACTTTTCAAAAATGTCTAAAAGTCTTCAAAAGTATATCACAGGTCTGAACAGAAACAGTAAAATGTTAACTTGACATTCTATCATATAACACAGTGGTGAACAGGTAGTGTTTATGCGTGCAAAATGTAAATATGTACATGTTTCTGTGTGCAGTTTGAATTAGATGGAAGCCCTCTTGTGGTTTAACGTAGCTCATTTAATGTATTCACAAAAGAAATTAGTATAACAACAAATAACCTGCTGCAACCCGCGGATTTAAAAGAATGCAGGATGCAATTTTGCAACCTCTTGATGTTTCTGTGGTTGTTTGGCAACAGATACATTACTCTACATAATATTACAGAACAAATATGTCAAGTGATCTCAGTTTAACAAGGAACACAGTGGGGTAAACTGTGACTCCATGTGTAGCCAGTTACCAGAAATCGCTTACATACATTTCACAACATGAACATTGTCTTCACCCATGTAGTGGGTAACTTACAGTATAAAAATATTATTTCAAGCATTGAGTGTCTCTGAGTAATGTTTCCTTTGTTTCTTCCTCCCATTACTTTATCTTGTTTGTGCAGAACAGTATTGCTGCTCGTGTGTATTCCCACTTTGAAGTACAACAAATTTGTCCCATATTCAAGCAACAACTGTACTATAGTTTACACACAATGATGTTTTTACATTGTTGCCCAACATACTAATACTGTGCACATGACCACCACAAACCTAAAGAAGCCTGAATGCTTTTGCCACCTTCATCTGTCCCCACAACTCACAGCTGTGGAAGGTGACTGGATCACATTAACGGCTTTTTCTTGCATGATCTCTGCCTGAAGTGTTCTGCTCTGATGAAATATGGTTGCAAATGTCACCATCCATTACATTTTCGGCAGTGGCAGTCCTCTTGCATCCATAATTGAGGGGTTAAGAAATGTGTGAATCCTATCTACACAATGTTTTGGAGAACAACTTTAGCTGCATTTTTTTTTTGCACAGGGACAAATCAGTGTTGTTGTGTAATTAAGTGGCACAACAACAAGGACGTTGTTGTTGTGACGTCTTGTTCCTGCCACAGGAACAAGATGCGATTTTTTTTTTCTTTGTGGAACAAAGCTGTCAGTATACAAGCGCTTACACTTTCTTATCTCAACAGACCAAAAATGTTTCCTTTAGAGAATTAAACAAGTTCACAGCATACAAACTGTTTAAGTGTAGACACCATAAGCTGTACATTTGCCTCAGCCCACATCTTTCTGATCTGCAGGAAACACTGTTACATTGTCTTCTGCTGTGTTGTTTAGTTGATTTTTTATGTTACTTCACTGATGGTTTTTAAATATGTTTTATGTTGCTGCAAAATCAACTTTACCTTAAAAACAAAGCTGAAGTAAAGTAATAGTAGTAATAAAAGTAATAAAAGTGGTAAGAGCAAAGTAATTAGTTTCTGTGTGTAGGTTTTTGTTGTAATTATTGCTCTGTCTCTTTATTTTCCCTTGCAGGTGGCATCCCCTTTATCCTGACTGGGGAACTGTTTGAACAGTCTTACCGACCTGCTGCCTTCATGATCGCTGGCATTGTGAACTGGCTGTCCAACTTTGCTGTGGGCCTCCTGTTCCCATTCATTCAAGTGAGTTACATCATATTATATATATTCTTATATTAACATTTTATTAAGCTCGGACTGACTAGTAGAGATAACTCTCTACAAACTTCTTAGCCACCTGGATTTGGGCAGTTTTTCCTATTCTCCCTATCATCAGATCATCTCAAGTGTGGTCAGATCAGGTGGAAAGTGCCTGTGAAATGTCATCTTCATGTCTCTCCACAGATGGTGGAGTGGTTTGGCTGGGCCACTCGAGACCAGTCAGACCTAGGCTGTTTGCTTCAGGTCGTTGGTGTACTGAAATGTTAACCATCTGCCCACAGCCTCTGGTCTCGTGCTCTCTGTATTTGGCTACATTCATCTTATACCCAATTATAACCAATACCAGCCTCCTGCTGAGTTGCACCCTAATAGTATGATGCTGAAGCTTCACTATTAGCAGATCATGAGCAGTGCCATGTCTTCAGTGGCTCTGGGTCACAATTTTCAGAAAAGGACCCAGTGTTTTTAAACCTCTTCAGTGCTACCGTCAGTTTTAGCAACAGGTGACAATTTTTTAGTGCCCAACAGTACTGTGGCTGAACAGCTTAAGTTTGGACATTAACCGGTGGTGATGTGCTGCTGACGTGCTGCTGACGTGCATCTTTTGATGAGATGAGAGTCGTGACAAGAATGCTCTATATATAGTATTAGACACAGGAGCACTTTAAAATTCTTAGGGAAGTTATTAGTTGCTAATAATATAATAGAAAATGTCTGCAAAAACATCTATTGCTTAAATAAGGAGCCAGTGCCCCTTTTGTGTTGCAATGACCTGATAACAAGAAACTCTCACAATAACAGCATCTGCAACTCTTTAGCTCTATGGTAGTAAATTGTATTGAGACTGGAGTAATAAGCAAAACCTTTCAGACAGACGAGACTATTATTGTCTTCCTGGAGTCTGTCACTCAGGGTCTAAAACCTGCTCTTAAAACTGCTCTTCTGGCTTCATATCATCGCTTCACCTACTCTGTTTCTATCCCTCTGTGCCTGGCCCCCTCCCTCTTTGGCCTCACTGTTTGTTTTTGTTCCTCTCATGCTTTTATTTTTTACTGTAATGTTTTTTTACTTTTTCAGTCTCTTTATTGAAGCATCTTCCTAGAAGTCCATTGTACAGTTTAGAATCTAAAGTTTTGAATTGGGCCTGGTGGTACCTGTTTTTGACTGTGCTTTGTCGATGTTCAGTTTGAGTTTAGTGTATTATTAGATGTTAAATTGGAAAACCTGTATGGCTATGAACTATTGCAGCAGCTTCAATTGTTCAAAGTTTTCCAAAGGTTTGCATATAAATGTACTCTCCTGGCAATAGTTCGAAACTTTGGTTCTTCAGGTTGTATGTTGCTTTGGGAGAAACTGAATCTAATATTTCACACATTAGGGCAGCATGATAAATTGAAGGCAGGTTATGCCTACGGCTTCCACCTCTGTTGAGTGAGGGGTTATTTATTTGCACATGCAAAGCTTCCTGCACACCTCTCTCAGACTATACTTGTCTTCTCTGTCCAATATGTGCACATCATTGGCTTCTAATGAGGTCAACAGATGTGGAGGCCTTAGACATACCCTGTTCAATTTGTCAGTCAGGCTTTTCATCCATCTCCAGAAAACTCAGGCCCAGTTCATACATCCACCAGGCTGGTAACATTTAACAACCCACTTTATGGCTGGCAGGAGAGGTTTTCAGAGGTGTGACTATTATATCCACCCACACCCTCCGCTACCCTTGTTTCATCTATATCCAACCAACCTTCCTGAGACTGGAGAAGCTAGTTGGATGACCAGTGAAATGTTTCGACCTAACAAGTAAAGTAGTCCAGTTGCCATGACTCGACTTCCAGATTAGAAAACATTTGCAAGCACAGAGAAAAGTATACAGTATAAATCTAGTCTACTCTGCAAACTCTTGAAAAAAGAAGTACAAAGTTGTTGCCAGGGACAGCTGCCTTGTTGAAATTAGTTCAACTTTCAAGGTAATTCAGTGTCTGTAAGAGATAGTGAGCTCTGTATTTCTGCACTCCCAAGCCAACTGGCTGTCCAGACAGAAAATCCCCAAAGATCTTAAGTACCCCAGGTAATCTGCTCTCAGGAGACATATGTCCTGAATTGACACCCCATTTAACAAGGCCTGTGACATGACTAGACTGGTGGCCCATGAGGACATTCATTCTTTTACACCTAGCTAAGCCAATATCTCCTCACAAACCAGAGGCAGACACACTGACAAGAAATGAGTTTATGTTTACCCTGGCCAGAACATGATCTTTGAGAGGAAAGCAAACACACTGAGGACACTATTGTAGAGATAGCAAGAGCTCATCACCTCAGGCACTAAAGCAGGCTTAGCTTGCAGGCACACTTTGAATAGCTCCAGGACAAACTGGCTGAAGGAGATGGCCTGCAGTTTATTAGCCAAGGCCATGCCAGCAGCAAAGCTGTTTCCAACAGCACAAGTGTACACCAAGAAGGATGTTACCTCAGGTGAAATCTCAGATCAGTTTCTTTGAAGCAGCACAGCAGATGGTAAAAACCCCCTTGTGTGGACCAGAGTGGGCCCTGATGAAGCTCACACAACAGGCCAGCATGAATCCAAGATAATCTTTTACAGTGGATAGATCATTTCTTCATCTGTGATGGAACGCAGGAAAAACAACACATCAGGGCAATAACTTAGCGGCTAATATACGCGTTATGAACATGTGCTGGCTTGGACAATAAGAAGAATACTTTGAATGTCTCCAGCATGCTGGGGGGTAGAATGGCGGCATCCAGATTTAACTTCTTGCCCTGCCTGCCCAGGCACAGAGGGTTTACTGTCCAGTGTTAGAATGTTAAGTTCCTCAGTGTGCATCATATACAAATTTGCAGTCCAGCAGGCATGTGCACAGTCTCCTAACAGGAGCTGTCCAACACAATCATAAACTGTACTGTCACTGTGGCTGTGCTGAGGGAAATCAGGTACTGAATGTTCATTTGTGACGAGGAGTCATCTACAGTGGCCAAACCTGGCTGACAGCCTGTGGGTTCACAGGATTGTCTCTGGACAGGTCTGTTCTCTGTGTCCTTGGCTCCCGGGACTCAGATTGTGTGCAGTGACAGGAGATGTGCACAGCTCCACACTCTTAACCTGTGTGCCAGCTAGTCAGGGTGGATTATATAAGTTATCAGAGTGATGTAACCTATTGTTAGGATTTGAGTTTCCTCTGAAATCTGGGAATTTATATATTTTACTATTGAATTTATATACATAACAACCAGATGGAAAAAAAACTCTGCAATCTGGATAACAATCTTATTGAAAAATGTAATTTACAGTCCCTCAGTGTGACTGTTTGCTTTTAAAAAAGATGGACTGTGATGCATATCAGGATCCCATCTGTGTTTTCTCTTTATTTTTTTCTTTGCTTTCTATTATTATAGTCATATTCTGAGCTGCCACACAATGACCTTGTTTACTTTAGACTGCAATGAATAACGTTCAGGTGTGTGAGGCTGCAGAAAACAAGTGAAAGTCGCTGTAAAACAATTTGCTACTTCAAATCAAATCTTACAATTTACCTGTCCGTGAGGAATCTTGAATCACCTGAACAATTCAGTTTTTAAATCTTTCCAGATGTCTCGTTAAATATTTTATCTGTAACCGGATGCACAGAAACTGAGACGTTACAGTTTTCTACATTACCAGCACTGTGTGCTATATTTAACTTAATCATTTATGTTTGCACATACAAAGAATACAGGGGTTGTGGGTTAGTTTTGAGCCAGGAAGTAGAGCAGGTTGTTTTCCATCCACATGGTCAGCCGTTCAGTCACCATCTCCTCTACTCTACATGTCCACTTGATCAAGACACTGAATCCCAAGTTGCTTGTGTGTGTGTGTGTGTGTGTGTGTGTGTATGTTACTTTCTCTGAGATGGGCATGTTCCATTGCAAATTTACTCTGTCAATTCCTCTATTCTCAGGGAGTCAAATCATTAAGTGGTGTTTCATGAGAGAAGCTAAAACAATTGTCTTTTTATTGAGTTAATAGCAATCAGATAGATGATCTGTGGAGCCGGATAGAAGATGTAAGTTCAAAGTAAGGGAAATTACCAAAAACAACTTTTCTGCATTAGTTTGCTACTGAAGGCTATAATTGAGCTGGAAAAGTAAAGAAAGAGAAAGGTTTTGCTGGAAAAACAAAGTATTTGATAAATGCAAACACACTGTATGTATAGTTTAAACTGTGTACTATCTGTCTTGTACTTCCTCTTCTAGCTCCCTTTGATGTGTTGTAGTAGTCCGGACAGACACCCTAAATTACTACATCCATCATCCATAACTTTGAAGCTCCATTAATTGTCCACAAATCTTTTAAGCTCTGCATCTTTTCATTAATCTTGACAAGATTCATATGGATCATGAACTGGACATATACAGACCATCCGATGAATCATCACTCTGTTTGCTAAGTGACATTTCTGGGCATAACTTGACTTACAGTATACACCAGATCTATCTGTTACAAAACTGAATTCTACCATAGAAAATCATTGAGGTTGTCAGAGAACTGGAGGGAGGAGAAATCGATGAAACGGTCAGGGGCCTGGCTTATGTACCAGCCCTGTGCAGCTTCTCCTCTCCTTTCTGTCGAAGTGTCATGGCCTCTTCCTTTCTGTTCTTCCCAAGGTCCTTAGCTAAGTGATTCACTGAGTACATCTTATTTCGTCTGCTCTTCCTTTGACCTCCTTTACAAATTCAAGCTTCCATTAATATTAACTTGTTCCCTGTCTATTTCTTCACAGTCTGTTTGGCTTTTGTCTCTTCACTCACTTGAATACAGATAAATGGCTTTCAGTAGAAAGGGAGAAACATTAGCATTAATTTCGGAGTGATGTTTGTGTCTTACTAATGAATGTAAGTTCCATATTGTCTCTGTTTGTATCTGCTTTTGTGATCACCAACTGTGGTCAAATGTCTTATTCTTTATCTGGTAAGTGCTCCACGATATTCACCACTTACCTGGATATCGGCACTGATCATCCAATTAAGAACAGAATGTTCTTTTCGGTCATAACGTCCCAGTTGTCTTTAATTAAATCCAAGTAGTATTTAAATTTAATGGCATTTGAATTTGATTATATATTTTATGTCAGTGCTGTTAATTTCCTCTTAAATCTACAATTTCCAAACTCATTCAAGCAATCCTTTGCCCCTCTCATAATGGAAAGCGGTTTGGCCTTTGATGGCACAGAGAAGGATATTTTTGGAGTAGATTGCTTTGTCAAACAGCTAAAAAAAAGGCGGCTGATGTAAAGTTAATGCAAAACAAGTTACATAGATTAATATACATCAAAGCTCTGCTGCTCGGTACAGTTAGTAATAATTAATCTACACATATACAGAATGCAATGATTTGTAGCTACATGTGCGTTTGTTAGCACTGTACTCACATACTCACTCACACAGGATTATAGGCAGACTGTTAAATTACATGAAGCTAAATATGCATCATTTCATTAATCTACTGCCTATATTGTCACTTAAATCATTCATTATGACTGGTACTAACATGTCAGCATTTTGGGTGCAGTATCTGCATTTTATTAGATGTGTATTGATTTTTTTCAGCCACTGTACCTAGAAATACTGTAGAGTGCATCCTTGAGCCTCGCAATAGTGTTAGTAGTGACATTTAGTCAGTGCAGTTGGATTCAGGCTTTTGTCAGGACTTTTGCATGCAGTACATCATAAATTACATAAAGGTGTTATTAGTGACACATGAAAAGGGCTTACTCTAGTAGGGACCAGGGAAAAAATGCTGTTAAATCTAGATCTGAACATGAAAATAAATTATGTGAAATAAATTCAAAATGTGTCTTGTATACATTTTAATTAAATTTTAAATTCTAACTACTTTATTGATCCATATAGCATCAGCCATTGATGTTGGTGCTCCTACAGGGTTTCTGTGTCTTGTAAATACTGTAAATATACTTGAAGGACACAGTTAGACAAACGTCAGCACAGAAGTTTGAGATCAGAATGAAACTTTGCTTGCGTTGGTTTTGTTGAAGTGATGTTGGGTTGACCTTCCACCAAATGTTTTGTCCGTTTTCTCTGCGGCCCCTGCAGAAGAGCCTCATTTTGTGTGTCATGCTTTAGAAGCAAAGAGGGAACTAACAATTAAAATAGCTGAAAACAGCACATCAAACACTGAGATAGTGGTTTCCTTAAAAGAGGAAATCTCCGTTATTGCAAGATCTTATCTGAAGGAGGAACCACTGGTGGTGTTGTGGAACAGTGTTATAATGGGCATCTGCTACAAGGACAGACGTGAGGTGATACACATTCCTGCAGACTGCTGAGGCAGTAACAGTGGACCTATACTTAAATGAAAGGCAAAGCAACTTCTTTATATAGCACATTTCAAACACAGAAGATATTCACATGCTATTTTCCATTTACACTGTTAAACAGATACATACCTGCAAGCATGCGCACATTCTGTGATTGTGTGTGAATTTAAACAACTGCGTGAGTGTATAGTGTTTCAAGCAGCTCTTTGATGCTGTACTCAGGTACGGTACAGCAATGCATGGAACTAAAAGCCAACATCCGCATGCTAACAGGTTCACAATGACAATGCTCATGTTTACAGCTGAGCCTGTTGGAAATATTATTAGTTTTGCAGGTAAAGTACAATATTCGGTCATGAATCTATTGCTAAAGTTATTGCAAGTCCTTTGATCTGTAGAAAATGTCACATCACTCCATGTACTAGTGGTGAAGATATTTGACTCACTGAGTTACTGTGTTGTTAGGAGAATGTCGGCCAGCATTAGACCCTCTCCACCACAACACTAGAACCACCACATGGTATTAACGCTGTGCCTGATTAGTGTATGAGCACATATGCCTGTCTGTGCAGTGGATAGATAGGAAGGCAATGCGAGGAGATGTGATAATAAAATAGATGGATCCTTCAATTTGATGGATGTATGAGATTGTCAGCAATAGATGTCACTCAGTGGAAGGGAAGTGGAGCAGAATACGTAATTAGACAGATAACAGAGGTATAGCAAAGAGATAGTGATGCCCCTGGAGGCCTGGGTAAATTTGAAGAGGCAAAGAGAAGAGCACACCAGATTAAGCTGACCAAAGTGAGGAAGATGCAGACAAATGTGACAGACAGAGAGAGACAGAGGATTATTTTTAGTCAGCCAATGCCACAAATATTGCTGTTGTTGGTTTTGGGTTGTGCTGGGCCCATTTACATCCAGATCACAGCGGTGACTCAGTGGTTACTGACTGGCACCTGAAACCAGCTCTGACCCCTGTTCACAAAACACAGCGCTGCACTGTCACATCCCTTTACCTTCATGACAGGCCACTGCTGACCCCGCCGAGGTGTCGCTTCGATAGGAGACTCAGTTTAAGAGAACTGGGATATGGATAAAAACTGTCAAATCTTATATTCTAAGGCAATATTATATTATTTTTTTGTATTACCCTCCATTCCTGCGTAGGACAATGACACCCAGACTGAAAAAAAACCACAACAACTTTTGCATCCGATCTTTTGTGTGATTATGTTGTATTATGTATCTCTTTGTGAATGTTTTACATCACTCTGTAGTCATTTGGTGCCTCTTTAGTCTGGTGTCTCTTTATGAGCGTTATCTATCACTTTGTGGTTTATGGTTTGGGGCTTTTTTTGTTCCTTGTAGTTGTTTTGTTTATCTGTGGTTGTTGTACATCATTTTGCAGTAATTTCAGCCTTTGTGGTGAAATCAATCTTTTTTATAGCCCAACATCACATAAAGGCCTTTAGAGGCCTTTACAGTGAGTACAGAACTTGCTGCTCCTGCTTTCCTGAGACACTTATAATACTGTTGAATGTCCGTCTGGATGGACTCTTTTAGTCTATTTGTGGTCATTTTATTGACTCTCCAGTAAAAGGCTTCTCATAGAGAGGTTTTAATACTAACAAGTCAAATAACTGAATTCTACCCGCAGAGTGCTGAGCATTGTTGTGCTGTACGATTTCAAAGTCTCCACTCAAAAGAGCAGCAGTTTGTCTGATTAAGTGTTATACACTTCGTCACAGTTTTAAAAAAATATAATTATCCATTCACATAGCTATTGTAAAATAAAGCATATAAAAGGTGAATCAGGGATCTCTAAGGTCAGGGATTTAAATTCAGTTCATTTCAGTAGATTCCTTTTCCATTATTTCATTCAAAGTGAAGCATTGTTGCAATCTTCAATAATCTTCAAGTGTTATTCAGCAGCTGCATCTGGCCTCAGGTAAGGCAGGTTTTAAGGTGCTGAATATAGTATAAAGCAACATGAGTTCAGCTCACAGTGTCTGCTGCCCATTTGTAGGTTGTCACACTGAGAGCCTTATTTAAAATTGTCTTTTTTTTATTTTTATCTTGCTTCTTTGTTTCATTATCCAGACGCAAATGACCATCTGATATAAATGGGCTGGAAATAATGGAAAGAGTGGATTGTTGTGCATGGTAAATGAATAACAACAAGAACACCAGCAAAAAAAAAAAGTTGTTGCAATTCTTCCAGATGATGACTATTTTCATGTCATGACTCCTGGAAGTTAACAAAAGGTGAAACAGGGACAATCAAGTGCAAATGACATTTCAAATATTCAACAGCACTAACATGGCGCTGAAGAACTCCACTCCTCCCTATAATCCAGACAGATATTGAACAGTGATGAATTACAGAACGACATAACAGGCATCTAAATTACTATCATGCAGGACTATTGAAAACCAGATAACTGGAATCTGCAGGATTACTTGGCTTTTACTGGTTCCATGAAAAATATGATCTCCAAAATCTATGGACTGCAAATCTTTGAAGGGGTTTTCCTTTTGGGTGGAAATGCTGATGAGATAACTTTGATTGGCAAAGCAGTTTCCGTATAAATCCCAATGAAATTTCTGCTGAGGTGCTTAACATTGAATTATATTATTAAATATTTGAGGATAATCTTTCTATCTCAGTTTCTTGAGTCAACATGGGCTCAACTTCTCAGAAAAAAGGACATTTGAACAAGTTTGTTTCACGTGACAGCTGTGAATTTTGCAAACTCCAGAAGAGTTATTAAATTCAAGTCACTGAGTTGAACATTGTTTAATGAATTATTTTGAAAGTGAACTCAGTTAAGTTGCAGCTCAATGAAATCCATTCCACACAACAAGCACATCTACCTCTTATAATAATGACCATTTAATAATAATAATAACAATAACTGATACTACAGTCTCCCCTAAATAAAAATATCAGTGGATGCATAGGGCTTGGTACTGATATTAATAAATGGGTATTATGCAAAAAAACATTTTTCAAAATACAAAAAAGAAGTGTCTCTAAAGGGCTAAGTTAAGAACAATTGCATTGAGCACTTGATGTAGAGACACATTGTTAGCCATTTAGTAATTTAATGATTTGTTAGCATTTAATGACCTTTTCCAGTTTCTTTGGAAACATTAAACTTAATGCACTTGGCATAGATTTATGCACACTATGAAATATTAAATGGGGCTATAACAAAAGGCTCTAAGAGTAGCAAGCCATCAAACTCGCTCTCATTCATTATTGTACTGAGAGTTAGTTTGCATTTGTATTTGATGTCTGTGAAGATTCTCAGTCATCCAGGTAAAGTAGTCTGAGGATTGAGTCATGGCAACTGGACTTCTTTCTT
>JAUYWH010000022.1:7211543-7236259 GCA_034779795.1 Ctenopoma multispine | reverse complement strand
AAGAATGTCAAACTTTTTGGTTTGCCTCTCCTTGCTTTTCCTGTGTTGGGCCATCTGAGCCTTGTTGACAAATTCAAATTTGTATTTGATGTTAATTAATTATGAACTGTGTGTGTGTATTTTAGTATTTATTGTAATCCATAGAAGCTCTGTAGCCCGTTTATGGACTTTTGCAGAGTATGTGCAGCTTAGTCTCTCTGTCTCTCTGTCCTTGAGTGTGCCTCCCCTTGGGAAGATTCAACACAATCTGTGAAAGGTCAAACACATGCAAATAATCCCTTGCCACCACAGTCCACAGCTCACATACCCAAGCGCAGATGATGACTCATTGCTGTCCCAGAAACCAGTGACCTGACAGTATATTTTCTAGCAATTGGAAGTCACTGAACCAGGACATTCTGCCCAGTCATCATTCTGTACTGCTTCTTCATTGCTTTACTAGGCCCTGTCCCTCCCAGCTCCATATACTCGTGCATTGTTCCTCTTCCATTTTGCACTGTTTTATCACTATACTATTCTGTGCCGTTATATCTTGCAATGCTTTGTGTTGACTGTCCCCTTCTGCCCCGTCCTATACTGGCCTGTCTTGTTATTTTCTAATTGACACTGACTGCACTGCCTCCAATTTCCAGTCCTATTTTAACCCATCTTGTTCTCCTGTCCTATTGTTTGCATGTGTGGTGGCCTGTGCAATTCACTTGTGTCTCACACAAAAGTGAAACATCCTGTTGTGCTGTTTTTTGCTCCCAAGAGCGCTATATTGTCATCTAAAATTTGTAGGCTACAGTTTCGGAATATAACATCTTGTCTTCATCTTGAATGAAACAATGTACAAAATGACAATTGTTTTGTATTTATTTATTTTTAAATTATTTTTAATTTCATTTAATTTTGTTTTTGTTTTTCATTTATTTCTGGTAAATTATTTTAATTAAAAGTTTTTTTTAATGTTTCAAAACCAATAGTGTTTGTGTTTATTTGGTTGTAGTAAATAATAATAACCCTAGTTTGTACTATTATTCATCTTCCATGCCAATTGAGGGAGAAAGGCAGGGTTTTCCAAGGAATATGCTAACTTTGCAGATAAGCATTACGTCACAGAAACAGAATGGAAACTAGGTCAAGCCCTTTGCACGATGCTCTGTTTTTTTTAGTGCTATTATGAAATACACTCAACAGAGGGAAACAGTGTCAGGGACTAACAGCAGTGGTGATATAACCGCTGAAATCAAAGCAGTAAGTAGTTCTTCATTGAGGTCATGGTTGTTTGGATGCTGCATTTCTAATACCAGGTACATAGCGCAGCATTTGAGTTATGTCCACCCATAAGCAAGGGATTATAGCCTGGTAACACACTAGTGAGGGTCAGTCAAGTTTCTCTTCCCCATGCAAATCTCTACCACACTCCCACACATACACACACACACACACACTCTGCATCTCTAAATCTCCCTCTGGGTAATCAGTCGGTGTGTATTTTTAAATCTGTTACTAATCTCCATTATTGGCATAACACACTGGACAAGGTTAGCTTTTATAGCTAGGTACCTCTGACATATTTCAACACAGAAACATGCACAAACATACATTTATATTGTTCAAAAGTCTACTCCAGTGTTTAACTCTAAGTGCTTACTTGCACATACACTCACGCAGCTTTTGAGAGATAATGTGACACAATCTTCACACTGATGACAGATGCCACAGATGACATATCTCTTGGCAAGAGTTTAGACTTGACTGGGAAATGCCGGGATTTGGTTCTGTGGAGGGGGTAGAACTAATCACAAAATGGTTAAAATGCTAGAATAGGAAAATGAAAACATAAATCGTCCATGTATATGTCATATTTGAGGCCTGAATAATGAATTGTGTGTGTGCTTACCAAAAAAAATTTAAAAACATCTTGCCAATTCATTGTAGTTGCATTTAAGAATTAATCAGCTTTTACAGTGTTCCTTCAGAAAATGTATTCCATTTTTTCTTTCTTAATTTTAAAGTTTATTTTTTAAATATTGAATGGATGTTTCTAACTAACCTGTGTTTTTTTGTGTAGGAGGCTTTGCAATCCTTTGCCTTCCTGGTGTTTGTCGTGGTCTGCATCTTGGGATCTATCTACCTTTATATTGTTCTCCCTGAAACCAAAAATAAAACATTTACGGAGATCAGTCAGAGTTTTGCCAGGATCAACAAAATCCCCATCCCCTCTCCTGCACATGAAATGGAGCTGGTGCTGTCAATTACGCCGGATAAAAATGGAAAGACTCAAGATGTTAAGACGGAGAGTTCTTCCTAAATGGACACTACACTACTACACTACTCTAATTGCGGAGAAGTATTTGTTCTTTGTAAATATTCATTTTAATAACAGTGATTAGTGAAAAGAAAAATCCCCACATTTTGGCAGTTTCAGTATACAGTATGTTGGATTTTTTATATGCTTTGTGTGAGTGGAATATTAAGGGATACGACTACATAATTTCAGTTTACAGTATTTGGATGTTTATGTCTCAGTGAAACCAATACAAATTGATATCTGTTTACGTACAACTAATTTAATTTCTATACAGAATAAAGGAAGTCATAATATTCAAAAACTGGAGATTCTTGAAGTTATTCAGTCGCAAAAAATAATAATACATACAATACCATAGAAAATCATAGCCTGTTAAAATCTTCACCCTTAAGTTAAACCATAAAAATATGTTCAGCTGAATGTAATTCTCAAGATGAAATAAAAAGATAACATGAAATTAGTGATATACCTGCTAATAAACATTGTCGGGTACAAACACCTCCCTGATTACACCTCACCTAAAGAGCAGTAAATGTTTATCTGTTAATTTTGCTTTATAATGCAAAACTTGTAAAGCTTGTAAATACTGTATGTTTTAATGAGGCAGAAAAGAGGCCAGCTTTAGGGACATGATGAGTCTTCATAGGCACTGCAATAGGTTTCTAAAAGTTGTGTAATGGCAACTGGATTTCATTCTTGTTACGTTGAAACGTGTCACTACTCATCCAAGTAGCTTTTTCATTCTCACACTTAAACAAGTCCAGTTGTCGTGACTCAATATCCAGAAAACGTCACCTGCATGGCTGAGAAACTTTACTGACAACACTGTAATACACAGTTACTACGATAGTCTATTTAACAGTTTTTGAGTTGTGTTTGTTACCAATATTTCCTCTCCTTTTAGCTGTGATATGATCTGCACTCATTCTCGAAAAATATTGTTATATGCCCGAGAGGACATTAATTTGAATGTTGAAATTGACTTTGCTGTTTGTTTGTGTATCTGTAACATGAATTTACTGATCTCACTGAACCTTTTCTTCTAACAATGTATTGTTTTCACCAGGTATTTGCTGACTTTACCTTTTCTGGTAGCAGACAATATTTAGAATATTTTTGCTGAAACAGGCTAAAGCTGTGTCTGCAGATGATGTGGTTGAAAGCAGCTATCTAGCTGAAGCATGATGCCAGCACAGACGTACCTTACAGTATAAGGCCACTAATGGCTCTCGAATAAGTTTACTGGTGGTAATTGTGGAACTTATTTGGGATATTGTGTCTTGAAGAGGAAAAGATGGTGCTAACTATAACCCACAATGCTGGTCTTCAAAACGGCTCCACTGCAAATCAACGGGAGATGTCGCACTGCGCTGTTTGCTTAAGCAGAGGTGGTAACAAACTAAGTACATTTCCTCAGGTACATTTTTGAGGTACTTGTACTTTCCTGGAGTATTTCCCTTTCATGTTACACTTTTACTCCACTAAAATTTAGACGAAGATTTGTATAAAAATACAATCATCTAATAACTGATTGTAAAAATGATGTCATATAATTTACCAGCTGCTGTTTTTGTGTCTGTTTTTGTTTTTCCATTATTAAAATGAGAATCTTGAGTATAGCAGCTTTAATGAACCACATACCCTATGTTTTAAAACCAAGCAGTGATGTGTTGGACTAGTCGTTCAAGCAGATGTCTGGACGTACTTCATGAACGAGGCTTTAGCAGCGGCTGCATCTCTTCATCTCAGATTTTATCTTTGTCATAGTACCAAAGCAGCTTTATATTTTACAGGATTATATTGCCTCATGCCAATGGCTTGGTTAATTTACTAAAATAAACAAGAGAGAGAATCCAGTGAGCATAGTAAAACTGACGTGGGCCAGCCTTTTGAAGCGTCTCTAAATTTGAAAGGAGCAATACTATATCCCACCAGATGGCACGAGCCAGTGTGGAAAATGATTTGTAGAGAGACAGACAAGCGTGGCATTGGATAGCAGTCACATTTTTCTCCACAGCAGGGTGTACTCAACATTTCAAAGTCTACTGCCTGGGGGACTAACACTCAACTCTCTCATATAGACGCATTCAGACAGATACAAAGGCATGCGTAATATACTATGATAAAGGGGTGTACACATATTCAAATCACATTGTAGGAAAAAGGAGGGGAAGTTTTATTGCATCATCACTTTGAGTTTAATTCCTGATCATATCCAGTGAGTCAGTGTTGCAGATTACATTTGTCCACCTGGCAAGGAGGCAGGGAAGTGAGGAAAATAATAGAAAGTCTTTATAGCTCTGTTCCAGCATGTTATATTCAGCAGTTAGTGGATAATTGACGTAAAGCTATGCAGATGATTGCTGATCCTATAGAGTAATCATATTATATCATACAGTAGATGAAAGACATATGTAAAGATTGTGTTCAACATTAGGTATAGTAATGCTGTGTTTGATTAATCGTAGTTTGTCTAACCTCTAGACATCCTCTTTGTAAATTAAATTAGCCTCTCTTTATGCAAGGTAAGATGGGGGTGCAGTGGGGTGGTGCTTTGCTAATCTGAGCAAAACTCACATAAAAATCTAATTCAAAACCAAAGTGTAATATATTTAGTTTGAAAGAAAAACTGTCACACCTCCCTGCTTGAGCTTTGCAGCGTTCAGCGTTGCAGTATTCTGCTACAGACAAGCACTGTAGGTACCAAACTTTTACAAGGACATTTTCATTTTAAATCTCTTCCAATTGGCGGAGTTGATAGAACCACAATTATTTGTAGCCACTACAAAGTTGAATTTTTCTATCACTGGGTTCAGGTTTGTGACGTGCACTCTATGTTTGTGTGTGTTCGCTATGTGCAACAGAGCAGAGCTCAATAGTGTGCACGACGCAGAAATCAGAGAAGAAAAATAAACGTGGAGAGACAGAAATGACATAAGATAAATTATATGAAGCTGTTTAGTTAGTTTAATAAAAGAACAAAGTACAAACCTGTGGTTACACAGAGGTGGTTCTAGACTCTTAAACTAGTTTTTCTATAATAAACTAGATGGACGTTAATGTCCTGGCAAATAGTATTGGTTTTCAATTTAATTTGATTACATTAATGTTTGAGTTGAGATTTACTTCTACTGTATAACTGGAATACTGCTACAAAAAAAACATCTGATTTGTTTTAAGTATTTGAAGACTAAATATTATTGAAATTTTGTTCATATAGCAGTACTTTTAAAAAAAAAAGTTAAAAAAAGAATCATGCGATTAATCACAATTAAAAATTTAAATTCTTGCCCAGCACTACTTTAAACCAGTGCTGCAATTGTTAATTTCATTTTGGATTCTGGTTCTGAATTAAATCTGCCAGACCCCAAAGTAGGCAACTGGAGCTGAAAAAATAGGGTCTCTTCTCAGTTCCTCACAACATACAGTATAGTCATTAATTCTATATGGTCTGAGTTTAAACACCAATATTACACAGTGCACTGTGAGTCCAAACGTGTTGAATCAGAGTGCAGTGAGACTTACACTTAAGGTCACAGTTGTATTGTCTTTTTCTCACTGCAGAATGCACAGAATAATGCAAAAATAATATATGTGGTGACCTTTAAATGTACAGTATACATGACATGGTGTTGACAGAATTGAAATTGCTTTTGGAGGTTTGGTTGTGTTCGACCAAAACTGATTTTTTAGTCCAAGTTATAGTATCATGTTACCTGCAGTCAATGCTATAGCAATGACTGTGTTTCCTGGAGACGTTCCTGGAGGAATGTGTCTACTGTATTCTAATGCTTTTCAATGACAGGGGGCTATAGGATTTCCCTCTACAGCTGTGTGTTCTTAACGTAGTTTGCCTCGGCACTTGAACTGTGACAAACAAACAGGTGTCTTTGCTTTGTTCAAAATGCAAAAGTCTGCCTGTCCGAGTAGATATCATGTTGATCGAACAAAGTATTTTGATCGATTCGCTTTTTTTTAAACTAAGAATATGCAGACGCTTTCTTGTCTCTTTTTTTTGTTATCAAAACCATAAATTTTAGGCCACATATTCTCCATTATATTTCCTATCTCACAGGAATCTGAAACTAAAAGCATTCTAAGTTCAGTTTATCTTTCATAATCATCTGCATGATTTACTGATCCAGTACATTTACATACAAACTAATATCTCAGCTGTGATTACTATCTAGGTTTTAATCATACTCAGGATGTGATTTATACTCGGGACATGCAATGACCTGGCCATTAATTTCCCTGTATGAATGAACATTACACACACCCATCTGTGTGCAGCCATGTATTTAACTCCTCAGTATCACTGCCACTCTCCATTATTCCTGCACTGGTTTCAGCAGTTGAGGATTAACCCACTTTGCTTTCTGGATTTTGCCTTTCAATCTCTTTACCAGTAATGGAAAATACAAAAGCAACAAGCAATAATCAGTTAATCCTCAGAATTACCGGTGTCAGACCTCTAATTTCACTATAAATCTTCATTGTGTCATCAGCCATAATTTTAGTTTTTTTTCTATCTGAGCTGTTGCACAGAGAATCTGGATATTGCACTTATCATTTCCTAGTTTCCTAAACCTGGGATAAAATCTTAGCCAGGTATCCAATATCTAATGTTTACATGCACAAACAAAATGTATTTTTTTTCTAGCATTTAATTTTAGAAGAACAATTCTTGAAGCAAAGTATTATAGACCTATTGCATCCCACCCTCCCACATCTGAATCTTGAGGCAGTTTACAGTCTTTGTGGTACATTCATCTTTTTATTCTCTTTTGCAGACTGACCAGAGAACTGATGATCTGAACCTTGCAACCCAGCAGGGGAGTTTGGGGGTGGTTCTTGATTCTGTAAGAAATTTGCCTTTGTTGTGGTGGCTGAACCTTCAAGGCCTTTATCGACATTTGCACTTCATAAATAGAGTTTGGATAAAGGTCCCTTCTTCTGGCAGCTATATAAGGAGGCCTCTTTGCCCCAGGAGCAGCTGCTCTCTTCTTCAGTCTTACTGGTGCTAGTTTAATACAAGTGAGCTTGAGTACTTTAGACACCCTGTTGTAAATATTGAGACAGTGAAAGTGTCTGAGTTTGGCTGTGTGTGTGTCTTTAAGTGCAAGTGAGCAATTAAGAGCACTGACATAGGTGCTGAGAGGAAGAAGATGGCTTGCTTTATTGATTTGGACTCATTGGCTGATTACAGTCAAGTGGTCAAGTGGTTATACAGTAGACCTCCCACCTCAAATTGATACCTGAAAATGCTAATGTTGTTAATCTAACTGCCAATCTGTCTGCTAGTGTGAGAGAATGTAAAGTGACTGACAGAGCAGTGTAGAGGGTGTGTGTTTGCATCTGTGTACGTGATGTGTGTTGACAAATGCTTCACTCGTAGTTAGCGATGAAACTGCTCCGTCACACAGTGGTATCAACAAAAACAAATCTTAAGTGGTCTGTGTTAGTCAAAAAAGATAATTATCATCTATCATGTGATTAATGAAACAATGAGCTGATCCACTTTTGGATTAAAACTTCATTATTTCAGTGGAGTGATGGCTCTGGCAGTGTGTTAATTACTATGCCCTCTGATCACTTTTCGCTACATGGTGTGATGTGCCTCAGTATGATACAGTGAGAATAAATGACTCACCATCCATCAGCCCAATTAAATCCTTAAACCTTGCCCCTTGTTACAAAAATGATCTCAATTCAGCATGTGTGACACACAGACAGTAGACACTCGTCTGTAACAACACTGATATAACAATTACAAATGTGAATGTAGTCTACAGTAAACAATAATTTTCAGCATGCATGGTTTCCACTTAAAAGTAACAACAAATCAAAGCTGCGACATGTTTGCACGCTCTTAGGAAGGTGAAAAATTCATGCCTATGTGCTGCAACCCTCTCAGAGCTGGATCCTTTGAGTGGGGTCTGTTCAAATTTCAGTCTTAAAGATTTTCAAGTGTCCAATCAACTGCCAAGGACACAGCTTCTCGACTGAAAGTGAAAGTAATGAAATAAAATGTATAAAAATAAATAACATTTTTACAAAATAACAAATTAAAGGTACAAGAAACATAAAGCTTTTGAAACCAGTAATACCTACAGTAGGTAACACAAGTATGTTTGAACTCTGACATTTATCATGTGTTTTCTCATTCAGTGTAGATTACGTCTTTCTTGTTCGGAGGAAACGTTTTACTGCTCATCCACTTAACAAGAAAGAGGTCCCGTTGCCATGAGTTTAAACTATTGTGAAATATTGATATTGATTGACATATGTGGACTAGATTTTAATGTCTGATTTAAAATCATAGAAAAATTTACCCTATGTTTAAAAGAAAATTTTTAAAAATACAGAAAAAATCAATATTTTGTGAAAATATCTTTCAAGTGGTGTAAATTACATCAATACACTGTGTGAGCAATATGTTACTTGATAATTTAGGTGATTGCTTTTGTTTTGAAATTGTATATTGAAGCAGAAATATTATTTCAAAAGGACAGTCACGGTACATCCTCTTGACGCTAATAATAGAGGTGTGTGATAACACAAAACTTGGTATCGATCCGATACCAAGTAAACACAGGGCCAGTATCCCAATACTATTACTTTATAAGGGCAGCCTGTCGGAAAATGCTCTCCCATCGCATAAAAGCACTTGAATAATGTTAAAACCACAAAACCCACCCCTCTAAAAATACTGTTTCTCTTTGTCCTAGAATTAAATAATTTTGAGATTAAAGTTGTAGGACTGATGCTACCATTGTGCTAGTATCGATCCAATAAAGATACCAACTTAGTATGGATACTATTGATATTTTGGCTCGATCCGCCCACCACTAGCTAAAAAGTAAACAAGGGAGAAACAGTAAAGGAGAAAAAACAAGGTGTTAAATTACACAAAACTCTCATATTTAACTCGTTATGATTTAAATATGGTCCTACATGGTTTTAATTTGTTCTCTTGTCCTCTAGACGGCATCTCTCTGGTAGAACAAATGATCAATGATGATAAAGTAACCAGTCGAGTGATGCCCGGTGTAGCGGAGTAATAGTAGCGTTTTGTCTTCACAAAACTACTCAAGTAAAAGAAAAATGTATGGTGCAGTAAAACTAATTTTTTTTCAAAAAGCTACTTAAGTAAATGTAACAGTAAATTTAACTCATTACTACCCACCTCAGCTCACTACTGATTGGTTTGGGCAATTACAACAACCCATGCTCAACAAGAATTTGGCATGAACATAGTTTCAGGCTGAATGGATAAGGTCGGGATTTTACGGCCTCTCTAAGTGGTACCACTCTTCTCAGTGAATCAGCACACAGATATCTTTATGCATCAGACGCAACATCAAAACTGCCTGGTGCTTTTAATGATGTGGTGGACAGGAGTCAGTGTGGTGTGTGGGGTCAGAACACACAACGTACGGTGCTGTGTAGCTTCAGAGCGGTCAGTGTGCCCACACAGACCCTTTCAGTAACACCACCAGATGATATTAATGTTGTGCCTGATTGGTCTGAATTGACTTACTAAGCCAAACACGGCAAGTCTGTTTTTCTCAACATTATATAAAGAGAAATCAAATCAAGTCAGCAACTTCTGGAATGGCGGGTTGACAAGGTTAGAGGCCTGTCCTACACTCTGAGAATCAAGGTTAACATCGATCTGACTTAAATAGTCTTTGAACTCTAATGGATTCTGCGGGCTTAAAGAGACTCTGAAGGCTGGATGCCTCCACTCCTTACCTTGACACCAACGCAAAGTAATTATACTGTACATGCATGCATCGGTTCCCTGGCACCAGGCCACCATTCTAGACCCCAACAACGCAGGGCAGGAAGACAGAATCCTCTGCTCCAGTTCATGTCAGACTGACCTTGTGTAGTATGGGAAAGGCAACTGAATCAGGCAGCAATACAGCACCTCTCGCCACTGCGGTATTAGAAAGAGGAGGAGGGGGTTGTAACGCTAATAAGCAAGTCCTGCTAATGAGTATTCTGCTAGTGGCTGACTGCTGCTGTTATTGTAGAATATTCTGAGCCACAACAATCTTCAACATACACTCAGTTGAACATAAAGTTTATTGTTTTACATGTTGTTTGTCATTCACAGATATTCAGAAGCAAAATATTGTTTCTTGTTAAGTATAGGTATAGACACAAAGGTGCACGTATAAGGGTGGTATGTAAAAAACAATAGATTTAGTATATAGCAAGTCTATGTGCCACATATAGATAACACATAGATACTGATACTGTGCTTTTAGATTTGTTGATGGGACCCAGGGAAACACATAGCGCTTTTGTCATGCCTTACTGTTACTGATAAAACACAGGAGACCTCTTTAAGTATACAGTCACAAACAAATTTGTCAAGAAAATGGGAGACATTCAACAATAAAGACAACTTGTAAACAAACAGACAGCAGACTCCTCCAGGAACACTCTTGCACCCACAAGCTGTTGTCTCAATTACTTTTTTGCAGTAAATTGCTTCTGACAGTGGTTGAATGAAACAATCATTCTGTGTAGAAATAAGAAGATGGATACTTTAAAGTGTTGCCAAAGTTACTCTGGGTTATTTATTGCATAAATAATCCAGTGACATAGCGCATGATTGTCAACTTATATGGAATGTTGAATGGAAGGTGAAGTGAAGTGTTCATGAATCATCAGCCAAGGTCAGAAGGCATCAGGTGGGGTTGTCATTATACCCCAGCTGATGTAAGGAACACCACTACACCACCGTGCCGCCCGAACTGAATAATAATAATTATTATTATTTAACTCAAGAATCATCAAGAATCCATCCAATATTTGTTCTTGAGAATGAACTACCTGTTTCAAAGAAGACAATAATCAGTTTAAACAAACCAACACAGAATCAACAGAAAAACAGAGAGTGCCTAGGAAAATGACATTTAAACTGGTTAAAAAACATTCACCAATAACAAAATTAGTTAAAATATCTACACCGAGGTGGCTATTGTTATGTTCTGTATGATAGAGCTATGAAAGATTACAATGTTCTTACAATGTTCAGAAACACAAATGTGAACCCCACAGTGGTGCTGGGAGAGAAGTGAGAGGTGTTCATCTTGTGTAACACAAATTGGGCTGGGACGAGAATTACATGTGGCTGTAATAACCACTCACAATAACTTTGTGTTTAAACTAAATTACTGTCACTGTCTGTATTTTAAGTAGTTAGTATTTCATTGCAACCAGACCGGGGACAACTTGTTTAAACACCTTTGTCATTTGGAGGGATCAGGCTGTTACTTTGAAATTGTTGGTGTAAGTGTAAGCAAAGCTGCAGAAGTACACCCTGTAAGTGTGTTTGTCTATGTGATGTTAACAAGAGAACTTCTTCTCATTTAAAACTTAGTGGATCTCTGTGTCACAGCCCGCGATAACAGTGTACAGAAATCAGGCTGTCTGCTAACTTACTGTGGTAGTTAAATAATTTCTCTGAAATCAAAACAGTTAACTTTTTACAACTGAATGTATTATAGTTAAAATCAGTTTTCATGTCAAATTGAGCTGGTAGGCTGTGCTGGAAAATATCTGTATTTACGGTATTTATCGTTTCTCCTAAGATCACGACATATTCTTTAATGGTGGAAGTGGTTTGTTTTTGGTCATACTGAGATCAGACTGATCCTGATGTCAGAATATTGCGTCACGTTCACGTGTCATGAAATACTGTATGTTTATTGTTCTCATGAGGAAATTATGTTCACTAATTTCCTCTCTGAACTGCACCATCGTCTTTATAGCTCTGATCTCATATAAGTTATAAGTACATCTGACGTCCATGTTGGTGTTGTCCCAAAGCTGCAGACATTACAGGAACATGATGGAGCTCAGTCAGAAAAAAAATGATGCTGGTGGTTAAAGTGATTTAATGTTTGGATAAGTGTGATAATGGAGACACTGACGAATTGTGGAGCAGAGGCAGTTAATTTCTAATGTGGATAGGACCGGTGACTCTTCCTGACCTTGGTGTCACCTCTCAAACAACAAATCCACCCACGCGTTACTGGTGTAGTGGACAGAAAAGAGTACTCAACCTTTTTGTCATTTTTGAAACCAATAACACCTGCACTGCACTGAGTAACCACTCTGGTAATAATACACCAGGAAAACTGCAAAACTAGGACAAATGATTCATATTCATATCCACACACCGATCACCTGTCAAACACAAACTATAGCATTTAATCATATGAGTTAAATTACTTAAAACATACTAAGCACATTGTCATTACTTAATTTGCAAGTCTTAATTTCAACTGGTGTCTTTGTTGTTATTTTATTCTTGTAGTGTCCCCCATTGTCAGAGAGACAATGGACCTCATGCAACAACCATTAAGTGTTTTTGTCCTACTATAAGTATCAGTTTATAAAGACTTTGCAGTAAATAATAAACTTTCATTGGCAAGATTCCCACAACACTATAGGAAAATGAGCATGATTTCCCCTCCTAAAACCGATTAGTACAAAGAGACTCTGCAGCTTGTTTAGATTAAATCGTCAATTTTACATGAAGTACTCTGCTGCCTGATTAGTATTCTGTTTTACTTGTATGACTGAATGACCCACTTGGTATCACATACTTGGTTTGGTATCACATTGTCGTAACGTCACTACTCTGGAAAACAGTTGTCAACAAGGTAATCCATCCAAAGATGGAAATTACAAGTATGTAGAGTTACAGCCCCAAAGAGGTGGAACAGGCAGCACATGAGTGAGATATTGTTACTGTATACTTTTAAAGTGTAAGTGCAATCGTGAGAAATGCAGGTGCATTGTAGCTGCAGGAGACGTTTATTCGTGCTACCAGAAACTGCTGCTGACATACTGTAAGCGAGACGAGGATTACAGAGACATGACTCTGATCTGCACTGAAATAGACCGTTTTCATTTTTTGATCCTAAAACCCTGAAATATTTGAACCAAGGCTACTGTCACCTGATTTCCAAATCCTCCGATTTGTCCCTCGGATATTTTTTAAATGTGGTTTTAAGTCCACATAATCCTGTACCTGTTTAATATGATATCAATTACAGCCATTAATCTCAACTATGAAATTAAACATTGTTTGAGAAGATTATCATTATTATTAACACTACATTGAACCTAATGTGTCAGTTCCCAAAGCCCACTTGTAGTCTACTGTGGGAAAATTGAACCAGATTGCAGGTCTACAAAACTACTACTGTATAACTGTAGTACTCAATTTCAACAAATCTCTGTTAACAGAACAAAAGTTTAAAGTTTATAGTTACAAATATATATCTATCACAAAAAAGAAAACAGTGTTTTTATGTTTATAAAAGACTGTTATGTAATACGTCATGATCAAACTGCAGGAAGGATTGGAATTAAAGGCTGCATTACTTGATTTTTGACCTCCTGGGGGCAGCACAACATGAGTCATGTTATGTCAGCATGTCGTGATTAGCATGTTAGCAAACTATTCATCAGGAAAGGAAGCAGCATTAGCATTTATTTAGAGTTGTGTTGTTGTCCAGCTGACTAATGTAAATGTGATATTCACTCTCATTTTAGGGCTATAGCGGTCTCTAATAAATCCCAATGGAAATATGTGTTCACCTGTTTCACCAACTTTTGAGACCCATGAATGTCTGGCCACGTCATGTTAACATTACAAAACCATTATCTTTTGTACTGTATCATTGTCAGATTATCTCAATGGCTTTTGGGATATTTCTAGAGAATGTTGTTTTTACTAAGTTGTATTTAAGAAATGCACTATCTTGTCAACATTAGGGAGATTTGTGTCTAAATAAATATGGTTCAGCCATACTAACTACCACTCCTGCTGTTTTCCAGACACTGGTAAATGACATTTTTCCACATATGCTGAACAAGCTTGTTTTTGTGTAGTTGGTTCACATCCTCATCTTTCCTCAGTCTCTACAGGAACATACTCAGGCTCTCCAAGTCTCTCTCTCAGAAAAACTGTGATTATCTTTGCTTCAGATTTTCCTTTTGGGGCGACCATGGCCCATCCTGTTGTTCCTGGTGAAACATCTCCCTTGACTTATCCTCCACTAAATAAACTGCTGAGCTAATCAGCAGGGCCAGGGGCTCCAGTTTACTTTTGTGTTTTGAGTGTTTTCTCTGAGTCTCCCCTCCCAAAAAGAATAGCTCAAGTGACTGCAAGAAACACCCATCTGAGTATTATCCATGGCAGAAGGTATGGCTCTTGACTCTGAACAGCCTCCTTCGGGTGAAGTTGTTGAAGTTAGCTCCTTATTTTCAGCTCATAAAAGCGAGTTTGCAGTGTAAAAAAAAGACTTCTTGTTTTATCGCTTAATGTTTTTAATTTTGTTCTAATGCTTTTTTGTCTATATAAAGCATAAATGTGAATATATAAATAAAGCTGCCTTGCCTGACCTTGCTGTCTCAAAAGTATTTCAACGAAGAAATAAAAAGTCCTAACACATTTGAAAAACGTAAACGGGCATAATATCCCTATTAAGTTAAGAGGATAAGTGAAGTTCTGCTTTTATGCTTGAACTCAATGCTCTTCACTGTCTGACGTCCATTGACTCCATGCTTTGTCTCGGTAGAAACTGTTCAGTAAATAGATTTTACAGTCATCAGCCACTGCTCTCTCATTAGCTATTTTTTTCTTTCTTCAAGGGAACCACAAGCCAGATGTCTTTCAGAGCATAAAGTTATTGTTAATAATTAGCACAGGAGCTATGGCCTGATTTTTCTGCTGATCTTGTAATCCGATTGTTTTGCATCATGATTGTGCCCACACTATCTTCTGCTATTTAACAACTCACTTGTTCTTCACTTCTCTTATATTCCTTTTGTTATAAGAGCTCTGTAACACTTACATTTCTCATTCATGGGATAATAAAGGTTTATTCTATTATATTAAAAAAATAATTCTCCATTCATTTGAAAATAAGAAATAATAATAATATTTTCCACCAGATGTCACAGCCACTAAATAATACAATCAAGGATATGATGCAATAAAATGTATGCTTAGCTATGGGACGCTGTCAGTATCAGCCTTTGAATTCCTGATGATGTATTTTAAATTAAAATTTTAATCAATGTGATAAGAAAATAGTCTTTACATTTATATGAACCGTGTTAAATTACTATTAGTAATGTTACTACACAAACTATAATTCTGCACTGACTCCAAGTCAGACAAATGCATAGAGGTGAGTGCGTGTCCTAATGGGACAGACTGTCCATGCATGTCTCGAAAATGTTTCAGTGACAGTGTGCCAGTAGACCATCTATATAGCTGCTGATTGCAGCAGCCTGCAAAACAGTTTAATTTTGACTTGCAGTGCATCTTTCCTTCAAGGTCCCCAACAGACTGAGTCACAGGGAGTTGGTCACTCAGAAATCAGTAAATGCCTTGTCATTATTATCCCCCATCTTTTTGTCTGGATTGAATTGTTTTTAATGTATACTTTAGTAAACTTAAAGCAAAATAATAAATCATAAATTGTCCAATCTGAAAATATCTTCATTAATGTATAATATCTTCTATAACTGTATCCAGTGAGCATTATTTTCCTGCTGGAGCACCATCTGACTGGAAGCTCTCACACTAATTACACTGGATTTTTCTACATGTTAAAGCCCTGCAACATGTGACTTGCTCAGAATTATTGCAATTCTTAGCAATCACACTCAGTAACTCTATTTATAATAGAAATTCCCAAATGAGTAAGCCTTACGTGAACTTACATTTCACAGAATAAACGTAGCATTACATTATAATGATGTAGAGATTATTATCTTGCAAATCATTAGGAAGAAGATATTTCAGCACATTGTTATTTTAAGTGTTAATCTTCTTATATTTACACCATATGTGTTGTCATGTTTCCCATGAAAGAGCTATGTGCTGCAATACTACAGTGATTTGGGAATTAATGTCCTGAATGGGGAAATGGTGACTGGCGGTTCACATCAGGTATTAACAATGAGAACCTGATGATATGGTAATGTGCCTGGAAGAGGGGGAAGAATCATGCTGTGATTTCCACTGCTGCACGTTTATGGAGATATTCAGGATTCATGGATTTTTGTCTCTAAGTCAGAATGAGAACGTGGCAGCAACTATAGAGAGATGAGTAAGAATCAACCTGAAATATGTTGTTTTTCATATTATTATTAGTTCTACCAGTAGTAGAGAGTAATAGTACTAGAAGTAGCAGTAGTAGTAGTTTCTTTATTCGTTCAAGATTCCTCAACCTGTTGTTCTGTAAAAATTATTTTGTTCTCATTACTGTCAGCTTTTTCCCTGTCCATGTCTGGGATTACAGTGTAATCTGGGAAATAAAACCACCATTACTATGTATTTTGCGCTTAGTATTACCAAAATACAATTTCTCCAGAGGAATAAAAAGGGGAATCTTGGAAAACTGATCTATTACCAAGTCTATCAATTCACTTCAGGTCTTCCTTTCAAGGCACGGACTAGATCACAAAGATTGCTTTTGTCCTCTCTCTGACTGTGTTTCATGAAGCAGGCGCTACCTGCACACATTTATTCAAACCAACGACAAGTGGAATTTTATCACCAGCTTCAGACAATCTCTGTCTGTTGTGTGAAGCGATAGCGACTGTAGATAGGTAAGCAGCCAGATGGTGAAATGACACCATACATCATGTAAGTATAAGGATATGGTCTTCTACATTATAACTGCAAACAACACCAGAAGTTTTTTTTTTCTTCTGTATATACGTGCAGCACCTCTTTGTATCCTAAAAAGTACCAGTTGGCTGTGCAAAGATATTTTTAGGTTTTAAAGTGTATTAAACTTCAATCAGCCACAACATTAAAAGTACCTGGTGATTTTAATGTTGTAGCTTTAAGCCTTACATTATTTAACCAGTGTTGTATATTAACAAAATAATCATACTTCACTACTATACTCGCATATTTTGGGAGTATCTGTACTTTACTTTTACTTTTACTTCACTACATTTCCTAATTTAATTGAACACTTTTACGCCAGTTTTCTCTGCCGCTCTTAGTTTAGGTGACCGCAACAAAAGATTTGAGGAAGCTGACTTGTCATTGGGGCTATAAATCACGTAAGGTGACATACATCACTCCACACTCAACCTGTCGGCTCTCTGTTGACGTGAGCACTGAGCAGTCAACCCAAAAGCAGCGATGGAGGAAGAAAAGGAAAACAGTTTTCATTTCATAAACATTGCACTCAGACATGAAGAAACTGAAAAGTGAAGGCACATTATCTGATTAAGATACATTTTCAACTCCGTGATATGTACTGGGACTGTTGTGGAGGTAGAGAGATTCATAACAGATGCTGTAATCCTCATAAACCCTCCACCTTCATACATCTCAGCCAAAAGAACGCAGTTCAATTAAATGTTGCATATTGTCTTGTAATGTAAAGGTAATGACTACTGCTATGCACTGTGCTGCAGAATATAAGACATATTTGAAGTTATTTTCTGAACTAATTCTGCCCCACTGGTCCCTGCGCAGTTATAATGAAAAATGTCTCTTCTCTTAACCCCAGAGAAATGATGACACAAGCAGCCGTTGAGCCTCCTGTTGAGCCTGTTAAAAGTATTTCCCGATATGCAGTGCAAACTTATTTTTGTATAACTCTTTGTGCCTTACTTCAAACATTAAACATAGAAATAATAACTTGGTCTTTTTAACATTACAAACAGGAAAAAGCTCACAAAAGTCTACGGGCACAGTATTGATTTTACAGTGCATAGGTGGAGTATTTTTCCTGGAAGCTGTCTGGAGAGTCTACAGCAGTAATGAATATTAGATTTGCTGTTTTTTTTTTATTTCTTAAAAACAACAGCAAGAAGAGGTAAACATATTACAGTATAACAAAAAAAGTGTGTAAATATATTTAAAAAATATATTTGGTTTCCTTAAATAGAAACGATTCCATCGTCCAAGCAATAAATAGAAAGCCACTGATTGTTCAGATCATATATTAAATTTCCTAGTAATGAACTGGATAACAACTGATCATCCCTGGTTACATTTATGTAGCTTCCTCCTATAGTCTGAAAAGATAAATTGCCATACAGGACACAATTACTCTGGGTTTCTTGCAATTTTAATAATAAAAAACAAAGAAATTAAACAAAAGTACAATAACAAAAGTATGGCAACCCAAATACAGCAGTGGGGCTACGTTAGACTTAAATGTACACTAACATCTACACATACATTCCTCCTACAACTCAACAGAGGAAATCTGGAGAATGCACAACTCAGCACACTATTATTTGCAATTAAAAAAAAAAAAGTATAGTTACAGCTTTGTACACACTAACATTATCTTGCTGTGCAACTGAAAACACAGTGTACTTCAGTTCTGCTAAAATCAAAGCCGTCTCATTGGAATACATTGTTAGTGTTCACTCATGCCGACTTCTTTGCCTGACGGACACAGCTCCAATTTTCAAGTCTCTGGTTTCACCACCCAAAACAGGAAGAAGTACTGAATTCTGACACCTTTTTAAGTTGGATATGTGAAACTTATGTGAGGTCACTTCAAATAGACTGTGTCCTTTTCTTATATAATAAAATAATGCTACAAAGAGAAAACTATTTATTATTAACATGTTGGCACTAATGACATCTGTCTGGCCTAAGTGGAAATATCCAGTCTTATTACATTTACCAACAGGCTATACTCAGTTAACACTCTATACAAGAAAAGGAGGAAATCTCCCTTTGCGAAGTAATTAAAAAAAATAGAACCCTTATGAGCCTGCTGTGGTCCAACTGTTTCTCTGAGGTGAAACTGCACAAGGTCAGCAGAATTTATAATTGGCAAAGGATGACTGACAACTAGTTAGCGCTATGCAGCTAATGATGTGCAAGAGAATGAAAAGAAGAAGGCCATTGACCTCTGACTGTTTTCAGAAGGGGATGATGTATTGAAGCATACAAATCCAATTTATCTACTACCAGTGAAAAAGAGAAAGGAGAGTACTGTTATGATAAGATTCAGAGAAAAGAGGCTGACGGTGCAGTGTCTGATTTGCCTTTCTCTTGATTTGTACTTTATTCTTCTTTCATCAGTTTATATGAAGTAATCCCATATCTGTAGACATGATTCTGCCTCCAGCTTAGTGACATTTTAACTTTGTCTAAAGTGTTGAATCATATAGAGATTTTGACTACTTATGCTTAACATGTTTTCATAATAAAGAGCTGATAAAATTACTTTCCCTTTGCATCCTACACTAATCAGTGTCCATTAAGAACTCATTCAGCAACATGTGATGTTTGCTTTCTGTTCCTTAATGTCCTAAAGCTATGAGGATAAATAGGACATCTATAAATAAGCAGAATAAGCTGGTATTTAACACTGGTTGAACACAGGTCTGTCTCCTGCAGGGAATCCAGGCTGAGCAAAGCACACTTTCTTACCCACACCTGAGAGCTCATCTATATCAAGCCCAAGGCACAGAGTGAGACCTGAGATTGAAGCTGTTTGAAGTGTACATTTAAAAGTCGTGCACTTTGACCTTGCGTAAGCCCTCTGACTACTGAGGGAAAAATTTTTTACAGTTGAGTAGAATTTGCAGTGATAGGAAGAGATTGGTGCGAAGCACTCAAAGGCTTTTAGTTGGCTGACTGTGAAGAGATCTGTTTGTGCAGGGCATGAGAAAAGCACTGCATGTAGTTTGATGTTCAATGAAGCTGTGAAAAAATAAAAAATTCTAGGGGAAAAAATGTACGTTAAAGATGGGAGTCTATGAAATAAATTGTTGTATTATTCATTTAGTGGAAACTTTAAAACATCTCTCATATCGCTGCATTAAGCAAGGAGCTGTAGCCACACGCCAGCAGGAAACAAGGAGAAACAACTATCCTGGACAAACTTTCCCAGAGGAATTTTTAAAAATACATCCCTATAGAGTGACCTGGAACGTGTCCGCAGTGCTGAGAAAGGGTGATCATCTCTTCTCTCCCCACTCCGAGTTCTGACAGGCGCAGCTGTACATCTGACATGGTGACGATCAGAATATGCACATAGTGAGATAATTAATGCAGTAAGAATTAATTTCAAGGACAGTGTTAATGCACAAAGCAGAAATTCGACTCACATGACAGAGAAGCTGAACACTGCAACTCCATCACTCTTACCAAATATGTACATTTATTCAAATATCTCCATATGAATGCCTGCACCTTTTGGTGTTCTGATTCCATATTGAATGGTGATCCTTAAGAGGACAGGATCTGTTTTTCAAACTCCTCCATGCAGAGCATATAGTGGAGGATCCCTATGGATATTTCAATGGTTGTTTCCACTGTGTGAAATATGGATTTTGTTAGGTTGACAGTGTGTCAAGTGAACAGAACAAGGAAGAAGACTACTATAGAGAGATGTTCCACCGCGCTGGGCTGAGAGCTTACAATGGAAAGAAACAGGACACAAACTACCCTCCAGCATCCCAAGGAGCTGTCACCATGATGTAGTATGCTCAGACAAAATGTTCAGTCCACTCAATTCCCTGGCCTCTCCAGTTTTGTAAAGAGTTCCTTTTAAGAACGAGCAATCAACAGAGAGGTTTTTTTTTATGTGAAAACTTACACCAGAGGCATCGGATACAGCCCTTTTGATCTAGTGAGCTGTGTGCCTGTGTTGCTGTGTGTGTGCATGAGTCTCTGCATCTCTGAAAGATGATAAGCCAGGGATTTAGACCATGGTTTTCTAGGTTATACCTAAAAGCCACCTGTCTGTCTAAATCACAGTTGGTTGATTTAAAATATTAGTACAGAAATAAGTGAGGAAATGTCTCTCTTCTCATATCAACTCAAAAAGCAAAATAAGCCACTCTGCTGACTGTTGCAGACTGTCCATCAGATTTTCTGGAGTAATTCCTTAATTTATTCAGATATGCAGGATTAACAACCACCAGACGCTTTTTGAGGACTGTACTGACAAACTGTAACTTTTAGAGCTGTTAAGAATCCAGCCATTGAGATCATCCAAGCCTGCAAAGGGAACACAATTAAATGAGCCCATCAGGAGGTTATGTGATTATATATAAAGGAATTTGCATTATTATGGCAGACAATTTAAATTTACACATATTTAGAATGAACTCTATTATTAAATTTTATTTGGAAGTAAAACATATTTTGGCATAATGCACTGCAGGGCTGAATCTTCTAAAAGTGTTGTAGAAATGTTCGCTTTAAAATCTTGAGTTTATGTTTAAGTCATGGGACCCAGTGGAAATGTGTGATCAACACAAAACAGTCTTAAAAAGAAAAGATACTTTCTGTCACTTTAGCTTCCTCATTATATCATAACCTCTGGGAAAATTGTGTATAATCAAGTATTAAAACACAACAGAGCAAACTTTAAATGTCCATTTAGGTAAGGGGTTGCTATATACTAGCTCAGTACACCAGAATACCGACAAACAACCAACACAGTGTCTTCTGCATCTTTATGAATTTCCAAGCACGCATAACATATAAGCCAGAATGTGCCAGTAATTAAGAACAGGTCAGGAGCAAAGCTGAAGACAGCATTCATTGTAGTTATTTGAATTAGTTATTAACGTTAGTTTTATGCAAATATTAACTGTGTGCGGAGGCTGATATGATTTGTGGAAAGCAAGTAAAGAAAGTCTCTCTCTTGACGACGTTGGTATTAATAGATAAATAGAACACTGAAAAAAATGTACTACCCTCTTAGGTAATTTGAGCACAAAATTTTACATTTTTACTGTTTTGATAATGAAATGCTCGTAATTTCCTTAGTTTTTGTGCTTGTTTTATTGAGCTAAGTAGGCTACATGCACTTTTCCCATGCCATTTCTGTGACTACCAAGGAGCAAGGAGAGGTGGCATGATATCTCATTGGGTAGGGCAGTCGTCTTCCAACCCAAGGGTGACCGGTTCGATTCCCAGACTCAACAAGCTAAAGTGCTGAGGTGTCCTTGGACAAGACACCGATACTCTGACCCTTGGCGCTTCACAGAGGCAGCCTGTCCAGAAGGAATTTCCCAAGGGGATCAAAGTACCAATTCTATTCTTCTTTTCAGTGGAACAGGCTCTGGATGAAATCATGCAGCCTGAAACTCCCAGAGAGATGCAGGAAAGTGAAACATCCACATCCTCCTCATTTTGGAGTCAACCCTGAAATCTTGACAGAGCATTTCTTTGAGCTTCTCTGCACTGAAACTTAAGTCATTTTTGTGGGGACCAGGTTTCTGGGCCACACAAAGATTTTGGTCCCCACACTGTGAGTGTGCTGTCAGGTTGTGGTCCTCACCATGTAATAAAGACACACACACACACACACACACACACACACACACACACACACACACACACTTAAATCATTAACATAATCCACAACCAAACAGTGATTTTGATTGTATGTGGATATAAACGACTGGTGAAAATATGACAACAACAAGCCTTTTGTATTTTTATTAACAAAACCCTGGTGAGCTGAGAAACAGAATCCTTTCATGTGAGTGTTGTGCCAAATGCTTTCTTCATGACAGCATTGTTACAGTGGAACATACAAAGAGATAAAGTGAAGCCTGGAGCAAATTTCTTCCTGAAAACTCATCTTTCTTTTTTATTTTCCTGCGATGGCCAAGAGCTATGTTGACCCTGCACAGTAAACAGGTTGGTTGACCTATGTAGTAAAAGCAATAGACAGGAGACTAGATGTCCACCACAGGATCCAGTAGCATGACTGTGGAGGACACCTACAATCAGTAAAACGGTCTAATATTGTATTCAAACTCTCATTTGTTTTTCCTTTTCTTATCGTTTCACTGCTCAGGAAATTGTTGCCACCACCTCAGGCACTCGGGGCATTACTTAAATTTAATTTCAGTGATAACATTTCAATTTCTTTGCATAAATAAGAAAACTCCAGAGTACCTAGCCTCTTCATTAAAATCCACTGATGTAATAAATGCATTTGCAAATTCCCCAGGACAGGGGGAATATTCATTTTTTCCATTATGCAGGTAGATAGGTGTGATTTAAAGCTCACCCCCACCTCTGCATGCATTTGGTGCAAAAAACAGTGTCTCTGAACTGACAGGAAGACTGTAATTGAAGCTTACTCATATTCTCAAAGACAGCTTCTGCAGATCAGCATCTAAGGCATGCTACATCAGTCAACCAGGTTTCTGTGCAGTTTTCCTCTTCAAATTTTCTTTCATGACTGATTCATGAATAGTTTTCTGTTCTGCATGGCTGCTGTGCATATTTCTCTTTGCAGTACTAGCTGTCTTCATGGTATACTGCCCAGGAAACAGGACAATATTCCTTATTAATGTTTGGCAAACATAAATTTAGACCACAGGATGATTGATTAGCTCTTGGGAAAACATTTCTACACATCTTGTACTTCTGTCAGTGTGTTTCAGTAAAGTGAGTGAGTTTCTAGGAGCTACAGAAGCTATATAGATTAAATTAGTCTTTTTGAAGAGGAGCAATTACGTACCACTAATAATATAGCAGAACAGAGACTTCACCTCCCACACTCTACCTTGGAGGAAGAATTTGAGTTGACAGGGTGTGAGTCTAAGGCAGCCCTTAAATCTGATGGACATATTGTTATTAAGAAGAATAGACTTGACTGTGTACAGAATGTAAAATAATGAAACAACACTATCATCTGAGAAAAACAACTGCGAAACAAAATTCTGAGCCAATCTGATTCTCTTGTAGTATGCTGTAACAGCTGTTTCTCCTTACAGTGAAAAAACCAGATGCCGACTAGGGTTAAGTTAAGGAAAGCAGAAAAGTGATTCTGAAAGAACAGTCAGCAGCGATAATGTAAAGTCTGACTCATCATTTTCACTGTTTAACAGATTTTCATACAGACTGTAATTCTATCCAGGCATTAAAAACATGTTGTGATTCACTTTGCAAAAAGTGTAGAGCTCATACAATCCTTCCACTGTTAGAAAAATATAGACAAAATGCAAATGCGTTTCTGTTGAGCATAGAAAAATAACACTGAACTACAGAATATGACATTTAATATGTTGAAACTAAACCGCGCTGGCAAAAACGTACAAATTCCCCATAGAAAGGAACCAATTGGACCTGAGGTTCAAAGCCAGGATCATTGCTGCTGCCATGACAGCCACTGCATGAAAAGAGGTGTATCCGGACTGGGAAACTCCTGTATACACCACTGATTTTCGGGAGTATCTACAAGTGTACTGACCGTATACATCAAATTCCACCAACCTAGAATACTTCCGGATTGATACCAATTCGGATGTATCCTGCTGAGGGATTCTTCCGGGGTACAGCCATTTGTTGCCATGGCAAATAATCCACTCAAGGCTCTTTCAAAGAGACAGTCACACCTCAAGAACCATT
>JAUYWH010000022.1:7150599-7211443 GCA_034779795.1 Ctenopoma multispine | reverse complement strand
CTCACAGCCATCACACCTCACTGCTAGCTGTGAGGATTCCTTGAAGCTTCCACCCATTCCTGTATACATCCGCATACATAAGGTATCCGGTATCCAAGCACTCCACCTCATACATCTGGCAAACATAGAGTTTAGCAGGGATTTCCCATACTGTATATGTCCGGATACAGCTCTTTTCATGCAGTGAGCACTAACAACTGTGACAATGTCATGTCACATCAAAATTATTTAAAGAAAGAGGAGACAGTATGATAGCTTTTCACATTTCTAGTTTGATTGTTATCAATCTGTGTTCAAGGGCAACTTCTGTATGAATAATGTCACGTTTTGATCCCTAATGTGACGCAGTGTTGACTCTGATATATGAGGGTCTGATGTCCTGGTGCTTCTTTGACCATCACTTCATTTAAGGAGATGCTCTTGACTCAATACAAACAATGAATGAAATAAAAAAGCTACATAAAGAGGTTTTGACAAGGCCATTCACAATAAACAGTATGATTGCCCACACACACTGATAGATTTTCAGCAACCTTTGTCTTGTTACTCACTTTTCTTTCACGATGTTGCCCACAACTGCATAAAAACAATAATTGTGATGATTTAAGTACAGGCTTGTGTTGTGAGAATTGATCCATCTGTTGAGCTGAAGAGCCTTATCTTTTCTTTTTTGTTGGCTGCTATGTGGGTTAGACTTTTTGGTTGCCCTAGATGCCAACTGGTCTTATGGTAAACAACTGGGAAATAATATGCTTCTCTGGGTGCAGTCTGAGTGTAAGTTGACTGCAGCCAGGTTACACTTAACCAGTAACCCTGTAAGACTGCAGGATGCAGAGATGAAGTGACGATCACAGATCAAGTACACAGGATCTTCGCGCTCTCGTTTAACCTGTGACCTACTTTCAGTGAGACAGAAAATGACGCCGATTCTTGGGTTGGATTGTTAACAACACGGGAAAGAAACTTCAAAGCCATTGAACAGGATGTTGCATTGTGGTTACATCACGAATGTCGATAAGAAGCGAAACATATATACCCTTGAGATGTTTTATTATGTGATTAAGAGGCTGGCTCGATGTTTAAAAGAAGTTGATGTTAGTGATGAACAGCTGAATATTTAAAAACTCTCTGGAGCATATGAACGAATGCCATACGTCATTATATGCACAAAGCTGTGTGTTTTGTCTATTTTTTATTCATTTTTATCAAATATGTACATATTTAAAACACACTAGCAAATTAGAAGAACAGCAATTCTCGGATCTCACTATTTGCAGGTGCTGATAAGAGCAATGATCCTTGTTGTCTATGCTGCTGACTCATCATATTCTATAATGCAGTGCTATTCAAAACATTCATCAAAATACCTGCTTCGTAAAAGCAGCAGCAAACTACAGACATGACAGGATACAGAGGAAGAAAAGCAGCATCAGCAGCAATGAAAGCAGTAAAGCTGTATCATTTTCAAACGTAACTGCACTTTCAAGTTTGTGGAAGAGCTGTGAATGGTCTGCCACAATGGCTGAACCTCAGCCCTCATGAAAAAGCAGATGGTTATGACAGACGTGAAGGGACCATGAACACATTCATTAAATAAAACCAGTCAGTTATAGTACTGACTGCAGAGAGCTGACATGTTTGTGTAATGCCCTCCTCACTGACAGGTTTAAATGAGGAGCTCAAATTCCCTAGGTTAATAGTGACAATGCTCTAAAGATTAAACAATGCCAAGTAATCATGACTACAAATACCTTTGTGTTCACTTTGTGAATTATCAGAAGTCCTTTCTTGTTTTTACTGGTTATTTATGCTCTAAATCTAGTTGTTAGACATGCAAGGCAAGAAGAAGTGCCAGTTTTGTGATGAAATACAGATTACACAACGTGTAAACCCATACAGATTTAAAATGATCTTGTAGGACCTTCCAGCCTCTTAAGATCAATCATAAAAAAAAAAAAAAAAAGAGAGACTTAGTTGCCTCTCTTGGGAAATCATCTTTTATTTGCTTTCTTGTTAAGTTTCATTTTCCTTTTGGGAATTAATTTTGTGTCCGTTTCTTTTGTCAGACAAATGCATCAGCAGTGGCAACAACAACAAAAACAGAACAGTATGATAAAAGTCAGACATCATAAAGCACAGTATCTCACCAAACCATCATTTGCTTGCTGAGAGTTTTTAAGAAAATTATGCTATTTTCAGTCTGTAAACCAAATGTGAAAATACAGCCTACTATAACTGTTCGTTAATGCCAAAATCATTTTCAATTTCCTTCCCTGTTAACTGATATAAAATTCCATGTGGCAGTGCTGTTACCACTGATGCTCTGGAAAACATTAGTCACGGTCATTAGTCAGTCATTGTCTGAAAGGCTGCTGGAAACGTGATCGGGAAAGCATGTGTGCAAAGAGACACACAGTACATGCACACAGTGTGGATGTGGATGGCAAATGGATGGTATTATGTTAGGTCACTGAACAGTTGTAGTGTGTCTCTTGGGGATTACTCAAGAGAAGAGTTTTCCCTAATTACAGTTTACATAGACAATGATGCAGAGACCATACATTTGCTAAATGCTTTAGTGAACTCCAGCAGACTTTATAATCATACTGTAATACTATACTCATTACAAACCATCAGGTCTGATTTAGTTTAAGAAATAAATTGTCTGCTGTAGCTATTGATATTGATATTGATATTGAATAAATTGTCTGCTGTGGCTCTTAAGGACCATGGTATACCATGGTCCTTAAGAGCCACAGTCAGTGCTTGTTATCCAACTATCTCTGCCCACTGCTGAATACCTGAATCGGGTACCTGATTTCAGCCAATCAGGAGCTGTAAGTGCCGGGATGGTTGGAAAACAAGCCGGGTTGTGGCACTCGAGGACCAGCCACACCTGATCTAGTGTAATGACTTCACACTTTTCTGTCATTCATTTTGTTATCTTCAGTCTTCTATACACTCATCACTATGTCCATCTGTTTCAGACCCTGCTCCTCCTCCCCTACATGTCCAAACTGGCTGTTTTGGCAGCATTCCTCTGACCACTCCCTGACACACTTGTTCCAAATCCCATTAGCCCTACCCCGTCCCCTTTCAATCCATTTACTCATTTCTTACACATAGAGATGGCTAAGCTTTGTTTGTTGAGCAGTGTTTGAAGGATAACTGAATATCTTAAACCATGGGGAAGTTGAAGAGATTGCTTGGTGTTAGCAAGGGACGAGAGATGGAAAAAAAAGCTGAGAGCTCAAGGATCAAAAACATACCACAGGAACTGAAACAAAGGGCCAAACGTGATCAAAGCATCCAATGTCAAATGAAACCTAGACAGACAAGAAACAAGATGATAAATGTTTAAAACTTAGAATGTTTAAAAAGGACACAGACATAATACCAAAGTCCAAAAAAGGATTCAAACCAAAAATAGTAGATTCTTGGAGAAAAATATTTGCTAAAAACTATGAGCAGGTCATTGAGCATGATATTCAAGTCTTGATTCAACAAGTCAAAGATAAACTCAAGGTTTTTGAAATATTGACTGGATTGGATTTATCTGTCTTTAATACCAAAAGTTAAACGTGAAGCTAGCAAGTATGTAAACTCCACTGACGTATCATAATTGCAATCAAATGTATTAAAATAACGAAGATATGTTGACAAATGTGTTGATACTGGACATATAAATAAAATGTACCTATACAAAATTTCTGATGTACAACATCTAGTCTTGTGAAAAGTCTTTGAGTTTGTGCACTAAACCTACATTTTCTATTAACACTCTACAGTTTGTCACATTATACTCCAACAGTCTACCCCAGCTGAATCCTTGTTACTCCCTTTTCATAAATAAATGTAGTGTTTCATTCAAAGTGATCAAAAGTCTAACACTGTCCAGCAACCTGTAACCTTCATTTGAATGCTCACTAGTTGGCACTAGTTGTTTTTTTTTTACACCATTTAATAAGGTTGTTTATACTGTTGTATGCTTATAGGCTGCCAGATCTTGGAAGTGAATGGGGGGTGGACCCAATGAGCAGACCGAACCAGAGAGAACAGTAACTAGAATCTTTATTGTACGTATCAACTAAACAGTGACAGCAGAATACGGGCAGGAGTGAGGAGAGGGAGCTAAGCTAACTGAAAACTAGATAAAGGGGGGCACAGAGTGGAAGGGAAGGTGATAAACTAATTCAACAAGGCGTGTGGCTTGGCTGGGTGGTAAAAAGGGAACAAAGGGAAAGGTGAACATTAAAAAGAACACAAAACCAAAACTGAACCAACTCACAGGATTAAGAATCAGGGGGAAACGTCTGGACCAAGGAGGTGAGCAGAGGGGACGACGATGGAATGGAAAAGAGCCAAAACATAAACCACGGGAGACACACAATGAAGCGGCAGGGAAGGCAGGGAGTGCAGGGTGTTAAATAGTGAGTGGACTAACAAGGGACTGAGGGACACCTGGGATTAATCAGTGAGGGGAAGGTGAAGTGAGGGTGTGACCAGAGTGACTGAACATAGGAGAACCAGGTAACCAGGAAGGCAGGCCAGGGTGTGAGGTGTGGCATAAGCTAAGCTACTGTAACTATCTCCTGGTACAGCTTCGTACGTAGAAATCAAACATGAGACACATTCATCTTCTCATCTAACTCTTAACAAAGCCTCAAACCATTCCTTTAATACAGACAGAATTTGCATTGTGACCCTGCAGTAGTCAGGGAAAATCCATCCTCTCACAGTAGATCTGCAATTCAGTGAACATCAGCATCAAAATCAACTTGATTTTAACATAGTTGGCGACATGTCCAAGAAAATTACGCAATTAAGAAGCTGAAACTGTGTTCATATTTCACAACAGTTCGTCATTGCCTTGGTTCCCTGCAGCTCAAACACATCAGCGGCCTTATTACATCCTGCTCTAATGTTCTTGAGTAGGACACTAAAAACCTCCCTAGAGTCTACTCTGGAGAATTGTGTCAGCTAACTGCATATGTGCTCTTCAGGAGATGTAGGCAAAAACATCCCTTTAACGCAAGAGGCCAGTTGTTCAATAACAAACATCAAACCCAGGTTGAAGATGGGAAATAGTTTGACTAGATAATACAATCTCCCTGTTGGCATTTGATAAAGTATCTTAATTAGACAGTTAGATCAACTGATAAATAGAGAGAATGGGTGCTGACACACACATGGTCGTCAATTGATTTAAACAGCACAAATTATTACTCACACAATACAGACTACCAGACTGAACATTAGGTATCACAATAAAGATGTGGCCTACTTTCAGTGGGATAGAAGAGTAATTGGCAAGTAATCAAATAAAAGTATCTGAGACATTAGGAGGTGGAATTGTGGCTGATAAGATCCAGAATATAAATTGGCAAAGTGTGCAGTGCTTTAAAAATAAAAGATTTGTGGTGTTCTGCTGGTGTTGCTGCTACAGTATCTGCTTAAGTAGATAAAAGCACTGTGTAATCAACATTTATGTTCTTGTTCAGTATAAAAAGACCCTCTGTAAATTCTTTAGATGCTTTTTACATGTGTATTTATAGTGGCTTAATGATGTGTGTGCTAACAGAGATGGCACAGTTTCTGAAAACATCAATAATGATTTACAGGCCTCAAATGAAGGCATCCTGAAATTTTTAACGTATCATTACTACACATGCACCAGTATTTCTAGTCTGGATTTCTGGATTCATATGCTAAATGGTTGTTATGTGTTGCACTGACTAAACATTGCACCCTTCATTCTAATTAAAAGCTAATTATAGTAGTAGTAGTAACAGTACTTCACCTTGACCTTGACCTTGTGTTAATACCACAAATGACACCTTGGTGAATCTATGTTGAAGCAAACTTATATGGAAATGGATTTTCACTGATTTGTCTACAAATAATATTACATGCAATAAAGTAATTGAACTTATTTGTCAGAGACATTGCCACAGTCTTGGCATTTGAGTACTGTCATCAGGCTTCCTGTGAACCACAACTCATATAAATGTCAGGCCTGCACTCGTTTAATATGATAAATGGGTGTAGGTTTGACATTAATAATATTATTTAATATGAACATTTAATGTGAGGTTGGTTAAGCCATTAGTTTGTGCATTAAGATTATTTCTGTTCGTCTTTGAAACAAAGTCGATTGCATGACCTATATCTTTATATAGATATACCTTTTTTTGCCTGTAATTTACATAAAATTTACTGACAGCTTGATGGACACACTGCACAGTGGCAAAGTGATATCAAGCTCCATTTGACCAGGGCATGATTTGCACTACCGAGCATGCAGTCTTTGTAGTCACACAGATGTAGCATGGACCTAGTCTTTCTTTTTTTTTGCTTATGACTTATTGTTATGTCACTCTGTAACAATTTGTACAAAAGTCACTTTGTCATCGATGCTTTACATGCGTGGGACTCATGTCTGCAGTGGTGGAAGAAGTACAGTCGTCTAACCACTGATGCAATAATGGTAGTTTAATAATCCTACTGAGGGAATTATTGTGGACAGGCAGCATACTTAGGGCACCAAGGGTTCAGAGTTCAATGTCTTGACCAGTAACACTTTGACATGTGTTTGAATTGAGGAAACCTGAAGTCGAACCACCAACCCTGGGGTTTGCAGATGACTGCACTACCAAGTTGGAAAGGTCATCATGCTTGTCTCATATACAAAATGTTAAATGGTTTAGCACCTCCTCCACTGAACTAATTTATATCTCAGAAAAACAAGAGTTGGAAATTTGCCCTTTGACACACAACAATTATTGTTGATGACCCAGAAGTAAATACAATTTAAAAAGAAGCCATTGCTTCTTCTGCTGCACTGAGCTTCCTCCCTTTGCTTGATCTTGCACATTTCTCAATTGCCACTTTGTTTTCTTTGAGCAAGTTAAGACACACACACACAAAAATATTTGCTGCTGTGTTAGTTGACAGAACCTGCTGCCTACCAGTTGGTCACTGGTAAAGCATGATTGACTCCTTGTCTTAGAGAGAGTACTTCCTAACAATCTTTCTTATTTTTTGTGATAGAATTGTTCCCCACTGGACAGCTGATCTGCTCCCCAGCTGCAGAACCAAATCAAATATTTATACTCACAGTTTCATAAGAAATACAGTAGTACTACAGTACTGTTTATTTACCTTCTTTGCCCTATTCTTGAAGGTGATTCAAGAACTTTTGAAACAGCCATTTTCTTTAACATTGATTCAGGCTTATGTTGCAGTAGAACTGTGTGCTTTTTGGTAGTTTACATTTTTCTGTCTCCATATAAAGACGTATATGGTCCAGCAACAGATGATTTTATTTCAGTGAACATCATGAAGGTTGCTTGGGGCTTGTGCAAGATAATATTCTTCACAACTGCTTTTCAAAACTTTTAAAGAAATTAGTTTCCTTGCAGCTGTTCGTTTGGCTGCTGTTAATATTAATGTGTGTGCCTCTTCTTTTAAAACTATGAATATGAGTTATTATGGAATCTAATACAATGTTAACAGGAAATTATTTTTCAGCAGATCAAAACTTCATAGCAATTACCTGATCACTGGGGAGACAGGATACAATGCGACGCTTAGCCTCCTACATCTGTACACTGCGTGGTCGAGAGTGCTGATTGCTAACACAACAATGACGTCATCAGCAGTGGTCTTGTGGACTGAATGGCAATTAGCTCTGGAAAATATATCATGTTACAATGATGTGCATGCAGAAAGCACTTGACTTTTGATTAGAACACAGATCAGTGTTTTAGTGGTGTTTGAAGAACGTGGTAACTAAGGTTTCTGAATAACTGTTTCTCCAACCCCTCTGTACACCCCGGAAGATGAGCATAGATACGTTTGTTGTTTTGATCCAGTGTGATTGTTCTGGAGCAGCTGTGCAGCTTAGGTCTAATATACAGTAGACAATATGAAAAGCAGCATCTGTTCACTGCATCTTAGTCACAAAGTCTAACCACAAGACAGCAGTGGCTGCTGGTGAAATAATGTTTTGGGGGGCACACTTTTGCAAGTCAATTTTCAGTTGGAAAAGTGCAGAATGTTGCGCTGAAACACAGGTCAAAGCCTTGTGAAGCTTGCAGTACATCCAGTAGTGTTGTTAGTATAGTATCCAATCTGTTTCTGTAGAGAAATAATGCAGGACAATAACATAATGCAGGACAATGTCCGTGATATGTGGATACATGGAAGAATGGTGGGAACGTATTTAATTCAAACTGAGCTTATGTGTAACTGCATTCAGTACTGTCGACTGGTAGTGAACCAGGCAGATTTTAAACAAAGGTCAGAGACTTTTTTCATTTCTGTGAAATATAGCCAAACTCCGGCCCTGCCCCTCGTCCATGCCTTTATGTCATCCAGGCTAGACTATTGTAACTCACTTCTCATCAGGATTCCCAGCAAGAACCTTCAAAAGCTCCAACAAATCCAAAAGTGCTGGGAGGATCCCGATGAGGGTGCGCATCACACCAATCCTCCGGACACTTCATTGGCCCCCGCTCCACCTCCGTATTGAATACAAACTCTGTCTGCTCACCCACCAGTGTATACACGGAAATACCCCGCACTATCCAAAGGAATGATGATGCCACAAACCACTACAAGACAGCTCCGGTCCACAAATACTCAGCGCCTCTGCCTACCCTTGACCAAACTTTATGATTACATTAATTAATATAAATATTAAACAAATATTAAAATGTAATACAAAACCAGTTAAGTCAGTATGAAATGTATTTATGTATTTCACACCTACCTCTGAATTTTACAGTCAGCAGTATGCAGCCACTACAGTCATCCTGGCTATGCCAAAATTGCTGTGCCGCATGTGATCTAAATTTGTTTTGTTTTATCCGACCAAAGACTGTTATGCCAAAATTCATCTAGCTTCATCTGCACTAGCACCGTGTGATCAGTCACTGAAACACTAATTTCCTCAGATAATCATTGCACCAAGTCAGAAGCTGTTTGTTGTTAGTGTGAACCACTGCTTTAATTATGTTTCATCTTATTTCTAGTTGCCTAATAAAACTTCCCTCTTCCATTTTTTTGAAGTCTCACCATCTGGTTTTATTACTTGTCCAAGCAGTTCCTTACCATGTGGAGACATGTTGTGTTCAACATAACTCAGGCGAAACTGAGAAAGCTGGAGTGTTCACATGTTCAAACCCTAATTGGAAATGACAGATGCGAGTACTTTTGTTGCACAGATGTTGTGTCGTGTTTTCAGGATAGATTATCAAACCTGTTCACTTCACTGACAAGTTATGTCAGAATGATAAAATATGAGTCGACAGTCACTTGAGCTATTTAAAGACCTTTCAAGACACTGCACCATTATAACAATTTGATTCTTTGTTACACTAAAAGTCCTGCAGCGTCACTAAAATATATATTATTATTCAACTTTAATCGTTGATAAGGTTAAATGTGCATTATAATATGATTCCTCAACTTTTGCTCAAAGTCGTTCTCAGAGGAAAAGACAGACACGCTTTGGAGGTACTAAAGAGCATAAGGAGCAGGAGGGTGGACTGCTGTGGTGGGTGGAAAATATTGACATTAGCCGAATAATTTTGGCAACAACAGAGGCTGCTTTATTAGGAGCCCCAGGGGGATTAGTCTTTCACTCTTCTGTCTTCTGTCTGCACATGGATATGAAAAGCTAAAGTAGAATGAATGCTTAGAGTTTCATAGTTTATCCATGGTGATAACATGCTAAACAACTCACAGTCACAGTTTTCGTTGAACTGAAATACACCTGAAGGCTAAAAACGTTTAACTCATAGCTGTGATCTTTGGGTTACAACAAAAGAGAAATTGGAATTTTATTTTACATTTCATACATTATCATAACAGAAGACTGCCATGAGATGCCTGCTGTGTGACACATGAAGTCAATGCCACATTTTATATTTTATTTAATAATTATTTAATAGCGCATCTCCTGAAACAGGATATGATGGTTATTTATTAGGTAAATAAGTAATTTAAACAAATTAACAATTAACTGAGACAAGCAGGCCTCTTGCTGTTCAAATATACAACAAATATGTACATAACGCTGTCATATAAACACTGTTAGTGTTAAAGTTGTTGACTTACAACTCTTTGTATTTACAGGTGTTCAAACAGGGGCATTACTTTCTGTTCAGGAACGCTTCACTGGTCAGCGTGAACCAAGTCACACATCACACAATAAATGTTTTCATCTTTCCCATAATATTATAACTAAGGCCTCATTGCCTTCACTCTCATTTTCAGTCAATGTAGGTAATTCACTGATTCCTTCTGATGAAACAGTTCACTCACGAGAAAAGACCTGGAAACTCAATTTTCAGCCTTAGCTTTGTTCACTACTAACTGAGCGATTACATTTCATCAGATAAAAAAAGAACAAAACCCGATATAGAAGAAAGACCTGTCCGTAGCAGATATTTGTATAAAGCAAAAAAAAAAGAAATAATTAAAATGAATCATGACTTGGTATCTCATAATAACATAAAGATTATATCACAATTAGGAACTTTATTGCAGATTAATGAAGTAAAACTGTGTTTTTTACTTAGCCCATGAAAACCTGTTTTAAACAGCTTGTTACTGTGACCAGTGCGTGTGTCTAGCTTCAGGATTTAGAAATATCTGAACCACAATGTGACGACAGTGGTTGTTTACTCTTGTTGCCACAGCAAATAAAAAATGATCAAACCACACCCACGCAGTTCTGATGAATCAGATTGGTTGAGTTTCTTACTGTTAAATTCTTGATGAATAATACCCCAAGATGTTTTTTTCCCTTTTTGCATATGAGAAAATCTGTCTGGAGATTTGATCTCTGTTGAAATATTTTAATGTTTCCCTGAAAAAAAATGCAAGTGAACATCATGCTTTGCACATGCATAATTTAGGCTTGGATATAACATAGACTGAGATAAAAATGTAAAAATCTAAAATATCAAAGTCTTGTAGAAAGCATAATGGTGAATGTTTAAATCTCACAGATCATGTCTAACAATGCACCTTATCTTACAGTGAAAAACACAAGCTGTGAGAAAGAGGCTGTAACAGAGCTACAACTGATCCAAACGTTGTCTTTGCATGTTTGTGTATCAGTAGATTAGCCAGACAGAACAGAGGAGAAGGTTTTGTTCTGCCTGTTTGAATGTTTGTGAATGCCACTGGCTAAGATCCAAGAATGGTCCAGTTGCCTCTTGGGAAAGAAACACCAGTTGTTTTCTCCATTCAAGCTTACTGAAAGTAACTCAAAACCACAGAGTGCGTCAGAGATGTGAGGCGGATGGAATGGCAGCGAGGGGTGAAAGAGTTTCAAAGAGCAACGCATCTGATCATCAAAGTTGAGCTGTTCTTGTAAAGATATGCAACAATGGCTCGGTGATCTGAATGACGTTTCTGCTTTAACGATGCAGGTCCAAAGTTGGAGCCTCAGCGAGACAGTTTCTTTTATCATGAGAATAAAACATGCAATCATTAAAATGTAGGCCTAGTTGAAAGAGTCACAGTGCGGAGTGGAATATCAAAGTGTAGGTGTGTGATGGAAGCCAAGAGGAGGTGATGGCAGAACATGATGATTGATGAGATTGTTCCTGGTCAGTCATGGACTCAATCAAACAGGTCAAGCTTAATTCAGAGTAATAAAGGCGTTCATTTACCCAACACTTACATAAGCTGTGTTCAACCTGCTCTTCTGAGAGGTGAGGGGAAATGGAGAGTTAATTTGTCTCCCTGTTTTCCCTTAGATTGACTAAACTGAAATAATCTGAAGATAAAGACGGCAGGAAGCACGCTGAGAACAGACGGGTGATAGAGATGTGTTTTCCATATGTGTATTGCATGGGCGTGTATGCTTGTGCAGGAGGAAAGAGTGATTTTGACAAATGTGTCCTGACGGATAGTGTAACCCCCCTGAGCCTGCCTCCACTTCTTCTCCAGCCCTCCTGTCATGGCTGAACATCAAGGTCAAACCACCTTTCATATCTGTTCCACACTGCAAGGACACGGCACCGAACAAGACTTCCTCCCCGAGGAATGCTGCTGCTTTTTTAAAACTCCATCAGGAACAGGTTCTTCAATGTTCCCATGCTGGAAAAGACAAACCCAGCTTTACAGTATCTTTTAAGCAACATAAAAAACGTATAATCTTGGAGGTATTTAGTATCGTTATTCCACTTTCAACTAAATAGGAATAGCAGCATCTGAAGAGAGGTTACAGCTTTAGAAATAATAAGTGATGAATGCACAGTCAAATTTCACCAAGCCTTCAAGTTTGATCAAGGTTGCACAATCGCATTGTCTCTAATCTTTCATCTCACGGAGGAAGCTTTAATCAGTAACAGGATGGATGAGTGAGGTGAACAACACTTTAGTGCACCTTCAGGGCTTTAGTTAACAGCTTCTCATCTCTATGTCATTTAGTCTAATTCCCTTGGCAACTGTATGACTTTTACCTGAAAATAGATTTTCTTCGTTGAAGGAATATGTGTCGGGAGAAAGACTTTCAACCAATTTTTATCTGCTGTATTTATTCCATTTCCTTCACTCAGTGAATGTCATGTCTTTTGTGATTTCTATACATAGTTTCACCATTTTTATATAAAAATAAATACTGAAAAAGGACTAAGACTGGTTTAAAGGAGTATCCATCATAACATCACACCCAAACAGTCTAAATAAATCCTCTAAGACAGGCCCAGCCCTTCTCATCACTATGCCTGTGCACACTTAATTCTTTTAAGTTTGCATTGCAGCCGGAGGGTGAACAAAGTAGGCCGTTGGAAGTGTGGTTTAGGTGCTAACTACACTTTTGTAAAACAAGCACTACAAACACAACAAATCCAGTTTCTTTCTCTTAGTTTGCAGTTTGAAGCAATCTTCAGAAATTACTTCAGCTTCATTTCAAAATGAAACTTACTTTTTTAAGAAGCTTAAGACATGACCCTGCCTGTGAAGTCATCCTGGAAATGATGCCTGAAAATGTTCACAGTTCAGGTTCACAGACTGCTAAACACTGTCTCCATGCATAGGTCTCAGCTGAAGCTATTACGTGAGGTAAAGATGTGCAGTAAGACAATTTGCATTAGGTAGTATTCAGATTAGCTTGGGGTGAACTTCTGAGCCACACCACCAAATAAAATAGCTTCTGAAACAACTACTGGAGGACAGAAAGGAACGATGACTTGTGGGGACTAAAACGTCACAGATATGTTTAAAATACACCTTAATAGAAATAAACCAAAAAGGTCCATATGAGCTCTTTAATGCTTAAATTATACTCGAATATTTATATTTTGTGCTATGTTCATTCCCTATTTGAGATCAAAGATTTCCAATTAAAAAAACACTTGAATAATTTGAACACAGCTTGGGATAAATTTATATGCAAAAATATATTTCTTTATTTATTCACACATAAAAAAGCTGCTGCGACACAAGTTAACTGCCAAACCTAGAGGAAAACAGTGATGGGATTTGCACACAATGTGTTTGGTTTTTTGTTGGCAGACCGGCTGAACTGACAGATGGCTGTTAGCTGGCAGATCAACAATGCGCCGTTACTGACGTACTGTGTTTGCTTTAACTGGCAGAAGAGGAGGGTTTCTATATGAAGAATTGATACTAGTTTAAAGAAAATAAAGCTGAGTGGCCCAGAATAGATGTTGCCGCTCATTTGCTTTTTTTCAGGCTCTCTTCATTATTTCACATACATACACAACTGTGCCCAGGTTTTACCACTGTCTACATATGTCTGCTTCTGCCAGAGAAAATACTGTGCAGTAAATCAGCTCTCTGAAACGGTGGAAGACAAGACAAACTGTCGAAAGAGCAGCATCCTATAGGAGCACACCACCTAGGCTCTCCAGTTTGAGTCTGCTGGGAACTTGGGAAATCATTCCTCACTCTGTTGTTTTTCTGCAATCATTTCCTGTCATACTACTCTGTCAAACTGTCCAAAGTAGGCAGAACATAAAAAAAAAAAACCTTAAAAAAGAACAGCTCAGAGGTGAACGTGCATGCACCGTAAATGTGTACGTGTAAAAGTCAAGCTCAAACCGTTCATGAAACCTACAAGGAACAAATGTCACCTCCATGAAAATACTCGAGCACTCTGTTCCTCGCGGCATGACAGCATTTTATTAGACAAATAATGACACACGTCACTGTTAAAAGGACAGTAGTATACATTCAGATCAGGTCATCTGTACAGTACAAAGATAAGAGAGGTTCGGGAGATGCGACATATGACATCTACTTGTGTTGTCCCAGTGGACTCAAATGTGTATATGCTCTCTATAGCAACAATTCCTATATAATGCTGAAGCCTTATTATGTTCCAGGTATTGGAACATAATAATGTAATATGTAATAATGATGAATGCAAATGTTTGAAATAAAAATATTCACTAATTCACTAATTCACTAGGTATTGATACACATCTTGAAATCTTTGGTCATTTAGGACACTCGTAATTCTATCTTGTTATTTGTTTGTATACAGAGGTTGATAAAGCAGAGCCATTTAGTAGCTTTGGCCTCTGTGGAAAAGAGAAGTAGTTTGAGCGCTACTGAGTCTAGTCACAATTCTTTAAGATTTGGACAATTGTTGTCGGTATAAACAGGCTCACTTTTATGACTTACAGCATTAGATTTTTCTCCCTTTTACATACTCCATCAAAGCCTGAAGCAAACTGTTTATGAGACCATGTGGTGTGGAGAAGGTGTGCTGGAGGAATCACTAGGGTGGGTGGGGTGGGTAAACACTTTAATACTGCATTTTGGCATCTTATAACATAAACTCCATACAACACATTCCTTTTTATGTGTCAAAACTCTTCGTTGAATAAGCTATAAGGCGCTGAAATGACTGCATTTGATTAGAACTGTCTTTGTTGCACTGTCTGTAAGGCTGCCCTCTGTTTTCATACTCAGTGGAAAAGCGGGCACTGGATACACATGAAGTTATTAAGCAGCAAAAGGTTTCCTTTACGAATCCTCAGTGAGTCTTTACAAATCTTTCCCCTTTCAGTTGGATGGACATAAGAGACAGATACTCAGAGTAAAGCCTTCAAGTAAACAACAACTTCACTAACACTGAACCTTTGAACAAATGGACACAGACTTCACTTGTCATGTAAATAAACACCTACACATCGATTTTTTTCCAGAACGGGACAACATCACATCTCATACATGACGCAAAGCACTGTGGGAGTGGGCTGGTGGCTACAGAGGCGTTTGTCCTGCTAAAGTGTCAGTGAGCAAGTCAGTAGATCTCTCACCAGCAGCAGGTCCAGCTGACCTGTGGACCCCCTGCTGAGGGATACTTCTGGGACAAAGGAGCAGAATGAACTATGGCATCATTATTATTATTAATACATCCGATTACACACAGGGAGACGCATTGTTGACGTTAGTGTAATCCATTAGGTGTGAATGGTGACATCCTGTCAAGGCTGATATCTGCCTCGCAGTCCTCCAAGTCACAAACTGAGTCGGTGCCGTTTTCATTGTTGTGAGAAAACTGTGAAATCCTGTCAAATGTTTCCTCATGCTCAATACATTCAACCACGTTGGGGATCATGTTGACATAGGCGTTCGCGATTTCCTTATGGATGAGTGTATCTTGGTTATAAGAGACCAGCTCGTTGCTGATGTTAACAGTTTCTACTGGTGTGTTAGAGCAGAAATAGCGACAGCCTAAAAGGCTGGCGAAGGCCTTCCTGAACTCAGCGTTGAAGGCGTAAATGACAGGGTTCAGGGACGAGTTGGTCCAGCCGAACCACACAAAGACGTCAAAAGTCGTCTCGCTGACGCACGGCAGACCCGCGTCACGGTCCGTGGCTGGCCTGTCGCAGAACGGGACCATGCAGTTTAAGACGAAGAAAGGTAACCAGCAACATACAAAGACACCCATAATTACCGACAGGGTTTTAAACACTTTTGTTTCCCGTTTAATAGACGTTTTCAACGTGTTGTGGTGTTGGCACTCTATTCTGTTGGTCCTGCAACTTTGCGCGTGTTCTGCCGCTCTCTCCAGCGAAGCTATTCTTCTAATTTGTATTTGTGCAATCCGGTATATTCGGGTGTAAGTCACAATCATAATTGCTACAGGAATATAGAAACTTATCAAAGATGAAGAAATAGCATACTCTCTGCTCAGGCTAGAGTCACAATTTTCCTCCATCTGCCTACTCGTGGAAGAGTTGTGCGCCCCAGTCATGTCGTCACCGCTGGATTTGTGCCAGTTTAGTTGAACTGGTATGAATGAAATGAGCACAGACAACGTCCAAGTGATGCTGATCATAACAAAGGCAACACGCTGGGTCATTTTCCTCTCGTAGCGGAAGGGGCTCGAGATAGCCCAGTATCTATCCACGCTGATGACACAGAGGTTGAGGATGGAGGCGGTGGAGCACATAATGTCAAAAGCGACCCAGACGTTACAGAAAGTGCCAAATGGCCAATACCCCGCCACCTCTGCCACAGCTTTCCAGGGCATCACCAGCACCGCCACGAATAAATCAGACAGAGCTAGGGAGACTATGAAAATGTTGGTGACTTTGGTCCGCAGGTGCCGGAAGCGGAGGACCGCAGAACAAACCAGGATATTCCCCAGCAGGGTCCATAGGATGAGTAGGGACAGCAGACAACCGGTCACTGTGCGCACCACCATATCCTTCCTCCCGTCGCTTGTTGCTTCCGATTCGGTGCTATTCCACATAATCTCTCCAAGGGGTGCAGGCGCAGAGTCAATCCCCTGCACCGGTGAGAGATACTTGGCTGGGTTCTCCATGTGCCTCTTCAAGTAAAACTGCAATCCATTGCTCCGTGCGCGGGCACGGACGCAGTTTTCAGCCACTCACCGTATTGTCCCCATTGACTCGCTCGGTTGCCAGCCTTCTGTGGAGCGCAAAACAGATGGAGAAAGAGAAGTGAGTGTCTTAAAACCGAGGCAGGTGCACCGAGGGGCTGAAACGCAGCACGCAGGAGCGAGTGCATGTTGCAGCCTTGTCGGTAGCGACCTTGACCTGGCTGCCTGTGTGGATCTCTCAGTCCAAGGTATCCCGAGCGCACTGTGGGTGCGATGGAGTCTCTACTGCCTAACACACACTAACCTGACCTGGTTTGGGCGCATACACCACTACGGGTCTGTTATGCGCGCTGTTAAGCACTGCGTTAGAAGAGGGGTGTGAGGAAGCTTTAAACGGTTCGCGGGAGGGGGTGTTCGCGTTATTACAAACTTTACATCAGTGGAGAGCTTTTAACCAGTTGTGGAATACCTTTCCTCTCCAGTGCGCATTTTCTACATTTCTCATCACCCGATACTGCAGTGACGGGAGTGACAATATGGGGTGTTTTGTGCAGGAGAAAACTATGAGTGGACTATGTAGACAAAAATACTAATAAACCCCTGCTCGGTGTGTTTAAAATGCATTTGTATAACAGAACTGAATCGCGCGTACGATAACGGCACCTACGTGGAGCTGTCCATGGTGCTGAAAACGAAAACGAAAACTCTCCGGAGCACATTCCTTCACTGCTTCATCTATTTCACCAAACTCCTACAGAATCATAACAACGTTGCTGCCCTCAAGCATGAATGAACCCGAATTTGATTCATATTCTACTTGCCATAATCCGCTCTCCTATTGATTTATTCATTGAATTCTTTTGACTGTTCGCCTTATTCTGACGACCGCCGACTGCGGTCACACAGTTTTCACCCAGTTTCCAGCAGAGTTGCCTGAACAGGTGAGTCACATTCACACTGTCAGCGGGCAAGTTAAGCGTCCTCGTGTGTTTGTGCGGCAGCAGCAGCAGCAGCAGCGGCGGCAGCGCCGTTTCCGGCTTTGAAACGTCACGGATATTTTTAGATGTGTTTGCCTGCCTGTCGAATCGGTCTGACACTGCGTCAGAATAACCCCCCGACGCCCAGTGCCAGATTCTCTGGAGTAACCTATAATCTTGGGATGTCAGGAGATAACCTGTGCTTCTGTACATACAGATGTTACCAGATGTCAGTGAATTGCGTTTATTAGAAGTATGACGCCTATTTGTTTAACTTATTAACTAAAATAAATAAATGTACAAACTTCTGCTATAAATAAGGAAAATGTATTATAGAACAACATTAATTAAATTGTTGTTTGCCAATATTTGTGTAGGTTTTTAGTAATTAATATTAGGTCACATCCTCGAGGCACATGTGCCGCATTTAAAAAATAAAATAATATACTGGATAATCACATAACTGACAACAATTGACAGTAATGCAAACTGTAATTTCCTACAGTAAAGTGATTTTTGGAATTTCCTATCAAAATTTACAAACATGTGGCGCCATCCCGTGGTGCGAATATTTAGCGCAACTCCAACTCACAATTTCAGTAGAAACTGCAACAAACAGCGAGAGAAAAACATAAAGCGAGTCAGGTTTTGCTATTTTTTATTTCAATAGGCAAATTATACACATTCAGTACTACTGTGAACATAATTTTATACCAGAACCTTTTCATTGAAATAATGCAAATTTGCATCACAGTGTCTGAATGATTTTGATCAGTGTGGCAGTATATTTAGAAAGATAATAAACAAAAATATTGCATTTTGTACCTAAATAACAAGACTTTTACCACAACTTGGCACATATTGAGAACACATACAGTGACAAGCACCAGGCTGAGAACTTGTTGGATGTCCGACTGAATTGATATATTGACTTGTTATAAACCTTTACAGTCCAACTAAATATAATAATATGTGCTTTAAAACAGAAAGAAACAAGTAACATCACAGACTGAGATGGTTATTGGTGCTGATCCTTCAGGTGTAAATGTCCAACCTTTGGTCTTGTGTACCAGTTGTCATCATGCCATCATATTTTACAGTAGTGTAATGATCCTGGATTCAAAAGGTTTACAGTTTACACATTTATGACAGTTAATTTACCTATTTTATAATGTAGATACAGATCACAGGACTCCAGTGTAATCAATGAGGTGCTACCCAGTAACATAATTTAAAATATAATTTTACATTCAACTCAACAGAATAGATAATCAGTATGCAGACAGTGATGAACCTTACAGTAAATAACAGAAAGAGGCAGGTGCTACTTCTGAGAACAATGGTCCAAGATCCTTCACAATACAGTGTCATTCTAAGATTGTCAGTACCCTTGTAGCTCAAGTGTTGATCCAATAAAGTGTCATCCGTTAAACTATTTGAACCACTAAGCAAATGAGAACCTCATCCATCTGGAGTGACTGCATTTAAATGCAGACAAAATATACATAAGTCAAGTGGTACGCTGATCCACTTGTGGCTCTGTGAAATACAGTACTATTACTTTATTAGATATTTTAGATTCAGTTGCTTACATATGAAAATCAAGTGAGTATTTATATATTTTAAGTTATTCATATGTGAAGTTACAAAATGTGCATATCAGATGCAGCATATACACTTACATGAAATATGAATACAGAACATAAAGTACCAAGGGCCCTTTGGAAATTCTTAAAACTAAAGATTCCTTTTATCACCATCTTTGATAAGCCTTGCAGGATACAAGGTAATTATTCAAGGATTACAGGCTAATAGGTTTGTCCTCTGTAGGGATCTATGTTTTGTTTGTCTCCACAGCTTGTATTCAAGTTTGCTGGAGTGTGACCCAGTCTGCATCCTGAACGGTTGACCTGGACTGTGAGACACTCTCGGGAGCTCATGGTGACAAGTGTTTTGTGCATGTTATCTAGCATTGTCAATCATCTGCTATTCTGTCAGACGTGGCGGAACACCTCAAAGAGGGAGGCGACTGAGTGCATGCGGTAGAAAAGGCTCAGAGGAATGGCGAAATTGAGAACTGTGGTCCATATGCTGAAGCCAAATAGCTCCTCTTCCATCCCATTGTCGTACTGTGGCCGGCAGCCAAAGGCAGGAAGGATCCACAGCTGCAATAAAGAAATGAATAATTAAACCCGCATTGTAAACATAATACTGACATATTATAATCTTATAAAATTGTTGGTGACTGATGTGTTTGGCGATCAGTAGAAACAGGGCAACATGTTGCTGAGAAAGATAACACTGAACCAAAAATGGAAAGCTGTGGTACATAAAATAAAAACAAGTTCAAAGGTGTTAAAAATGCTCTGTAGAGCTGATGGGAACTTAAGAGTTCTCACACTAGACACACACTAGTTTTACCCCTTGTTAATATAAATATATTCCTTACAGTAGCTTCAACTCAACAATCACAATTTCAGCTCATAAAATCATTAGAATTAACATAAGCATTTAATTAACTGGAGAAATGTCATTTCATTTCATCTAAATTAGCTTGTTAGTAAATCTTTGCTCACCGACATGTTGCACATTATCATGAAAACAGAGACGTTCTTCAGGATTTGCCTCTTTATATTTGGGGGCTCCATTACTTTGTTTCCAAGAGGCAGTGGCCCATCCAAGGATTTCCTGACATCCTGACATCCGTACTCCTGTCTATTGTCCTCTTGCTCATTCTCCACAGTGACAGAGGGACTGTCTGAAGCCTCAAAGGCTTGGTTGATGATTCCCAAAGAGGAACTCACTGAGAAGATTTCTGGAGAAGACTCTGGGTCCTCCTTTTCTCCATCCTCCTGGTGGCGGTAAAGAGACTCTACTATAAAGAGGTTCTGGATGTACTTCTCCAGCACAATAAGCAGAGAGTAGGCAAAGTTCATCCAACGGTAAGGAGGATTGCTACTGGTGGCAAACACAGCTACTATACTGCACCAAGACATGAACCAGGCACCAATAGATGATCCAAACAGCAGCTCAATGTCCAGCTGTCTAGATGGGTTCTTGGAGCTGTCCAACGGCACATGATCCACTCGGTATATGATTAGACCTATAGCACCTGCACAGCACATACACGCCAGCATGACAATCCCGTAAATGTAGAACATGGAAATGGCTGACCCTCGTGCTGAAATGGAGTCGTCCATATTGGAGATGTAGACCACTAGGATTCCGATAGTGCTGCCCAGAGCAAGTAGACCTAGAATGGGGCCTATAGCGAGGTTGTGGGCTTTGGTGGGTGACTTTTTAGGGTGTGAAAGGTCAATGGTCCGCCCAATGTTCTTCCACATGACAAACAGCAATGCAGAAACAAAGATGTGGTACTCGATGTTGAAGGGAAAGAGATAGGAGACGCTGGTGTAGAACAGGGTGCAAGCACTGCTGGTGCAGTTACAGAGAGCCTCTGGGTGCACTGCAAATTGAGGAAAACAAAGGTATGAGAGATGACAAATACTCTCAGTGCAGTATAATTACAGCACTGACACTGGCAGAATCACAAATATATATAAAAAACATATGAAATACAATAAATAGTCAATATTTAATGGACTAACAATGATACATAGCATCTCAGTACTGCACGTACTACACTTTGTGAAGGTCAGCGAGTAATATCTTGCACTTGAATAAATCCCCACACATCTGTCTGCTAAAGCAGTGCTTCTCAGTTGTTTTGGCTTGTGTCAAAGCAACGCGTGAGTACATACTGTACTGTATACCAACTCTTTGTGACATGTTCAACCACAAAAGTGATTGTTTGACATCTAGTAATGCTGTAAGGAAAAAAACATTGATTAAAATGTCTCTGAAAAACTAAACATAAATTAGTGTCACTGGTCCTATGCTTGCACTGAACCCAAAGCAAAATACTTGTTTTATATGTTCATATTTTGGGTTATTATTGCATGACTGTCAACCACTTGATTTCCAGGGTGTTTTTTATACCCGTTTCTCGATTTTAATGACTTAAAATGTTTGTAGATTTGCAAACTTGCATTCAAAGCAACTTTTTTTTTACTGTAATGCAGCCACCAAAACTGCATAATAACTTTGTATCTATCATTTATTCTGAATGATAAATTGAATGTATCAGTTTAACATTTGAGTTTCTTTAACTTTACATCTTATAATTAGTCCTTGTAAAGCCTACAATAACACACTGTGGTTATGCTGCTGCCGTCTAGAGATCTCAATAAAACCTAACGTGTGTCTTGCTCCCTTTTCCCTCTTTCTGCCCCTCACCCCCGAAAGGCTACCACCATGGTCCTGCACCCTTTAATTAAAAAGGGAACAGCAGTCAGGGTGCAGCCAGCCTCACAGTCAGCCGGATATGAGGAGGAGCAGCTGAACCCCTCAACCCTAGGCTTAGATGTATCAGTTACTGTAATTGCAGCACCCTTGGGAGTAAGCAGCCTGGGGGACAAAGCCGTCTGAGGTCAAGCGTGGGGTTGCCAAGGAGGGTGGTGGTGGCTGAAGTGTGGGGAAAAGGCCAGGTAGGGGGCCTCAGCACTAGTAAGACAGTGTGTCTCCTGAAACCTAATAGAGAGGCGTTCAACACAAGCAAGACCCACTGGGCCTGCTGGGCTAACCTCTCATCCCCTCATAATCCCTCCTCTCCTTCCTTTTTCTTTCATCCATTGAAGTGAGAACTCAAGTGGACTATTGTACTTTTCTTCCAGGTACAAGCCAGCAATCGACCCCTTGGCCCTTACCTGCAGTGACGTTTTCATATCCCACCACATAGAGTCTTCTCACATGGTTGGTTAAAAAGTGCTCGGTCTCTGACATAACACCATTGCACCAGAGGTTAAGGTTGGTGAAGACTGCATGGATTACACCAAATCTAAAGAGACAAACATTTAAAAACAAGGTTTTGCAACCATCATCTACTAGGATGTAGAAGTGTCTTTGTGTATATGTATGTATGAAATGTCATATTTTGTACATTGTTTAGTTGCTGATGATGTTCCACAACTTTGATACAAATTACTAGAGATAAGAACATGTATATAGCAACGATTTAAGACTTGTTCAATTATAATATTGCATATTTCATATACCTCTCAAATGTTTCAAAGCTCTTGATGACATCCTTGATGTGGAACCAGAGAAAATGCACCTAAGAACACCAAAAACCAAAAATTAATATAACATTCAATATATAGCTTATTAAAGCCCACTTTTGACCATCTAATTATTTAAGTTCCAGGAGGATTTCCCTTGTCATATGCAGTTACACTCAAATAACATGGACAATGATAGGATTATATTGTTGCACCAACTCAGTGCTAGCCTCAGCAACAAAGAGCACATTATTCATTCTACCTGGTTAAGTGGTGCGCAGAAAAAAAAGGCACAGTGTCTAACACTGCTGAAAGATTATCACGTTATGGAAATTAAAGTGGGGTTGAAAACTTACCTGTGCCATGGTGTGAGTTGCATGGATGACAGGATATACCGCAAGCACTGCAGAAACACAAGACTGATCGCCAACATAATACCCGATTCGGAAAGCGTCCATAATAAGTGAAAGGACTGCAAGCAGACTCAAACCACCTACGGAGAAATAAAGACATAGAGAAAAAGTTATTATTGGCACCGATGAAAACCCCAAAGCTTTCCTTTGCTTCAACGCATAAATCACTACTGCCAGTTTTCTTACATATGTCAAACCACAGATATTTGCATCTAGTAGTGATTTTGAATAATCATGTGTACTCTGAAATATAACTCTGCAACACCCAAACACACATAACGTGAATGCAGTATTTTACGCATTTACTGCTGTAGCCTAACCCTGCGCGTAATTGTCCAAACTCACCTCTTATCCAGCTTGAGGTGGCATGGACATCTCTCTCGGTCCGTGTGTTCTTCCGTTTGTTACGCACCAGGATGTACCACATCATCCAGATCAGCTGGAGGATCATGAGGCAGGTGAGAAAGGACAGCAGATGTTCCTCTTTAACGACGCGGGTGCGGGGCATATTGGCCAGCATCATGGCAACCCCGACCAGCAGCAGGTTGGTCCCATACTGACCGCTGAGGAACTCTGCGTTCTTCTTTGGATAGTCCCCTGACAAACTGTTTTCTTTGGTGATGTCCTTCTTCTCGTTCTCGGAGCTGGACGACGAGGAAGAACTGTGACAATACTTGTGTAGACACATAATATCCAGGGCGCTGTGTTCCACCATGGTGGCAGACGTGTAAAAATCGCTGTCCCGAGAGAAAAGTCAAAGCCGCGCGCGCTATAAGTGCATTTGAAGGAGGCCAGGTACGCAACCTCCTGCTACAAGGTGGGGAGCGTGCCAAACATGCTCATTCCGGCTCAGTGGCCACGCATAGTTTCAATGTCCAGCCTTGCTGAGGATGGACTTGACATATCACACTGTCATCTTGTAACCCTCACACAGAAATATCCATTCATGTAACAAGTCTGAGTCACTGAAATTTTGTGATTGCGTTTCAATATTTGGTGGTGACACTCCCAGTGTTTCAGAGAAAGCACCGTGATTGCTGTGCCAACAATTGACCGCCCAAAACAAAACACTAAGTACGGAATTATCCACAATAACAGAAAAAGCGAGCTTCGCCCAAATTCTTCAGAGCGGCTGCCAGACAGGCTCTCCAAGTCCAAGCTGAAATCCTCTCAGTGTGGCTATCGGGTGTTGAGGCCTAGGTAAGATTAAAAAGACGATGACATTTCACGAGCCTACGATTTTTACAGGGTGGCAGCTGGTGACCTGTCCTGATTCAATGCGCTTCAAATCAAAGCGCCACCTCTCCAAATCCCTATGTCCACCCGTGGTTGAGCCATGGTGGTTAAATGTTTGCTTTCAAGGTGAAAGAAGGAAGAATCATATTTCAATGGTTAGATTCACAATGCCTTTTTGTGAGTGGGTGTAATGAAGGAGAACACTAAGACCATCAGCACAAAGAGCTCTTACGCATATGGCCATGTTACCCCCGGTTCAATATAAATACCCTGGGTGGGTGCGCGTAATCGTAACAAAAGAAAGTCTGCTGACTTAGACTGAGAGGTGATTAGTGTAACACTGTGTGAATTTAGGAGGGATTGGGAACTTTTTGATCATCTGTTCATTTCCATAACAAAAAGAACAAATATATAATTTAAATAACAGTGTAACTGACATGCTGCACGTAGAGACTTGACACAACTGCAACTACAATGTGAACAACAGCGTTATTTATACCAATGTTCAAAAGATAATATTTTTATTAGGCCGCTATTATCCAGTATCAGCTTCCTACATGTGGTCAGGTTATGTAAAACGTATGGCACAACAAACTACTTTCTGTGGTTTTCAGTCTTTCCACCTTAACAACTTCTGATGATGATTTATTAAAGATGACCAGATGGCAGAATGAAGATGGCAACCATGGCGCACCATAGCACCATGCGTGTCATCCGCAGGCGCATCTGTGCTGTGACAGGTCGTATTACACCTGGTCGGTTCACACGCGACTACCACACACTGGTCGTTGCAGGTAATAGTAGTAAATTGCTTTTTTGTTTATTTTCCTTCAGCTGAACATTTGAGGTCTTGGTACACGGAGGAAACAACAGCCATCAATCTTTAGCGAGCTTTGGATTTGTTTAACAAGTTAAAAGCTCATCTGATCGTCTTCCGCAAGTATAGATTTCTTAATCATTGACAATCAACGCGATAAAGACGAAGAGTAAAATCTTTTCATTATCAGGGACCTGTAATGCGAGACTGATTAAGTCTGAGTATTTTGATTGAATTAGGAAGCGTTCTCATTAGGTCTGTTAATGAGCCTCCTCTAAATAATCCCACTGACTCTGAGTGCAGTCTGAGAACAAATCAATGTGTGTTTGTGTTCCCCAAAATATACAGGCCTCGATTATTAAAACGATCAAAGTTCAATTTGGGCGACTTTATAATAAGTACTCCACGAATTTCAGATTCAGGTTTTAGATCTGTTGCTGCTTTTACACCAGTTAGTTTGAACATTGTATAAAGAGCCAAACAGTATGTCCTTTAAAGTAGACAAATATTGCGCCACTTTGATCAGGTCAAAGGTGAAACTGCGTCTTGATACATGGCTGATAAATATTCCAACAACATGTAAGAAAAGGAAATAGTGCCACATGATTGTTTTGGTGTCCCAGTACATCTTCTTGATAAACTCAAGAAATTAGTCCAAGTTTTAAAAAATTAAGTTAAATTTTAATTTCTAATGAGTCAAAAATACACAGTTCTCTGTTTTCTATGTGTACTGAGGATTAAACAAAAGTAAGCGTTAGATACAAACAGGTAAAGATCAGATAAAAACATAAAATTTATTCACCTGTTTTGGATGTTTTCATTTTTTTTACAACTTTGAATCATGATTGATTTAATTTGGCTTTATTGACTAAGATCAAAAGAAAAAGACAGATTTGTACATATACCAACCTCATTTCCGCAAAAGCTGGGACATTGTGCAAATAAAAATAGAATGCAATAGTTTGGAAACCATTTGAAACCTATTTTGGACTGTAAATAACTGGTGAAACATCTCACAGCTAATGATGTTAAAGGGCAACAGGCAGGTTACGATAAAAAGAGAGCTCCAGATGTTTATCATTCTGTGAAAAAATGTGTGTTGAACATGGTACGTGTTATCGCTCAGATGAACTAGATAAATCTAGGGACAAGCCCCAAAACAAATCTGAATCTTGAATTCTTAAATTGAAAATCAGACATAGTTATGTGGAGGGAATCACTGCACTGACTCCTCAAAAACCACAGTCAATGTATCTGATGTGTCACTGGATCCACAAAAGGTAAAAAATTCATGAAAAAATTAACTAATAAAAACATCTTTGCAGAAGTGGATTGTATGGCTTTGAATTTAGCAGATGTACTGTATACAATGCTGAAAACTAAATGTTTCATACAGAAGGTTAAATGTATCACTTACACAAGGTAAAGTGTAATATGTCAAAGTGACTTAGGTGATTAAAAAATTAGGAATTACATTTAGTCACATAATCTTTTAAGTAGCTTGGGTGTAGACTGGATTTAGGGCAGGTTTTAGATGCAATGAAACTTAACTTTGTGTTTTGCCCTGTTGTGGTTACTAAATATCCAACAATAACATTTTTACACAGTTACTGGAATTTGTTCTAAAAGTTTATTAAAGTCAAACATGTTACAGAATATAAGGAGTCACCTTTAGACATGTCACCACAGACTGCTTATGAAAAATAAAAAAAACATTTTCAAACTTTTATTAACACAGGTTTAAATTGCAGGAAGCTTTCTCTTACAGTTTCCCCCCATTACTTACACACATTTTTGCAGATAAGCACATTTTGACGTCAGAAGAGGAAAACCAAAAATAACAATAGCTGCATTTCATTTACTAGCATCAATTTCCTGCCTTCTGGCTCACTGTCATGGCTTCCTAGGAAACTGAATAGAACAGAGTCATCATTTGTGTTTTCAGTAACACCTGGGCTTTTCTACTATTACAAGTGAAAATATCTGTTGTGACGAAGGCGTATTTTCAAACTATTAATTACACCCTGAATCCTGAAAACACAATACAATGCATCACATTTCTTTCTTAATAAAAATAATGCACTAAGGAGATCAAACCCTCAGGATAAGAACAGCACAGTAATTCTACAATGCAAATGTGGATGATTGGTGTATGTGCACCCAGCATATGTACTGTAGTTTGCTATAAATAAATAAGTTCCAAATGACACTGATTCTTGACTTTCAATGTTAATCTACCTAACATTGACACATTGACAACAAACACACTGACACTTAGATTGTTTAGATTTGCTTTAATTCATTCTGTGCGTTGTAAAAGAAATACATTTGGAATGTGTATTTATTGTATTGCTACCTAAAGAAAGTGTGATGTAGTATGTGTAAGTAATAGAGGAGAAACTGCATCAACAGAACTCTACATTGCAGTTGAAAGTTGTAATTCTGGAGCTGAAAAACAAAAAGAAAAGAGTGTAAAGATGTGCTCCGAAGCAGCATTAAGGCCACGTACAATGATGGTCATTCCATAAGCGCACATTTTGTGAGAAACACATCTTCACCTGTCACATTTATCCAAGCAAAGAGATGAACATGACCACTCCCATGAACTGTGTGAAGAGGATGAGTGGAGTGAAGAAGGACCACACAGGCCAGAGTGCTATGTTAAAGCTGCAAGAGAAGGAGAAATGTCACTCACAAATATGTACAATGGTTACACTTACTTTGATGACAAGGGAAATACTAAATTGGTGTCTAATTATAATAGTCAAGGTGGATACAGGACAAAAAGTTATTTGGTTAAGAACCTAATAAACAGCATTAGCCAGGAATAAAATATGAATGCTCAGTCACATTTGATGAATTAGGCCTTTAACACTCACGATTATTGCTGCACAGAGCCTGTTGAGGTGCATCTGCTCAAACTCAACATTATTTTTGGTGATGTTATAAATGCCTCATCATGCTGGTAGAACCGTGGGAAGACAGATTCATCCGGCAGTATGAGTACTTAACTTTGTTGTCCCGCCGAGTAAAATCGTAGCTTTGTTTTTCTGCTGAATGCGCCGGCATAACTGCTGCCTTTTCGACTTAATGAATAATGCAGACTTATTCAAAAGTCACCCCATCAGTATGCCTTGCTCGTCGGTGATCCACAGGCACACGTGGTTGACGGATTTGCCCTTGAGCAAATAATATCTGAGCTTCTAAAGATCAGCTGCTACAAATGAGACCAGCAACCTGTACAGTGCCAATGACTGGTTAACAAAATGTGTATTATTTATGCTTCAGATAAACCAAATCAAGCATATGACAATTTAGTGCAACTGATCTTAGCAACAAGACTTATTTGAAGCTGGAACATTTCCTATGCAGGTATAAAATATTACACAATAAGGCTAATTAGACAGAAACATGAGACAGATGCAATAAAGTAAAGTCTGTACAAGTGCGCACTGTCGTGAGAAGAGGTCTAATGTCGGGCAAAGCATGTGAAAACACCTGTGTCTGTTTTCAATGGACAAATAATGGCTTAAGCAATATTTATCACGTGAATATTCAATTGAACTATTATCTGCACTCTGATGATGTTGCATAATAAAGCAGAGTTTCCTGTGTAGCATGAAACATCAGAGAGTCAAAGTAAAGTGAAATAAAAAAGTGAAGCATTCAGAAATCCAAAGGTCCAAAGCTTAAAGACAAACCAAGAACTGTCTAAAAGGCTGGCAAATACACCACACCCCTGTCCACATACTTTTGTATCCTTTTGATCTTGGTCTTTTTTTCCCCGCTTTGCTTTCATTCAGTTAAAGCAATATCTTAATGTTACAGCATACAATGATATTTTCTATAACAGTCTACGTCCATCTTTGTGGCAACACTTTGGGGAGTGTCCTTTTCCGTCTGATAACTTGTTACTTATTGTGCAACACATGTGCAATGAGCTAATATCGCCTTACCTCTCATCATGTGTCCAAAGAGTTTGAAAAGATTTTGAAACTGGAGAAGTGCCGTGTTTTCGTATGTACTTTGCTGCTCTGCTTTCTCTGGTGTCTTAAACAGTGTTTCAGGAAATTGGAAGGTTTACAGTACAGCTTACAGGATTTTGTCTGTTTTACCTGCATGAAGCAGCAATAAAAGCTGCAGTAGTGATGGGAGGAATAGCAGGATATTCTTGGTCATAGTGCTGGATGCCTTTGAACCACTCAAGGTACACGATGCAAAACATGGCCAGAGACAGGCAGGTTCCAAGGAGTACCAGACCCACATTAAGCCACCAACTGGAAAAACATGGGTTAAAGGAGGAAATTTTATTTAAGACCAGAAGGAAATCTGTCGAGGCCTAATGAAGCTATTGAAATACAAAAGACGCCCTCGATAACAATACCCTAAACTTTTTCCCAGTGGTATCAGATAGCAGTGGTTCCATTGGTATTATATACCAAGGAAAGAACTGAAGGAGAAAACAAAAATATATATATTTGAAGCATTCTGTAAGCTACCGCCTTTCTTTCTAAAATAAAAGCTTTTCAAGAACAAGGTTTATTGTGTGTAAAGGTCATTTGCAGAAAATAACAAATCTAGTGTCTCCTTACTGGATACTGACAAGTCAAAGTGAAACAATGATATGCCTAGACGCACATAACACTAACAGCTATGAAGCACACTTGATTGTCAATGACATCTGCAATTACTCGACGTTATCAATCAATCACCTTTTAATATCATCATTTTCCATTATGTTGTGGATGAAATCCACATAGTAGGTCACACCTACTGATGCTACAATCCAGAATACGGAGTGTCTGTTAATGCGAGGAAGTGGTTTGGCATCTTTTTCCTTCTGACCTGAAAGACAACGGACAAAACAACAAATATGTTTTACTGCATGCATCTTCATCAGAGTAGGATTCGTTCATTGAGGATTTTTGTAGAAACGGATAAGAGCCACAGCAAATAAATTACTGTTTGTCGACAGTTCACACTGCCACACGTTTGACTATAGTCTGAAAGTGTTTTACTTGATGTTATGTAGCAAATTAACAACACCATTCAAACACTTAACGCACTGCATAATTAAATGCAAACCAATACTAAGTGCCACTGAAAGGGTTACAGTATGGTATATTATTTACTAGCAAATATGAGATGTGTCTTGCCTTAACAGAATGAGCTAAATCCCCACTTTTCAGGTTTAAGGAGCTTTTGAATAGAAACTGATATCGTTTTTTTTAGATAATCTTACTTCTCAGAGAGCTATTAATCTCTATAATTTACTGGTTGATTAAACGTATCAGAGCCTGTTGTTGGCTGCTGAAGTGCTTCAGCATGCTGGTCCACTCTGTGTAGATTTCACAATGAACTCCATGCACTAGACAAATAGTTGGCCTCCATCTTTAATCAAGGTCAAGTTCAGTGATCCACATTGAATACAAGACATTCTATAGCAAGTTATTTAGCCAGAAGGACCCCTGGCGGTATGTAAACTGGAATATAAGCAGACATTATTATAAAAGGGATGACCACCCCACAACTGTTTGGTCTGCTGCTTGTATTTCAGTCATCAGTTTACACTGTAGCCTAAAAGAGATGACCCTTGGATTGGACACAGTGGGAGTGGACATTGCCCGTATTGTGTTGCTGAGCTGATACAGCGTTTGCTCACAGTCAAAACAATCAAGAATTGCTGGACTTGTGCCAGTGAGGGCCTCAAAGTTGGACAATTGTCCATTGTACAAGCTGCCTGCAAAAGCTCCCTTGGACCTAAAAATTGCTGTGCTTACATTTATCATAAGTCTGTCTCATACATTGTATTTCAAAGAGTGAAACGTCTAACTTATATATTTATATATAAATATATATATTATTATATAAGTTAGTCATAAGTTATGAATTGAAAACGCAATACTTTTTAAACACTATGTTGACTATAAACTGAGGATTTAACAACAAAGGTTAACTTCTGCATATCTGACACCGTGAGGATGTCGGTGTCCGTAACGTTACCGCTGTGTCTGTAACGTTAACGTTACCTCGCGGTGTTTACTGCTCGACCACTAACTGATGTTGGCAGCTAACGGCAGCCAACGTGACGTTTCTGAAGCTTACTCTTTCCATCTTCGTCACTCGGCGTCGTTGCTTGCATAAGAAACTCCGCATCTCGCTTAAATCTATTCCGCAACGTTGCCAGCTCACTGTCGTTAAGCATTATTAATCACGTTACTATCCTCCGTAACTCGCAGTAGCTCCACAAGCTAACAGTCGTTACGAGACACTTCCTGTTTATAACCGCGTCGCTCTTTTTGTGACGCACTTCAAAGCGACAACTGTAGTTTTTGTACCAGAAATACGTCAATTTAACAAGGCGAAGATACGAAAAAAAACCATTCTACTTGTTATGAATTGTAATAATGTATATTTTAAAGATTGAAAAGCATCTATCGATAAAAAAGCTGTTTTTAAAATGTGGTAAAATGTCAAAGTTTTAGTTCTGGGACAGCGTTAGACGTAGGCTACGTATTTTCTCCTTTTACTGTCCACTATGAATACAAAACTAAGTTACAACCTATTCTTTGGCAAAACATATGGAGCCAACATTAAGATTTAAAAATAAAAAGATTAAAGATTTAAAAATAAGTCCACACTAATCAGTATATTTACAGTAGGCTATAAGAATAAAATGCAGTGAATTAAATCAAACCTTTGCCAGAAAAGTAAAAAACCATTGGTTCATCATCTGTATCCTGCTTATAAAAACATGTCTGATGTAGTCACAAGACATAAATAGCATAGATATGACTATATAACCAAAGGAAGTAAGTATGTATTGTGTATATTTCCATTAAATACCATAGTGATACAAGCATCAAATAAACTCAACCACTGGCAGTATTCCAAAGCTTTTCTTGAACATATTATTCATAGTGCTGGAAAGAATGTAACAGCTGATTCCTTTGTCCTGTTATATAACAAGGCAATGACAAGACAGGTGCAGCGAAGAAAAGTTAATAGTACTTTATTCATTCATATTCACCGGTTATTCTGTATGTCTGGAGAAAAACTGTTACAAATGTCCACTTACATTAATCTGCACAGTTTATTACATATAAATAAAACTAATTAAGTTTAACAAAATGCTGTATTAAAACTAACTGATTATTCAGCACTGGTCAAAACTATTTCATCTTTGGGGACCTGTCATTTGTGGTGCAGTTAGACGGTATTGTGTTATAATGAAGGACATGTTTCAAAATTTTTAATTCCCTTGTTTATATTAATAATTACTTTGAAAGATATTAATGTGGTAAGTTGAAATGTCCTTTATTTGCTCACTTTACAGAAAGCTTGGGACTTTTACATGATACATTTTTTTAAAAAAGGAGACGGCATCCTCTGTTACAGTGCATCTATGGGCATTGTGCAGATGCATCAGATAAAGGTGTTACCTCATACTCTGAGATGCCAGCCTTAGTAGTCCGATGCTTACCCCGAGGATTAGTAAAAGGAGTAATTCCCGCACATGCTTACCACCATCCTATGATGGCCCAAGTATACCTACTGCTGTACAATGCTTTTTGTGTAGTGACAACAGTAAAGAATGGCTGTGTAACCTTTGCAGAACACAGTGATTATTTGTTACAGATACAGGATTATTACAAAAGCTAAGATAATATACTGTCATAAAGAGTCATATGGCAGAAAGCTGCATGAGTAACATGAGTGTTATGCTACTTGTCACACAAGACCAGCTATGCAAAAATACCTGGTGTGTGGTAAAACACACCCTTGCCTTAAAGGTGTGTTTTATTATTTAGGTGACAATTAATAATTGTTTATTCTAAAACATTATGTAACAGTTTCATAAACAGTGTTGCTGAATAATGGCAGTTTCACAGCAATATTCATTAAATATTTTTTTCATATTAGCTAACGGCAGCTGATAACATGTTGCACTAAGCACTATTTCTTATACGTTTAACTTTTCATTTATAAAAGAATTGTGTGAAATTTCACTTTAATACCCAAGAAACACCATGAAAACGACTGTTCAGTTAGCTGCGACTGCTAATTAAGATCAAACTAGAGGCCACATAGTTCGTCCTGCAATATCTAACAGCAGAAATGAAATATTGATCTGGTAATCCGGATTTGTCTCCCAAAAGTAAAGACAGGCTTAGTTTCTGGGCTGGGTTGGATTAGAAGAAATAAGTTATGCATTAAGCAATACCGATTCCAAAGTGTGGAGTAGAAAACACAACTTTAATACTAGCAAACTTGAGTAATAGCTTGACTAATACCCAAAGTATGCAATATTCAATTACAGGTAAGCAGTGTGATGAATAAGCATCAGTGTTAAACCTACTGGGATTAGCAGAGCTTCATAAAGCTGATTTCCTCCCGTAGCCCCTCCTGTGTGTGTCTCTCTCTCTGTGTACAGGGTAAAGAGGCTGCTCATTCTAGCGACAGAAAATCAGACATTAAAACTTCACCTGAGGCTGACACCAAGCATCTTGCTTCTATGGAGCTTCTGTGTCCCTGGCCAAGTGAACCCCGTTCGGGGTGCCGAGGAATGTGCATTAACTTCGTCCCGTGTGAGAGTCAAATTCACCTCAGGTGCACCTCTCCTGTTCCCCTTCCCCCACCTCAACATCCAATCCCACAGATAAAGTGCCATTTCCTAGCCTTACCATGGGCTTGGAATGTGGAGCAGAGCAGCCATCTAATTGTCATTTCATAGATGAAACATTACTGATGTTCATTTGTAAAACTTGTGCTGGTCAGTTCCACTTCAGTAAGAAAGAAGACACACAATTCAGTAATAAAATGATTTAATCTTTGAGATTATGGCATCTGTAAAAAAAACAAATCAGGGGGAGGATGGCAGATGATTACTTTCAAATGTTTTAATTCTATGAGCAACATGCATTTCATGTCAGGTGAGGTGTGAAGTAAACGACTACTTTACAAGCCTAACTCTGTCTTTCAAAACTCTAAATTTAGGATTGTTGTTAATCTTCTTGCTGAAAAGTGCTAACACCTCCTCCTCAGTTTTAAAATGTCCATCACCGATGAAAGAGTAGTAGGCTGCTAAAACCTGTAAAAGAAACAAAAGGAAAAAAATAAATAATATGCATTAGAACATGCTGAGTTTAGAAGTCTAATCGAATAATAGAATAATTAAAACATTTCATGCCTCACCTTCTTCCTAAGCTTCTTAACCGGCAGCTCCTGGTCTGGTGAGTCTCTCAGTACTGCCCTAATATTCCCTTTCCAGTTGAATTTGCCTATAAGTTGAGCAGAAATACAAATCAGATTATCCCCCTAGGGTCATTTTCTCATTGTTAACAAAAGTAACAACACTGACTCCTTGTGGCTTTGCTATTTAACACCATAATTAATCTAAAAGACATTGTGGTTATGAACCAAACTATGTTACCTTTGGAAACAGCTTGATCCTCAGTCTCCTCTGACACGTGTAAATCAGCTTCCTCTGTGGTTTCATCAACTGTTAAAGAGATAGATAAGTTATATACAGTTAATATCAAAACAAACTAAATACTAAGACACATACGTCCACAATAAATAGAGACATGGGTAGACAAGGTAACAATTATTTACTGCACCTATATTTTATTATATTATGTGGCCATTAGAAATTAAGGGTGTTAGAGAAACATAGAAACTTTTATTCACAGCTTATTTAACTACTAATAACAATATACTGACAGACTGACAGCAACATTTGCTTGCTATAAAAGTAAAAGATCATTATTAAGCCTTCAGAAAAATGTCTGACTTGCCCTTTGTTTTCTTTCTGGATGTCACATTTTCAGGCACACTGTGTCCATTCTGCTCTTCACGTCCATCTTCACAGTCACGCTTTCTCTTACGGTCTTTTTTTTTCTTCTTGTCTGACACAGCCTCTTCTGGTTCTTGTGCAAGTGTATTTTCAGCATTGTTTGTGGCCTTCCCATTTTTCTGTCTACGGGCCTCCTTACGTTCTTGTTTGTTCAGCTTCTTCTTAACATGTGGTTGGCCGTTCTGCTGTTCATTTCCATTGGTATTCACTTTAACCTCAGGGACTGTCTGTTTGTCTTCTTTAGCATGCTGGGGGGCCTCCAGGCTCTGTCAGATTGTGGGTTCAGTAATGAAAATCAGTTTAGTTACTGAAGGCAGTGTAAGGAAAACCACGTAAATAAACATATTGTTGCCATGTTTTCTCTTTGCCATCAGATCAGAAACGGGGTCAAATATGTATATATAATCATCTAAGCTTAATGAATGCTACTGTCCCACCTTTCCTGCTCTGTGCTTAGAGACAAATGTGCACAGTAAAACTGTGAAACAACAAGTATAACCAAGGAGCAGAGCAACTTACATTGTCGGCTGCAGCAAGGATCTCCCACACTTCATCGTGAAGACTGCTGTTTGCTATTTTAAGACTGTTTCTCATCCAGTTCTGAGGAGGAGTCACACAGTGAACATTAGCTAGTGGTTTGTGTGTGCAAATCCCCAGAGACACACAACCAACCCTGATCAATACCACAGTTTGAAGAGACACCAACCTGAAACTTGGCCTTCTTTCTAGGGACGTTATCATATGTACTGACTTGTCTGAGCACATCCTTTAGCTTTGCACTGACTCCAGGTTTGTTCATGGCTTCATTGATTCTCTTTAGATAAAGAAACACAAAGTTAAGAGACACGTACAGAACGTTAACACAGCTGAGCATCACTCTTCTGCATTTCACCTGGATCCACTGCTGCTGTTTCACGTCTCCTTTGTTTGCCTTTGCCTCGTAGCCTTTACCTCCATACTTCTGGTCTTCACTGATACATTTATTGTGGTTCTTGTAGTCGTCGCCCCTATGAAGCACGAGTAGAGAAACACCAGTGCAGCACTGTGAGCCTGAGTGGTTGTGTCTGTCTAACATTAGGTAGAGCACACAGACACCGGGTCGTCAACTTACCAGAAGTCTTTTCCACAGTCGATGCAGGACAGCACCTGGCAGCCCCGGCACATGTTCACGTGTTTATCAACCTGAGCCTTCTTCAGCGATTCACCGCACGCGTTACAGGTAAAGAAAACCATTTTGAGCCGCAGCCAAACAAACACACTAACCGAAACTAACGGCACAAGCGTAAAAAAAACAGAGGTTTGGCTAATCCGCAGCGATTATACGAGCTAATGTTACCCAAAGCTAGCATACGATGCGACAATCCGACGCCTCGATGTAACAACTGATTTAACTAGATGCTCTGAGACAATATCTTAAAATACAAATTCACATGTGAAAGTTACGACCCCCCCCACACCGCTCCATAACGCACTAACTTTTCAAAACACACGTGACCACACCAACACGCGGTACCTGCATCATAAGCCTCCCGTGTGCAACAACGTCCAAAGACAAGTTCCTATCTGAGTGGAGTCTTAGGTTGTTAAAAAGTTATTAAAAGCTATGTGTAGCGACTTTCAGCATATCCGCTGCACCAGCGTGTTGAAGTCAAAATATGTTACTCTGTATATATACTCTATCTATCTATACTATCTTTACAGTATCACGTTTAAGCAGCTCAAAATACATGCTGTACAAGGAAGTGATCTAGCGCAGGAACCTTTTGATGAGCAAATATCATGTACACATGTAGACAAATCAAGTCTATTCTAAGTATTAATGTATTCTTGGTTGAGCTAAACATGTATCTAAATTCTTTAAGACTGATGACAAACAAAAGGAGCATACACACTATAGGATATTATGATGAATGATTTTCTACTTCCCCTGATATTTTATAACATTTAATTATTGATTTACTGTATTTCTCTTACAGTATGTGTTAATATCATTATGTAAACTTGCACCTTTCGCTAGCTTATATGTCACTAAGCAAAAAACAAACAAACAAAGATGCTAGAAGATAAGATGAACTTATTACTTTTAGTCCAATAGCATTGTTCAGTGAACTGAAAAAAAGACAGGAGACATGGAAATGGCCAAGACTCTGAGGGATGAAAGCTTGCTGATAATATGGAAAACAGAGAAATAAATTGGTGCATGTTGAAAGTAGATGCAAGAAAGTCTGTGTGTTAAAGGAGGATTCATGGTGAAAATAGGGTGATTTGGAAAAACTCATACTGAGTACTAATGGAGGCGAGGTGAGCAGAGAATGGCAAAAGAGTAGAGTGCATGTTAGTGCTTTTGGAGTTTCAGGAGTTGGTCCTAGAGGACAAAGTAAACATTGAGTGTATGAGTTTCCAAGTTGGGCTCTATATGTCTCAACCACTGCGATGCTTCTAATGCCAAAGGTATGAGCAGCATAGCAGCAGTTTATAAAGAAAGACAAAGATGTCCCAAATGTGGAGGCGATCATAAGTTTGAAGAGAAATTCTGTGCACAAACAGTGGCAGTCAGCACAGAGTGACATATGGAGGTTGTGAGGTCAGAAATATGACTGTGAACATTCAACAAGTCTAAAGAATTTAAACCATGCAGAAGCAATAAAGAAGGTTCAAGGAAAGGGAAAAAGTAACACCGTTTACCATATATCTGCATTTGCGGTAGTTCAGCATTGACAGGTTGATTCTGTTTATTGCCTATGTGATCAATTGCACTGATCAAGTCAAACACAAAGCAGAGCAGAGAGCTACAAAGATAGGAGTGACTCAGCTTAACATCAGTCCAACAGTGCCGTTATGAGCAATACACCATGACGCCACACTTGATTTTACAATACTAGGAGCGGCCGAAAAAGAAGAATACTGGGATAAAAGGAAAAAAAACAGCAGATGAACTGGCAAAGGAAACTATAGATATAAGAGATAAGTATAACATTTAAGTGTATTAGTATGCCAGTTAATTTTAGTAGGGTAGTAGGTTATTAAGCAGAGGCTGAAACAAAAGGTTTCAGAGGCTATAGGAAGCAGAAAGGTAAGGACTGTGGTTCTACGGAAAACAAAGGAAAGTAGGAGAGATGACATATGACATGATAACATAAGAAATATAAGATATATAAATATAAAAAATGATAAGATTTGGACATACTGGACTGAATAGTACACTATTCATAATAGGGAAACACAATACAGGCAAATGTGTACGTCACGTTACACTGGCAGAAATATGAAACAGAAAAGGTAGAAAGATAAAGATAAAATAAAAGTTAACAGACGATTTGGAGAAAATGTATGTTTCAGGTTTTGTTTAATATCTTAGGTTAACTGATTTGATTGGGAGAATATGAATAGATTTTTTTTTTATATGTTGTATGCATTAGTGCCCTGATCCACACTCCTCACCAGCTGGTGGCGGTAAAGCACCGTTTCGTTGTTTGCCAACCTCCAATAAACAACAAGACGAAGAAGAAGAAGAAGCGGAAGACATGATATAATGTTATTACGCTCGGAAAGTGACCCATCATCCAAAGAAAAGGTAGAACCTTTAATATAGTTTTGGACGTATCTTTATGATTAATATTGCTGAACTTAAGACTTTGAATTGGCAGTCTCGGTTGAAAATGTTGCTCTTGATGAATGTGTTGTTTGTTGTTATGGTTGGTTAGCAGAGCTATGTTGTTAGCTTGTTAGCACGTTTCGTCCAATTTTTGCATGGGTGGTCTTGTAGACCAGCCACACTGGATTCTGCGCAGTTGTTGGAAGTACAAAAAATATATTAAAAAAGTTACCAGCACTCGCTTGTCTCACTTTTGTGAGTCAATAATAACTAGATAATGGAATAAATAAAAGTCTTTAATAAGTTGTTATGTCATGTGTCTCCTCAGCTTTTTTTAAGGGTCAAGGTGAAGCTGAGTGGTTAAGCAGCTAAGTGACAATGGACACCCAGTCCAGCCACAGCTCCTACCTCCTGCAGCAGCTCCACGAGCAGAGGATTCAAGGGCTGCTGTGTGACTGCATGCTAGTGGTCAAGGGTGTCTGCTTCAAAGCACACAAAAATGTCCTGGCTGCATTCAGCTCCTATTTCAGGTGCCTTTATACATTTATTGTGGTGACACATGGCATGTTTCCATTTGTTTCACTCACCTAAGTAATATTTCTAAGCTGTATTGACGTAACAAAGTGTCAAATATATCACGTTGATGTTTCCAGGTCTTTGTTCCAAAATTCTCCCAGTCAGAAGAATGAAGTGTTCAACTTGGTTATCCAGAATGTCAGCGGCATCGGCCAAATATTGGACTACATGTATACGTCCCATCTTGAGATCAACCAAGATAATGTTAAAGCACTGCTGGACATTGCTCAGTGTTTGCAGGTTCCAAATGTGCAAAGCATGTGTAATGCATTTCTCAAGCCTTGTCCTCCGTCAGTGGAAATCCCGTCGTTTTCTCTTCCGGGTATGCTGAGCACGGAGCATGACTGTCTCCTAGGGAGCACTCTTCCTCATGAGGTCGACCTTCACTGTCCTACTGAAACCCAGAGGCCTGGTTTCAGCAGTGATGCAGACCATACGAAAAGGCTGCCAGTTTCTGTGCCTAAAAGTAGTTCGAACTGTGACACAGCCAGCAGTACTCAAACTCCTGTAGAAAAACCAATAGTGCATGGCTACAAGCTCCGTAACTTCTACAGTAAACAGTATTTCAAACAAAGTGCAATTCAGACTAATAATGCAGCCTCCAATCAAGGCCCAGGCCCTTTGGTGGTGGCGGAAGAGCAACAGTATCCACTTGGGGTTGGCCAAGGAAGCAGCCACACACCTGTATGCTCAGGAAGCATAGTTCAGCCCAACCCTCCCTCCACATCTCTGGCAGCAGAAAATAAATCTGTTTCCTCTTTAACACCTTCAGAAAATTTAAACACTCCCAACTCTGACCCTACAGACTCCATGCTCAACAAGCCAGTGCGCCCGAAGAAGACTGTGTACCTGAAAAAGTACAACTACCTGAGGTCTCAAAAGGCCTTGGAGGAGATGTGTGCTGAATCAGTAAGTGAACCTGTTCCCAGCTGTCCCAAAGCAAGTCATCAAGAAGAGCCTGTGCTGCCGATTGAAGCTCCAGAAGCTCCCATTGAAGACCTTACTGCAAGCAGGGAGGAGGTTTCTTGGACAGCAACAGATGAACCACTCGCCAGTCCTCCCCCTGTGAACCAAGAGGAGCAAAATCTGAAGACTGTGCCTGAGCCACCACAGCGGACAGGACACAAGCAGTATTGTTGTGAAGTGTGTGGGAAGATCTTCAAACACCCAAGCAACCTGGAGCTGCACAAGCGTTCTCATACTGGTATTTGCAGTTTCTAATTACTTTATAAGGGATCTACAGTAATGTATTTAGGCTAAGCCAATTGCTTTGTAGGGTGAATTGATATTTTAATTATAATAATTGATACTTTATAGATCCCCTTGGGGAAATGATTTGGATTATTATTATTATCATTATAATTAGATCCAAACTTGTATTCCTTGTTGCAGGTGAGAAACCCTTTCGGTGTAATGTTTGTGGGAGAAACTTCTCACAGGTATGGTCTGGTGTATTATTCTGATCTAATGCAGTTCTTAGGTCATCAGATTATATTGATGCAACTAATTCTGGCTTACAGGCTGGAAATTTACAGACACATTTGCGGCGACATTCCGGAGAGAAACCGTACATTTGTGAGTTATGTGGTAAAGGGTAAAGTAATCTCCTTTTTACACCTTGTCCTTATCATAGCTACATTTTCCATTTGCCTTTCCCCTATGTAGTCTTTGTTAGTTTCCTGTTTATTGTACACTGGCAAGAAAAGGAAACAACACCCTTATGTATTATCATGTTTTGATGGTTTTATTCTCAATTACATCTGAGCACAAAATAGTGTTTTGGCAGCTATTTAGGTGTATTTTCCTCTCAGGCATTCTGCAGCACAGGTCTGTTGTGCTGGTTTGAGCAATGTTCACAAATTCTTCAGTCCAGTTTCTTCCACACCAGCTCGATTGGTTGCAGCTCTGGTGATTGAGCTGACCAGGCCATCACCGAGAGTTTTCTGCGGCTACTTTATTCTCCAGATGACTCTTACACAACTGTGAAGAATGCTTGGGGTCATTGTCTTGCTTCAAAACAGTTAACCACAATCAGTGGTTGCTAAGAGGAAATGGTATGCCTCTTTAGTATAGACTCGTATTCATGCTGATTGAGGATGTTTTACACACAGTACAGATCGCTCACTCTCCCATAGCCAAAGCATCCACAGATCATCACTCATCATCATTTCTTCCTCCTTGCTTCACTGATGTTGTTGTCTGTCATCTTTTCATTTACTCTCCCTCTGAGCTCTTTACTGTATGTACTTCTATTATTTCCAAACACCTCACATGTAGACTAAGCAGTCCACAAGACTACAGTCTCCAGTTATGAAATCCACTATTTGTACACATTGTGAGCTAGATATAAACTTAAATGTTTACTGTAATAAGTAAAAATCTTATAACGTCTTGGTGTTTCCAAACTTTTTCTTGCCAGTGTATGTTTGTTTGTCTGTTGGAAAACTGACAGTTTATTACGGTTTCAGGTTAAGTAATAAAACATTTTATCACACTATTGTTAACTTATAATATACTTTCATATATTTCACTGCTACTACACTAGAGTTCCTACAATGATGTAATTCATGTAATTTTCACATGTGTTCCAGTTTCACAGCATCAGGGGATGTACAGCGTCACAAAGTGGTCCACACAGGAGAGAAGCCACATCTGTGTGATATATGTGGTCGAGGTACAGCTCTCAACATAAGAAATAGTCTTTATTACAGAACATCTGTCAATCTGTATGTAGTTATAATGGTCTAATAATAATCATAATCATAGTAGCCTCTACATCTCTTTCCAAATGGAAAAATGTGACATACGTGTACATGTGTGTTGTTCAGGATTTAACAACTTGAGCAATCTGAGGGAGCATAAGAGGACTCATGTCACAGACAAGACATTCACCTGTGACCAGTGTGGAAAATCTTTCAACACACACAGAAAGCTTCTGAAGCACAAGGCCCGCCACGCTGGAGAAAAACCACACAGCTGTGCCACATGTGGTAAGAGCGGCCTATTTTGGGAGTACTTTTTATTCTTCAAAGTACTGTATTCAGTTCAGTTCGGTACTTTTGATTTGTAGATTGCACTATAAATATAGTAGTAAATTATTTAAATCGTGTTTAGTAATGGCCTACTCATGCCACATAACATCTGAGTCTTTCTTGCCTATCATAGCCCTCTCTCATGCCTTTATTTTTCCTGTACACATCACCTCCCATCTCATAGGTCCAAAATTATTCTTCAAAAACATATTAACATAGACCTTGCAGATATATATGAAAGGATGCATTTGTTTGTGTCATGGCATGCTATTTGCATTTACGTTTTCAACTTCTCCAACCACTATGTGTAACTGCTGCTCAATCACTACGAATGTTTGTCCCCTTATTTCAATATGCACAGATAGAAGAGACTTTTTGTCTCAAGGGGGGATTTGTTTTCACAGCCTGTTCACAACATAGAAACATATCTGCACAACAACATAGACACCCACTATTCATGTGCCTGACTATGACCCAAATCATATATTCATACACACACACACACACACACAGATGGAACTGGATCTGTGCAGTAGTGTTAACAATACACTATTTTTAGGACTTTCTATGGCAGTGGGAACAAAACATCTATATCTGCAACCAGACAGCAGCAGTGTTCAATGTGGATTCAGAGGGTGATCAGTGTCACTTGCTATTGTTAAATGGAAGGCATGTGATGGCTCTGTCATATACAGTAACATTGCATTATCTGTTACTGTTGCAGAGTCAGTAATGTTTTGTCATTCTCTTAGGCTATTAGGTTATTTGGCACCACCTAATGTTGAGCGTCATAGGGTCAATCTGCCAGAATGAATGAAAGCCATTACTGCTTGAAAATATGCTATGAACCAACACTGTAAGACTCTGTAGACTAAGCTAGTTTTATAAATTATACATTTGAATTATTTACTGTAGCTATTGTGTGCACAGTGTTTTATACTTGGTGTGTTTTAAATCGATGCAGGGAAATGCTTTAACGGCTCAGGGGACCTGCAGCGTCATATACGGTCACACACTGGCGACAAACCCTACATCTGTAACGCCTGTGGAAAGAGCTTCACCCGCTGTGCCATGCTCAGGCGACACAGCAACATGCACTGCAAGGGGGTTCCTGCCGACAACCCAGTCAACAACAACTCTGAACAGGGGCGAAACACAGATGGAGCTGCCTCGTTCCCTCGCCCTGTCAGCCACAGTAAACCTGCTGCCTCTACCAGCGAGCAGCATTTCTCCACTATGATGTCCCATACAGCATTAGGGAAACCCACACCACTTACTCTTTCACCACCACAACCAGCCTCACATATAGAGACTCCTCCTCCCAGCATGCACCTCAGCCCAGCTTCTACCCCCACTCCCCTTCCAGAGTTGCGCTCCCTGGTTCCCTATCACCTCCTCTCCTCAAACCACCAGGAGAGAAGTGTAGCCCTGACTGCTACAGACCACATGAAGGTGGCCAAACCCCAGCTGTCTATGGAGGCTGTTTATGGTCCATATTTGGAAAATGGAAATATGTCAGTGGAGATGAGCAGAGGTGCCATGGGCAGGTCCTTCTTGCCTCCAACAGATAATCATTGCAGTTCCCTCACAGGCTCTGGCAGGTCCAATAGTGGCTCCTACAGGTCCAGTGAGGGCCAGGTGATCTCAAGTGTAACCCTGTGGGGCCTGGCAATGAAAACTCTGCAGAGTGACAATGAGCAGTAAAATGCTTTATCTTCCTCAAAGAAGCACAGCAAAGCCGGTTCAGAGGGTGTGCACTTTACACTAATGTTTACATTTTGATGTTAAATGTTACCACCTGGACTGTGATTTGTTAAAACTATCTAGTTTTTAAAAAATGGTATCTCTCATGATTATCCAAACATGTAAATATGAAGTATTTATAAATTAAAATGTTTTACGTATGTTTTCTCCCCAATATTCTTAATCAGTGCTTCCGATTCCGATAAATCTACCCGTAGCCTGAGGGGGGATGAAAAGTGCTGTTGCACTGCTCTGCAGACATGCAAGTCTGGTGTTTCTGAGCACAGCATGTTCTGTAATGTTATATAAGTGTTAACCCTTTACAGCAGATGGAGGACACCTTCTGTGGTGTAACTGATTAGGATGTGACCTGAGGTGCAAAATGTCTTCATATTTAAGCCTATATAAAGAAACGCAGCAATTTTCTGCCCTTTGTGATTTGACCATTGGGCTTCCAGCTGTATATACCAGCTAACATAAACTCTCAGTTTGTACATACCGCACTGCACTTTAAAATGTAAAAATACAAACCTATTTTGAACTGCCAGTGTTGAATGTTGTATTCATAAAATATAACTGTGTAGATTTAATTTGAATGTTTGTCTTTGAGTTTTTAGTTACGATGCTACAACATAATTGCCTTTACTGAGCATTTAATTTCTAGAGTTGCACTGTGTTGTGCTCATGAAAAGACTACAGAGGGAGCTAGACACCACATACTACCATGATGATTGAAGCCAGAGACAAGGCTGATATTGTGATGCTAAAAGCTTTAATCTGTTAGATCTTCATATTAGATGATGCAAATAATTATACACAAAAGCTATAAATGATGGAATTGTACAGGAACATACATTATTTTTGTACATAGTAGCATGTTATGTAATGTCTGTCCTGTCTGTGCCTGAAGGTATGAACATTGCTCATGGAATGGATTTGATTTTTCACGGAGGCTGAGTGTTTTGGTGACTTACTGTAGCTCTCACAAGTGTGATTCACGTTCACCACACACCCAGTAAACACTGTGCACCAGTAAACATTGTGCAGCTCCGCTGTAGCACAGAGACTAGTAAACAATACACTGAGTAGAAAGCATTCACATTCACACAAGCATTCACATTCACAGGCAGCTGATAATTGGCCTTCATTGTCACAAGATACAGGCGTTGTTACCCCATGGCTGCAGGATTTGTTGCCTAGCAATACGTCTGTTATCATTCTCCTTCATTGCCCTTTTACATCAGTCCTCCATCCAGTGATGGACAAAATTGCTTTCTGGACAGGAAAGTGTACTAAGAAGAGTATCACAAAGATGTTAACATTGCAGGATGGTCCTAATATCCTGCATTCTTGTGCAGGATGTTGTTTTATTCTTTTCACTCAAGCTGTAAACATTTAAAATCACATACAGTATATTAGAAGTTATACAAGTTCTAATGAGCTTGTGATGAATGTGAAGAAAACTCTCAATGATCCACTGTATTTATTACTTCTACTACTATTACTTTACAAAGACGTTTGTAAAATGTGTAAGCAGATGATGTGATGCCTTTTATGATTACCTTTCAGTACTTTTCCGTGGTAATCCTATAATTTTACTAATAGTGCTTTTTTTTCCATTTCTGAATAAATATAAAAGATTTTTTACATCATAAAACTAGATAAAGAAACCCATGAAACAAATGACACAAAGCATTACACTTATTTATTGTGGAAAAGATTGAAGATTAAAAAAACTTTATTAATCCCACAGGGAAATTGTTATAGTTCAAAAGGAAATAAAAAAACAACAACCAGAAAACATTGACACTAACACAAGAAAACAAAATACAAATATACACAAATACCAGAATACACAATACAAATAACTATAACAAAAATAACATCATTGGGAGGGGGAGGAGTTGTACAGTTTGATCCAATCTTAAATATTCCTTGTGTGCCTTGTGTGTAAAATTTGTGGCATGCACCTTCGACATTTACATAAAAAAGTCAAGCAATCATCAACAATGAACACTATCATGAAAAACAAGGTTAAACAACTCTGTATGTATGTCTGTCTGTAAACACACAATGCAAGGTAGGACACTGATCTCTAGATCTTGATCTCTTATCATAAATGTGACAACTAACATGTGAGAGGCAGATTAAAATAGCCAATAATTTGAAAGCGTAGTAAAATATATTTGAATTGTGAATTGAATTCTCTCTTCCCATCATCCCATCCCCTTGCTCTTTTTCGCCCCCACCCCCATCACTCTCTCTCCCCCCATTATCCTAAAGTTAATCCTGATTATGTACGCTGTCTAACTGGTGCAGAATGGGACCAAGGCTAATGCCATTTTACCCAGAAACATTTCCAAATATCGTCTTTTGTTTCGGTACCTAATCGTGTTTCATTGCTTTGTGTTGTCACAGGCATATGAGGATAGGTTTAATTAACAAGTGAGGGTGAAATACTGTATGTGAAATCATTCAAATTTAGTCGACTGTGACATTTAACTGCAGAGAACGAGCAGAGCACCGGTTTTGTGTGAACCTTGGCTGAATATTTGCTGCTTTTCACATAAATGTGCATATTAAACAAATGTCCTTGTTCCAAATTTTTCTGTTTATTACATTTATTCTCACAGCAAGCCTCCTTCCATCTCTTGATGTTCTTGTGATAGTATTAAAATGTCCCATTGCTGCTTAAATGTCATGAATGTTTTTGAATATTTAACCTCTTCTGCAACCGAGGATTTATTATTATCATTACATGCTCTGGCAGCGGTTCCAGCCGAGCAGTAATTGCTGTGGAGTTTCAGTGTGTTGCATTGTTGGATGAGATGGATAAGTGGCTGACCTAGTCTTTGCTCTATTATAGCTCTGTGTGTTGCAATGTGAAAGAGGCTTAAGCAGAGGAGGAGAATGGTGATTGTTCCTACTGTCGTTCTGCTGTCTCTTAGCTCTGTTCCTTACAGTTTTTCCCTTTACCTCAGATAGCCCCATGCTTAAATTTTTCTGGTGCCTAATATAATAATAGGATCCTGATAAAGTGTTAATAACTCACTGATATATGCTGCAGCCATAATCCATGCATGTCCTGCAGAAATGCCAGGGAACATGCATAGTCATACCCATCTTTCTCCCTGCTTATTATCTACTGCTCTATATCCTCTTGTGCTGTTTCGGTTTGCACAAACACACATGCACAGTCACATGCTGGCCTCTTACTACTGTACCCAGGTGGGGCTGCGGTGCACTTTCAGTTTCTTGAAATGAGTTTAGACATCTGTCAGTGTGTGACAGGTTATTCCCTGTTTCTCAAGCAAGGAAATCAGCGTATACACAAACTGCAAGAGGTCCAGGACAGGGAAAAACAGGGTGTTGAAGAAGTTGTTTTTTTTTTACTTCAGTCTCCTGTCTGCATAATATTTCCTTGATATCAAATCTTGAGGTCAGGTCAAATTACAGGGCCCCATAAAAGCCAGCAGATCATTTGAAACAGAAAGATGAAAACGAAAGAGTGAAGTACATATGCAAGGGTCCTTGTTCAGATCCTTTTGATTCCTGTGGTAAAAATCTTATCTAATCAGGTCCTGTGACTCTCTAATCGCACGGACAGATCCCTTCAGGCAGGGAGTGTGTATGTGCGTGTGCGTGTGCGTGTGTGTGTGTGTGTGTGTGTGTGTGTGTGTGTGTGTGTGTGTGTTCTCAACAAGCAGGAGAGGGGGAAAGAGACGACGGAGGAAAAAAATGATAGAATACAAGCGAAGGAAAGACAGGAGAGATGTTGTAAGTTTAAACACGCTGTCAGAGCAGTTTGCACTTAGCTTTACAGGAATTATCATCATTGTAGCAGACTCAGGGAAGCCCCCTCGCTCTCTGTTATCTTGCGTGCAGTGAGATTCAGGCTTTCTCTCTGTCTCCCTACCTGAACAAAATTATTAGATGACCAGCACTCGATCCTGTGGTAGATAAAAACACAATTCAGTTCATGGCATTCAGGATAAACAAGACTTTTATTCCTTCACTTTGTATTAAAAAAACATGTAAAACCAAAGAAGAAAACTTGTTTTAAAACATCATTTTTGCCCATTTAACCCTCATATACTCTGGACATTTTTGTCCATATGGGCAAATTTTTGCTCTTCATCTGGCTGTCATCTTGTCTGTGTTAATGCATATGCCACAGTTTTTTGTATAAAGAGCTATTTTGCTATAAAGAGCATGAATCTCTTAAACAACTTCAGCCTTGAACCCCCAAACATTCAATCATTTCCAGGACTTTAACCCTTTAAATGCCAGTTTGATTACTTGAAGTCAGAGATGTTTGGGTTTTTTTCATGAAAAAAACAAACAAATTGATATTTTCATACAAATTATTTAAATTGAAGACCATTTATATTTTTAGGCTCAAACCTGAAAAATGTAAAATTTTCTTAAAAACGAACATTAAGGATGCGCTGTCAACGCACATAGGTAAAAAAACAAACCAGCTCCATCCAATAGCAAAAAACGGAGGCGTCACTCCTGTTTGCTGAAGCCAATCCGCGCCTGTCTCCGTGGCAAACTCTACCCCACCAAAAAAAAAAAAAGACGAAGTTAAGAAACGAAGAGCACTCGGCTTTTTCCGGGGACGGGAGCCTAAAGCCCCCTGACTGCTGCGCGCTTCAGACACATCAATCGAGTCTTGGATTGAGGTTGGAGATTGTTTACATCCACTTAAATAACTAAGAAGAAAGTACCCCTCTGCTGAAATGGACACCGCCAATCAGGTGAGAAAATAAACGATAAGAGACATAAGACAAGATGTGACAGATGATGTGCAAAATTGACCAATGTGACGTTAATTGGTGACAGAAATGAGACTGTGGTTATTCTACCTCTGTGTCGTTTTGCAGCTCGCATCTGTGGGGACATTTCAAGTGCTCAAATTACCTCTGGGATTTATCCGTGTTTTGGAGTGGGTGAGTTCAAACTTTAAGCTTTTTTCCATACAATAACTTAATTGTGCGTAAATGCATTCATCGATTGTAAAATGTGAAGGTCGTCTGTGTATTGTGATGGTGCTCCGGTTTAAAATCTGATTTTGACCACCCTGATATCATCTCTCTGGTGACAAAGTTTCTCACATCTGTTGCGATTTTTTTGGTGCCTGTATAGTGGTGTGAGACACGTGGGGGGACCTGATCTGTTCCACTGTGACTAAATGGCTCAAGTTTATGTAAGGATTTGCAGCTCCTTGTCTACTACACGCCAGAAGAAACCGCTGGGTAGTTTTTCAATTATGCATATTTTGAATGCGTCGTGCAAACACTGTGCGTTTTGCACCAGTCCACAAAAAAATGCCCCATTTTGCCCTAAGTGAAATAATATGAATGAACAAGAACTGTGTGTCCTTGTTTTCACTGAATCAAAGCTTTATTAGCTTTTAGTGTGTGTGTGCTGTTTGTACATTTTGGTGTTTGTTGTACAGTGCTGAGAAGCCCAGAGGCAAAAAGAGATAAGTGAATTTCTTTGATGTGAGTTTAGAGAAATTACTGTAGCCACGAGGGTATTCAGCCTGTGCACAGATAGGACATGTGCATCAGTGTGTGTGTGTGTGTGTGTGTGTGTGTGTGTGTGTGTGCGTGCGTGTGTGAGCCTAACCCTTTTCGACTTTTTTCTCATCAAATCAGAGAATCATCACACGGCGATAAATAGAAACAGATGTTTTTGACATGCAAAGGAACTGAACCTCAAACTCTGTTTCACGTGAAACTTGAAAAGATGAGGCAGATGTCTATCAGTGAGGTGAGTTCCCAGAGTGCGTCCCTTTCCGCTGTTTGTGTATGTGACCAGATTCGCTGTGATATTTGTGGGCCAGAGCCAAAGAACAAGCAGATGATCCAAAGCACCATCTGTATGATGAAGATAACACGCTGTTATAGCTCCCTCTGTGTCTTCTGTGTGTTTGTACATGTGATGGAGGGCAGCATGTGTGACTGTGCGAGTATGACTGCACATTGTCCTGTGACATATTGACCGCCTGATAGTGCTCATTCAGATGTGGTCACAGACCATCTTATGCGAGGTCCGATAAATGTTACAATTTTCTTTACACACATGCAAACAAACACACAAATATCTCAAGGGCAGGCTACTTCTTCAGCCTGATGCAGTGTTATAAAAGTGACCTTTTCTTTGCTGCATGTTGTTTTCCTCTCAAAGGAGGGTAACTTTTCCAACATCTCTGCTGGCCAGTGGGCTCATAAAATGCAAATAATTCAAATTTTGACCCAGATGTCCTGATTTATTCTACACCAAAAGTGGTGTAGATCTAGTTAGTCCCCTAATGTTATAAAGGAAACTGATATCTCATGTTTTCTACCTCCATTCGAAATCTAAATCATGTCACTATAATATATTCCTAACAGGGATCCTGAATTACATAAATAAACCCATCAAATATCCCCAAATCTGCAAGAATCACATGCCCCCATCTGTGGTCCCTGTTAGATGTAAGTGGCATCCTGCTGGGACCGATGCCTCCCAAACAACTGCGTCAGACACTCGCATTATTAGCTGAGTAACATGACTAAAAAGCATATTGCAGCTGTAAAAGTACCTGCTCCGATGGTGTAATAATTTAAAAACACGTGATAGTGGTTGTGAAGAAAGTATGCATGTATGCCACGGTTGTGTGTTTATTCATAAATATTTATTACATAATTTATTAATTTTTGTTCAATCTTGACCACTAAGGGTGTTTTTTTTATTAGTGGTTTATCATTTTCCAAACAAAATCTGAATTTACCAGAATTACTATATTTCTTTGACCAGTTCGTAGTTAAGCGTTTGCAGTAAATATAGTTCCTCTTTACTCTTTACCACAATTAAATGCAGTCAGCTGTATGCCTGACATGGGATTCATTTGTGAAGAACCATGAAAACAATGTCATCCACTGTATTTTTTTGTGTTTGTAACAGTGATGCTTCATTATCAAAATGCCTGCGGTGAATTTCTTCCAGCATTATGACACCAGCAGAAACACATGTCTTTCAGTTCTGTTTGTTTATATGCCTCCAGGTAAGATTTGTTCAGGCAGCGACTGACATTTACTTTGCTAACGATAGTGAACCATTGACTCTGCGGTGGATTGGTCATGTGAACAACCAGAAGGTTGTTTAAAGGTTATGGCAACTTTTAGTCAACAGCGGTAGACTGCAGTATACTAGCAAATTTGTCTGTAGTGGGTCAACACAAGGATGAAACAAATTTATAATCAACCATGTCTGCAGGAAATTCTAGAGGATGCTTTGTGTGGGTGCGTGTGTGTGTGTACGTGCATGTATGAAGTCTCTTGGCCTGTTTGGCACGCTGTCAGCAGCTGGCATATTCCGCTCCAAACAGCTGTAAGGTCCCCTCTTCCCCACCATGGACCAACTCATGTAGAAGCTGTCCTTTGAGATGTGCCCAGTCTTCACTGCATGTGTGTAAGCGTGTGGGCGTCTCTTCATATATATGCGTGTATGTGTATGTGTTTGAGAGAGAACTGGGAGGAGAAAGAGAGCAAAATTTTACAGCTGATTGAATACATGATGCAAATAATATACATGCATTTTGTTATGCACTGAAGCATCGTCACGGCTGTTGCATCATCACATTCACAGTGCAGTTTTACAAGTACTGTATCGACTGAGTAGCTTTCTGTACTGTAGCAAATCCACTGGTGAGTCACAAAGAATGAGTCCATCATGAGTCTAATTTATGAGTAAGGGTCCTTCTCTCATCCAGAACCTGAGGCTTATCCACTGTCCTATGATGTCATCACAAGTACCTTACTGTACACCAGTTTAGTTTGTCTTTGTGTGTAGCCGTGTGTGTTTCTGTTTGTGCCAGTTTAACCTGTGCCACAGTGGATTATTTGTCACTTACTCGTCAAGGATTTCAGCTACTGTTTGGACCTGACTAGAGAGTTTATTAAAATACAGTGTTTATATAAATATAAAACCTTTAAAATTTTCAGGAAGATGAGCTAAGTCCTGTCCCCTTAATTATTAGTATGCATGTGAAGTTTTCCATTTTCAAGCAACACTTTACAGGATTACTGCCAGCAGGTTTACCACTTAAAAATCTTCGTAAGAGAGAAGTTAAAATTAAAGCAAGCTTTTTTAGTTTGACTGTGGATTTTGTAGGATGAAAAAATACTTATTTATCTTATTTAGCCTTTGAGCTCTTTTATTTAACAAAAAACATGCAGGAAATTTTAGCAGGCTTCACATTTAGCAACACTGGCCCCTATTTTCAAAGAATTTGATTAGGGCTACTGTCAGTATATTGTATTAGTTGTAGATAAATCAGGTTAAGTCTGTAGGAGCTAGACCGAAACTCATGGCTTTTTGATTAACATGCTCTCCCAATGCTACTGACTGTATTTTGAACTGCATTACTTCATTCAAATGCAGGGTCTTTGATATACTGTAAAAAATATGTATCTGATTCCTACTTTACCTTACCAATTTAACATATAAACTTTTAAATCAACAATTTGAGCTCATTAACCTCAAGGATTCATCTTGGGAAAGCATGAAATCAAAATATTCAGGTGTCATTTGTATTGCAAAAAGCAGATGCAGAATTACTCTGTAGTTATGCAAATGTAGCAAAGCCTCACATTAGGAAACACAGTACATATCCAGCAGATTTTGCAAAGCAGCGAATTGGCAAAATTAGATGCATCCCTTTTCTGGAAAAGTGATCCGAGGATGCCCCCACCTCCCTCTTTTTGTCTTTGTGAGAAATAATCTTGGTAATGTTTTAGTGTAGGCTTTGAGAGATTGCTGTACAATGTTCGATAAACATTTTGGTGGGGCCATATGCGCGTGCAGACACACAAACACGTACGCACGCGCCCCAAAGAAAGTCAAGTGAAAGGAGGGAGATGCAGAGGGATTGTCAGCAGCTGCTGACAGATATCGCAAGAGACTTGCAGGGTCAAAGATTTGTTTTTCAGCACTGAAATCACTCAATTCCTTTTGACAACTGAGCATGAGTCTAGGGAAAAATTACACCTCTTTTAAATGCTCCAAGAGATGGCATTAAGCTTTTAGAATCCATTCAAACAAATATCTCAGTGTCTAAATGTCCTCTTGGATTAGGCAGTGGAATTGACTCAGATAAGTAAATTAGCACAAGGAGTTATTTCGCCTCTCTATCAGATATTGTTTGAAAACAACAAGGCCATGGTAAACCCTTGCAAAAAGTGAGTGGTTCATAATGAATAGTCTTAGGTGATACAAACTTATGATATTTTACTGTATTTGTTGTAAATTGTGATATGAAAATAGTGTAATTCAACAAAATCTTTTTTTGTCACAAAGCCTGGGGAGTCCAAAACCCATGATCAAAATTTCAAACTCACGCCACATTTTGATTTGTTGTGTGAAGTTAAGTACTAGTAGTGTTAGGACAGACCCTCTTTTTTTTGCTTTATTTTTATGCTGCCACATCAGGAGGCATAAAAGTACCAGTAGTTAACTAAGTAGCTGCAGAAGTTACAGTATGTTATGCAGTACCCATAACCTGCAGTACCTTTTGTTTTTTACCATTTATTCTACACATTAGTTTCACCAATCAGATGTAGAAACAATGATCACATGACTCCATTTCACCACTGGTAATAACATTGGTAAATTAATTGAAGTTGGTTCCTGCTGACATGCTGTACAGCTTTGCCCAGCTTTGTTCCAGCTGTACAGCTTTGCCCAAATTACATTACATTACATCCTGATCAACCAACAGACTTCAGTGATGTATGTGAATAAGACTCTTTCTATCCACCTGAAAGATCGAATGGGCAAAGTGTGCACACAGAGTTGTACAGATGTCCAACTTCAATCAATGTAGCGACCCTATTACCCATTTCACTTCTGAAATGAAAAGATTTTTTCCAATAAAACTGGGCACGGTTTTAATTTATGACAGACATCCAGATACCAGATTTTGGCTACAAAACATGTGAATGAAAACACTGTATAATCAGTTTGGGCTTGTACTTGGAAATGCTGTCCATGTACACGCAGTTTTATTAATATTATTATGATGATGATGAAAGTCCATCACTCATTGTGTCTGAATACACACACAGACAAACAATGGATCACAGAAGGGGTGGGATGTTGATCAGTAATGGCTTTGGATTGGCTTTGGATTGGCGTTGTCATATATCTCAACCTATGAGAGCATTTGCGTTGGGCCTAAGACTGCTGCAGCATTCTGCAACAGGAAAGAACTGGAGGTACCGGGCTTTAAAAGACAGAGTTGATAGAACCACAGTTATTTGTAACCACTGCAAAGTTTTTCTATCACTGGAGAACTTGGAGTCTGACGTAGTGTTGCTTTCATCAGTTGACAATTATTACGAAATATTGTCAACAAACCATCACGTGACATTACTGAGGCGAAACGTAAATGCTGTTCATGTGACGATAACTGTAACTAAATATATAATGTAATATTGTTGACGAAGAAAAACGAGGTGGTTTACAAAATAAAAACTATGCTAAAACGTCTCTTCATTTTCGTTGACTAAAACGAGACGAGACGTTATTTCCTCTCGTTTAATCGCGTTATTATTAGTGTACTTCTAGGATGTAGCAACGTAGACGTAGGTTTTGGTTTGTTTTGAGATGTACCGCGGTAAACCCGGACCGGACTTTTGTTTTCCTTTCTTTTCTCCCCTAACAAACTTGAACGAACTGGGCTCAATAGAGTTGAGAGTAGGGCCTGTTGTTTTTTTTATATCCTTAACTGGATCCCTTTTCTTTGGCCACCAGCTTTGGTTTCTATCCATTTTAAGAAAACTACGTAAATTGTGTTTTGAGGTTGGGTTGTGCTGAATTTTCATTTGTTTTTGGTTCTTTACAAATGTGATTGTTTTCTGGGAGAACTGCCCATTACAGAACCAAACTCTTCTTATTTTGTCAAACTTGTCTCTGACTGGCACCCCTTTTCCTGGTCAATCCTGTTACAAAGTTCTAACATGTTTGGTTGGCAAAATAAATATATCGTAAATTCACATCAGTGTCTGGAATGGATGTACATTATTCTTAGGTCTATATAAGGTAATATATATAGGTAAAAAAAATCTAATAAGATAACCTTGTTATCAAGGTATGTTACAGTATTAACATATTATGTTAATTTAGATGAAACTTTAGCTTTTGCCTATACTACTAGGTTTTTATACCATATCAACTGGGTTAAATAGAATTGCATTACTAAAAAAAGAGACCAAAATACAATTTTCATTGATTAAAACTAGAATAATATTGTCATGGATAATTCTGCATAAAATGCTCCGACTTTTAGTCGACTAAAACTTGACTAGGCTAAAAGAGTATGGATGTGACTAAGACTAATAAAAACTAAAATGATAGCTTGACGCAAAGACTAGACTAAAACTAAAATTTAGACAGGCCGCCAAAAACAACACAAGTCTGACGTATAATTTAAATAAAAAACACACGTTGATACAGCAAATCACACAGACACACACACTTAAAGGAATCATGACGCTCATGTGTTTCTTTTAATGACAGCAGTCAAATTAACAACTTTGTTTAAAAAACGCTTTTCAGGTGGTTGATTAACAGGTTCAGATTTGCGACTTGCGCTCCTTGTGTGTGTGTGTGTGTGTTCGCCATGCACATCAGAGCGAGCGACAGAGATCAGAGGAGAAAAAGAACTGCGTCTATGTAGAGACAGAAATCACATAAGATAAATAACATGAGGCTGTTAGTTAGTTAGTTTAGTAAAATAACAAGGTACAGGCCTGTGGTTACACACAGGTTGTTAGATGGACGTTAATGTCCTGGCAAATAGTTTTGGTTTTCTATTTAATTTGATTACATTAATAATCAAATTAAATATTATAGCAATTTAGCATATATATCCGTATATATACATGCACTGGATTTGCTTTGTTGGTTTGTTTTGCTTGTTGTTTAGTCTAACTCCAGAAATCGGATAACGATCAGATTTTTTGTGAGCTTGTAAACAGGCCCCATGTAGTTTTGGAAGAATAGTAACATTTACCTAAGACTTGCAGAGCTGCAGATCCCGATCATATATTGATGTATCAAACAACTCCTTAAAAAGATACAACATAACACAACATAATATTTTACTTTTAGTTTTAGTCAGTTTTTAAAAATACATCTGAAAATGGTCAAAGTCTAACTCTAAAAACAAAACCTCTCTCACATATGCTGATGGGTCTGTAGATTCATCTGCTTCCTTCAGACAAACTCCATTAATGTTGCTCTATTTCACAATACAGAACAAGCAACTCTTATCAAAGAAACAAATTAAATTTAAGTGCAACTAGAGTACTCAAACACAGTTGATCCTTCTGGCAGAAATGAGCAGTGTGAATTTGGGGTGAAGAGTGTTTGAGGTCTGAAGTAGAATTCTGACACAAGTTGTCATATGGGGTCAAGGATGACCTGATTAGATTTTGGTAGTCACAGGTTAAGGTCACTGTAACCTTATGTTTGTCCTATTCTCATTAATGCTATATCTCAGAAACGCCTGGAAAAGGAATTTCGTTTCAGCTGGCACAAACATGCATAATATACTAGGACTGATGCATAAGGTTATGTGAATATGAGTTTGATGTGTGTAAACTACAACGTCACTGGTTAGAGGAGGCATACAACCGCAAAGTTGTAAATCTAGTTTAATTCTAGTAAATTCTATTTATGGCACTTGTGAACTATGCAGTTCACAGTCCCCTTATTTAAACAGACAGCATATTGTACAACCTAGTACTAGTAGAGCATAACCCAGTCCCCAGCTTGACGATGTAAAGCACCTAAGTTAGCCAGTGAAATATATGCAAGCATGCATTCCTGGTACCTCTAATGTAATGTGAACTGAATATCTTTACTATTTCATAACTACAAATAACCTAACTCATTTTCTGTTAAGTGTTGGACAGTAATGCAGGAATTACTGTTGCTGAATTATCAGGAAATTAGGGCTTATAACAAATTCAATAGGGAAATATGAGCTTTTCTTTCCACCTGCAGGGAAGTGAATTACTTTATCAGCCCCTCAACAAAAGCCTGCTAAAAAACATGTAAATGTGTTCTATGAAAATATAGAAAACGCAATCGCAAAATGTGGATTAAAGAATCGAATTGATGTTGTTTGTGATGGTAATTTATGTATTGGTGTTATTTTTTTTCTACCTGGGATTTAAGACTTAGTTTCTCCTTCCTACCCCCCTCCACAGATTATGTAATGTTATCTATAGAAAATCACTTGATGAGGATTATCTCAGCTAGCATCAATGAATTATGCACTTTTTATTGTGTATCTACTAGCCTGGAGCATGAATACAGAAGTCAGAGGTCAGGTTATTTAATTTGCTGATCCCATTGGTCAGTTCTTTAAGGTATCCATAACAGTATCCGAGTATTGTTTCTAGTAATGATGTTATCCTGAAATAGGCTTATTTAGGTGGTTGGTTGTGGTACCTGGTGAGCTCCAGGATGTGACAAGATCTGTCCTGACCCATCAGGTCAGAGATCAACCTCTGTCTCCCTTTAAACCCTGAGACGATGGTCCACCATCTGTGACTCAGACAGGAAAAGGTTAGCCTGTCTTCTCCTGTAGTCGCTATGTCTGCTCAAACAAGACGCCCCCCGCTCCACACACACATATAGTACATCGAAGAGCACAGATGTCAAGACAATATGTAGCGGGCATAAAGAAATAGAATTACTACACACCCAAATTAATATTTTATTTGGTTTTTGCATTTAATAGACTTAATTCCAGATCTAAATAGTAATGAACTCTAGCAGAATATCTAATGTAAACCTTAAAAAACCTAAATGCCCAATCTATTTAGAAGCTGTAAGTGAACTGCTGAGTCTTGTCCTGATGAGCTGGCTCTTCTATGTTGTGCCATGCACTCATGGAGCTGCTGTTTGTTTTTTGTACAGATTACATTCCTCACGGCACTGAACTGCATATACTACGTTGCTCTGTTTGTGTCTGGGTGTTTTGTCCTTGTGATGGACCAGTTTCGGTCTCAGTGTGTTGCCTTGTTTGAAAGGTACCAGGCAACACACTGAGATTTTCAAGATTGAACGACCCTCATTAACATCTTTAAGGAACTATTACAAGTTCAATTGCCACTGACAAACCCTTTTTTGGGATAACCATGACTTGGATGACTGAGAATCTTCACATACATTTAAATAGCCTAAATGTATGTATTTTACTTAAATATATACTATGCTTGAATAGATACTGAAATATTCATGGCCTAAAATTAAACAGGGTTTTCTCCAGTCCACCTCATCTTCTGCCTGTCATTTCCATTACACCAGAGACTCAAGTTCTGCTCTTTTTAAACATTTTATGGCCCAGTGTAGACATAAAGGCCTCATTTTCATTGCGACTTTTTAGTGTAACTTTTTAATCACTGGTACTTATCTGTGGAATATCATTTTGCTGAAGAAATACCATTTTCTTAACATGGTCCACTTTTCTCTCATGTCCTCAAGCCACAAGACTTATAATTAGACCTCATAGTCAGGGTTGCTGCTACTTTTTGTGAAGTAGCCAGCTTGCTGTGTCAGAAGATGATGTCCTTTGGGTCACTTCAAAATGTATTGTCTTCTTTAAAAACACTTTCTGGAACAAAGTTTTATGCACGGATTAGACCAAGATTGACTTTATAGAGGAGATAGAAAGGTCAAGTTATACAGAAATATTTTGGCTAGCATTTACATTGAAATCTTTACCGACCTGAACCTTTTAGAGGTGAGATAAAATAGCAACTGACATGACTTGGGATCATTTTCACCACCCTTAGATTCTTGACAGGATACTTCACCTTACTTTTACTGAAGTAAATCCACCAACATACAGAAACACAAACAGGCACAAACGCAGTGCCTATGTACTACACTTCTGTCAGGTGCCCCCAGCTTAATGGGTGCAGTAACTGACTCTGCAGGGCACAGTGGTCGGGTTCCAGCTGGGTCACCTGACCAAGTAGCCATGGAAGCCCCCCGTGGTGAGAGAAGCCACAAGAATGAACACTGTTACAAAATAAATGGAGATTTTCTGCCTGCTTGTAGCCAACCAAGCTTACAGAGGGAGAGAGCAGCGAGAAGGAGAGAAAGATGAAACTAGGCTGTGTGGGACACAAAGCGCTACTCGTGCAGGGAGGGATTAGCCGCCGCTAAATGAGCTACTGATTTTGTTCTGAAGCAAAGATCACACAGCTTTCACTTGAAGGCTTGTGGTTGTCACCTCTTTGTGTAACTTGTTCTGTAATCTTCTGAAGCCAGGATGATATCCCTCATCACTGTTCAGTTCAAATGTGAATGTGTCTGCTCAAACCACTGAACTTTCATTTCTAATGTGCGTTTTGCATTTTGTTTTGCACTTAACTAGCTGGCATAAAATTGCTCATGTTTGTAGCACTGAGAGCAAGTGAGACTGTGTGTGTTTAGACTGTGGCTGTTGCTTCTGCCTGAGTGGAGAGAGTAATATCGTGTATTTTTAATGTTATGGTCACATACAAACACATTGCACATTCACATCTAGGTCCTTAAACACACACATGCACAGAGAGGTAACACACATTCAAAGTCACACATGCAGCCGTGCAAATTCAATCATCAACAGAAAATGCACTATTAATAGACATGCATGAATAGGTGACATAACACAAACAAACTGGAGATGTTGTGTTTGGCAATACATCAAGGTTCCACATTTACAGAGTTTGATTAGTTCATTATAGGCTAAGCCTAAGCCTTCTGTCAAAGGCTTGCTGGATAACCAAACCAGCACCTACAGTAGTCAACTGGAAGGTTTTCAGGTAATGGGCGAGCCTTTTAAAAAAGTTAATTATGGAATTTCTTGCCTCTAGTCATCAGTAGTCGTCAGTTATGTTGTACTGATGTAATGTTGGTACGACGCAAATAGCAATTTTTGACTATAGTAATGCATTTTAGACCAAGACAAAGAGTTGCCAAGTTAACTAGTAGTAGGCTGGACCAGAAAATCATTCTCATTTTATTGCACTTGTAGAGCAGTCTTCTACAAACCCCACGGTCAGTAGTTTGACTTCTGATTCCCCTTAGTTAAATATCAAGGTGTCCCTGAAATGCAGCTACCTGTCGACAAAGAATTTCCCAAGGGAATTCATAAAGTATCTATTTTTATTAACTACCTAACACACCTCACAATCAGGACTTCGTGGTGATAGGCTGAGGAGAAACCACTGCTATTATAGACCTTTAAGAAGAAGATAATTTCTTGGGGCAAGGAATGGAAATTAAACCCATGAACACATCTACACTTTAGACTGTTTAGTCCAAATCAGATCTTTTTGGTCCACCATGTCTTGTCTTTGTGATATGGAGTGAAAGTGAACAGATAGTATTTGTGTGTATGGTTCCAATTGTAAAGTATTTAGGAGGAAGTGTGATGTGACGTATGTGTGTTTGCTGATGTCACTATTGGTGACTGGTTTAGAATTCACACATAACCAACATGACTACCACAACATTGGTAGTACTATATAGTACACTATATATATATATATATATATATATATATCTCTATATATATAGAGAGAGA
>JAUYWH010000022.1:7129210-7150499 GCA_034779795.1 Ctenopoma multispine | reverse complement strand
TATATATATATATATATATATATATATATAGAGAGAGAGAGAGAGAGAGAGAGAGAGAGAGAGAGAGAGAGAGAGAGTTGCATATGATAATAAAGACATTACATTTTTTCTTATTCTAGAACAATGAAGGAAATGTTGCTAGTAGCTTAACGAAGTGTACAAAGAATGAGAAACAACAGATATAACTACAACAGAAGAGGACAAGGTAAAGAAAACATAAACATAAAAACTACAAAGAATAAGCCCAACAAAAACCTCAGAACAGAATCAACTTAAATCAGTCATCAAATGAGATCAGGGAGTAGCAAGACATGAGTTCAGAGCAGCAGTCTGATAGTGAGGGAGCATCTTAGTGGGCCTTAATTGTGTGGCTTAAACACTTAATACTAATAAAGAGACTGATAGTGCCATTTTCTACAAAGCCACCATGGGACAAGAGATTTCCAAAGCTCTAGATCGCTGGACTGCTGAGTAACGATGGCCAGTTCAGAAACGTGTTTGGTGAAGACTGATATGTGGACAGGACCCGGTGTGACAGCATCATTACCAGGGCGGGTGATCTCATAAGAGTCCTTGGGATCCAGGTTGGATAGAAGACTGATATTTGGGCTGTTAGTTAGTTAGGCCCAGATTCTTCTGAGTTAGGGTTACGATTTGGCCCAATCACTGTTGCTTGCTACCTAATTAGTGTTTTGGTATAGTGTTGATTCTACAGTATTATTCTATAATATTCTATGTAGCCTACGACAGTGTTTCAAGTCATTATTGTAAAAATGATCTTAAATTTCAGTTTGCAACTTAAAATGTTCTCCATTCACTTTTCTGACAGCACTATGGTTTTAATATGTCTACATGGATATGGGGTTTTCTAGCTTTGAGTATGGTTTCATTCTAACTCATGGTGAAGGATAAGCAATTTGAAAGAGATGTGCCACCCTTTCTCAATCTCTCTCTCCCTTTTTTTCATTTATCTCTTTCTGTCTTCATAAAGAGTGTCCTAGATTTTTTTTCCCCTCCTAGTCAGGCAGAGAGAGGGGCTAAAGATCTGAGGCGTTTTTCTCCTGCTAAGGCAGCTACTTGACACTGCGTTGATTCCTATTGACTTCAATAGAGCAGGTGGACGTTGTGTGTGTGTGTGTGTGTGTGTGGGAAGATATGTGAAAATGTCAAGTGTAGCTCATCAGTGAATGTATCATCTAGCTTGTCTGCCACTTAACGTGATCCTCACCTTCCCACTTGGCGTTACCTCTGTCGCCTTCTCTGCCTCGTCGATCCACTTATTTTATTTACAGCACAGTATGTAACATCCAGATTTTTTCTCATTTTAAAAAAGCCAGCCTTAAACTTTTTCTGTTTTTGTTTCCACTATCTCTAATTAATGGTGGTCGTGTCTAAAACCAGCGGATCATTTTCTTAATCCTCAGCCAGCCTCCGCTTTTCCACATTACTCATTTCATGTCCTCATTTGAGCCTCCAACTCTTTTTGAGCTACATGCAAGAATCCATAGACAGAATTGTTGACAATGTTATCTTTGATTGAGGTGAAAACAATACATTGTTTTGAAAGTAGAATATTTTCATATGAGTCGTGTGCACTTTATTGCCATATAGGTCGGTGGAGAAGAAGACAAACAGGTAGATGTTTCAGAGCTTTATTTGCACTGCAGACATTTTTTTATTCCTGTACCCTGGCTTTTCTCTCTTCCTCTCCCTCAATCTCTCTCTCTAATTTTTTCCCCTCTCTCTCTCTCTCTCTCTCTCTCTCTCTCTCCTTCTTCTCTATCTCTTGTTCCCTGAGGAGCACAGCTGGGAGAGGCAGATAAACACACGGGGGCACGGGGCTTAGCACCCACCCTCCTTCCACAATGCCACGCTCTTCTGTTCAAAGGCCCCATCCAAAAATGAGAGGGGCTAAAACCGAGCTGAAAATCACAGGGAGAGGAGGCAGCTGCAGAGAGAGAGAGAGAGAGAATATACACGTACAAATAAAGAGAGATGTTTATCTGGTGGTGTTTGTGATAATAAGAAGGGGGAATTTGTTCTGGTCACTTCTCTTCTACCAAACACATGCTATGGTCTGCATGTACAGTATTTATGAGACCTGTAGGCTGCATATAATTTGTCTGTGCAGACATAGGATTGCATTTTGTGTGTTTGTGTGTGGCCTATCACGTCTCAACACAAACCAAAGACAAAAGAGTGTGGAACTCTAGAGAAATTCCCTGCAGATGTTCCAGCTGTGAACCTTGACAGTCAGGTAAGCAGCATTCAATCTACATGTGAGGCCCAAAGCCGTGGTAAACAAGTAGAAATTGAAGTCTTTGGTTTATCATACAGCATTTGCTTTGATCTGGACTGCTCTTATTCAGCCAAACCTCTTCAGAGTAGCTATTTGTAGCCACTTAGCTTTAATGTAAAAACTATTTGGATAATAAACACTGTGCTGAGGTCACTTGTATACATGAGATTCAGTATATACCAGCCAGTAAATATACCAAACGTGTTTTCTCCAACAACTAACTTATTACAAAAATCTCATTTTAATTCATGGTTCTCTCTCTTCACTGTACTGTAGCCACCTAAGTCTAAAGTGTGAATTCACTGTTCCTAAGAGAGTCTTTGGATTGAATCGTCCTTTAACGTTGCGCTCATCAGAAATAACAGAGATTTGATGAATGGTTCTCTTAAACCCACAAGTCAGCCAAGGTGGCACAAACCACCTGATAATATATTTCTTATAGTCCACCAAGGTTTCATGACATACGTTTAATGGCTAAGATGTCAAACTAGAATCTAACTAGACCAAAGAAGAAAATGCAGTCTCTTTTGAAACAGAAATAAAAATATAAAAACTGGACGGTCTGATATACACTGCTGCTATAAAATCTAAGTGTTCCACAGATGAAGCTTGTGACACATGATCTACTTAATATCAGCAAATGCTTCCCTGCTTAGTTTATGTTTGTACATTGTGAGTGCAAACTTGCAAACACATGCACCATGCACTTCAAGAACACTCTCACACAAATTCACAGTGTGAACGTGGGTTGTACAGCTTAGTGGTCTGATAGCACCCTCTTGAGGCTAAAGGGCCTTTAAAACAACAAGAAACACTGTATGTCCTCCCCAGCTGCTGGCAAGTTGCACGTCCAGCTGCCTGTAATAGGGGAGAGGGGAGGCTAATGCTAACCAGGCGTCCGGTCTGATTATGGTGATCATAGCTGTGAGAATTCTTGAGGCTATCAGAGCTTTATCTGAAAAACTGGGCTGAGAGAGAAAGAGTGTGTGCGTGTGTGTGTGTGTGTGTTAGTGTGTGCGTGTGTGTGTGTGTGTGTGTGTGTGTGTGTGTGTGTGTGTGTGTGTGTGTGCGTGTGTGTTAGTGTGTGCGTGTGTGTGTGTGTGTGTGTGTGTGTGTGTGCGTGTGTGTGTGTGTGTTGGTGCGATATTATAGGTTTACTGTGTGTTGATGTTTGTTTGATTATTAACTAGAAGCCTGATCCTGACTCTGGATACAGCCAGTTTTAACTTATACCACACGAAAACCTGTTGAGTCGCTGAAGAGGTGGCATATTGTTCTGTTCTCCACTGATGTGTGTTTCCTCTACATTTAACCTTAACCTCTAACTCAAGCCATTTATATTGTGACTTTGGGGTAACACTTTTGGAATAGGATACAGAATCTGATACTACAGTAATCAATGAATTTCCTGTTTTTCTAGGAAAAATAAAGTGAGAAGGTAAATCACTGAGCTGGAAATTACATTCCTGTTACTGTTTTACTCAAGTATATAATCCTCATGTGATCTGTTTGATTTGAGTCAGTATGACACAGAACCACAGATGTGGCTTTGCACAATTTGCTCTTGCTTGCAACAAAACTTTGTGACTGGGAGTACTTTCAGTCGTCTTTTTAGCAATGCACTCCTCGAATAGCCGCCGGTAGTGTTGGCTATTTGTTGTTGCTACAATTCGACAGCAGCTCTTGCAAATTAACTTTTTTGTTTGGTGTCTGTCACTTCGACGTTGAAATAATTCCATAGTACCAAAGTGCTTCCTTGTTATTAATTTGCCCAATGATCAAAATCTGTGTATTGTTCATCTAAAAAATAAGGCTACTAGTTTTCTAGGGTACATCACAGTATCTGTTCTACTGACAGCTTTGAATCAATGTGGATCTGATGACATTGTAAGAATATTACATGGTAGAGGTGGTTGAACATGAGTGCTCTGTTGTCTCAGTTTAATCTGCCGTAAAGTCATTGTCACAGGCATATTTTTTCTTTTCTTCCTTTTTGCAGCTCTTTGCTATTTTTGCATTTGCAACATGTGGGGGCTACTCTGGGCAGCTGCGAGTTAGCGTTGATTGCATGGAGAGGGCCAGCAGCAACCTCAGCATCGGCATTGACTTTGCTTACCCTTTCAGGTGAGCGCGCTTCAACTCAGCCTATCCTTTGTTTTGCTCTCTGTCTCTACATGCATGTCATGTCATGTATAAATAGATGCCATGAGTATGAACCTGTGCCAAATCTCCCTCTAATGCAGTGCATGTTGATGACACTGTTATGATTGCACTCACTGTTTCCTGTCAGTGTTCAGAATACAGTATACGTAATTTCCAGGTCCTACAGTGCTATAGACCCTTCTTTGATTTAGTAGGATTTGAGTTCTGAACATTTCTGCGTGTGTTTTTGTCAGGTTGTACCAGATGTCCTTTGAAGCACCCATGTGTGAGGGCATGAGGAGGGAGCGTGTGTTTCTCATCGGAGACTATTCATCCTCTGCAGAGTTCTTTGTCACCATTGCCGTCTTTGCCTTCTTGTATTCCCTCGTCGCCACCGTCGTCTACATCTTCTTTCAGAACAAGTACCGTGACAACAGCCGAGGACCGCTCATTGTGAGTAAAGTGCCCTCTGACCTTCAACCTTTTAATTACAGTGTCAATCGGTTATTTTAATTTTGCATTTGACATCATGTACCAATTCATCCAAGGAGGCATAATGTCAGATATAACACTATCAGCTGAACGATAAACATGTCTATACTGTGTCTCTCGTCTCTCACATGCCATCAGGACTTTGTAGTGACTGTGGTGTTCTCCTTCATGTGGCTGGTCAGCTCCTCTGCTTGGGCAAAGGCTCTGTCAGATGTGAAAGTGGCCACTGATCCAGATGAGGTGCAGCTCCTCATCTCTGCTTGCAAAGTTCAGACAAACAAGTGTGGCTCTGTGCATGGTCCTCGCTGGTCCGGACTCAACACCTCAGTGGTAGGTCTCACAGAATATGTATAATATACATTAAGAATGAATAAATAAATAAATAAATAAATACATTTGACAAGAATATGAATCTGCATGGAATTTGTAAAATGCAGAAATTTTATATGGCTTTTTCTCATTGTCTCTCTTCAGGTTTTTGGGTTTCTCAACTTTGTTCTATGGGCTGGAAACATCTGGTTTGTCTTTAAAGAGACCGGTTGGCACAAGGGAGCTTCAAGACTTACAAGCGGTGCAGCTGAAAAACAGAGTGGTACCTTTAACCAGCAGCCCTACAACCAGGGTGGCTTTGACCAGTCAGGGAGCTACAACACCCAGGGAAACTTCAGCCAGCCTTCTGAGTACAGCCAGGTGGGAGGACCCACCTCCTACTCCAATCAAATGTAGCCATGCCTTTACCTTTTGTTTACACCAGGGTAATCAGGTGGTGATAGAAGGAAAGTAGAGTTAACTCTCAGCTAATGCTCAGTTTGTTGTGCAGACAACAAAAAAGATGATCATTAAAAAAAGGTGTCAAGGTACATATATTGTAGATACCATTATTGTTTGGTATTGTACAAAGTTATTAGACATAGTCTTTTATTCCTTCTCTTTCTGAGGTATTGTTTACTGAGTGTTGTATTTGTTGTAGTTTGAAACATATTAGTGACAGTTTCTCTTTCTGTGTTTGGTGACTGACATTCACTGTTTCGACTGGATTTCTATTTAAACTGGTTTGCACTCCGTGATCAAAGGAAGAAGTGATTTCTGTCTACATAATTCAAGTGAAAGTTTTGAAGTGCATGGTGTCGTATGTGTTAATATGAACTTTCTGTGAAACTACTGGAAAAAACGTTTTTTCTCTGAAGGTTTACAAAATTCACACTGCCCTGATTCATTACTGAAACTTTATTTTGATCAGTACTATTGCTTTTTAAAAATCTAAACTGAAATGTATTTTCATAATATGTGTACCTAATTAGCAAACAGATTCAGAATACAATTTAAGGAGATTTTTCTGTTGACATAGATTTGTTACAAATATATTTTAACTTTTGTCTGACATTTGTTTTGATACTGTCAGAAAGTTTAAATAACTAAAGCAATAACTGCAAAAAAGCAAACTATACAGGGGTTGTGCAAAAACAAAGTACAGTATGCAACCATTGTAGCATGTTGTTTGCCTCTGAGGTTTTAATTGCTGTATATGCACAGGTACGTTATAATCACATTATAATTTCTATAATATTATGAAGAGGGAGATTGTCTCCCTTGTTGTTTACAAGTGGCCACTTCTGCTACAATTTACTGTGACTGTTTTCATTCTATTCTCAGACTACTGGAAAAATTATAAACATATGTTATACCTCTCTAAAGCATGTTCAAAGTATCAATTTACACAGTTAAAGCCCAGCAAAAAAAACAAAAAAAATATCAATATCACAGTTATTAACAGATAAATAGTGAATAGTGGGCTCATCTGTACATAACTTATACTGAGCTTTGGTTTAATATAAAATCACCATTTAGCTTTTGAACTTTTAAAAATCTGTGCAATCCATGTGAAGTAATCATTAAAGGATAATACTCTGTTTGTTTACATTATAATGACTTCTTCCACCCTGTTTCTTGACCTCCTAAGCATGTGGCTTGCATCAGTGTAGTAATGCAGATCCATGTATGTATAATAGTCTGACGTCCATGATACATGTATAAGGGTCAATATACTGAGCGTGTATGATACAGGTATTCCTGCTAATAAAGACGCACAAATTTCTCCATAACCAGAACGTCCTTGTCTATTTGCTGAATCTCGTTGTTGATCCATCACTGTTTGGTTGACCTTTGACCTCAGACTTGGCCTAAGCTGGTTTTCATAAAAACGATGTTTCATGGTCTATGAGACTCTTTCAGGTACAATGTGAAGCGCACAGTAACAAGCTGAATTTCTAGCTTTCTGTTAAATGGCAAGAAGTCATGTTCAGTACTTTACAGACATTACTGTCCAACTAATGCCTGTAGTTAGGAATTATTGTTATATGTGCCCCTAAAGCCAATGAATGTGTCAGTTTCAGTGTGCGTTTTGTTTGTCAGTTTGACACATCACATGTGCTTCCTAGAGAGGGATACTCTCACCAGAAAATCTAATTACTAATGAATAACTCATTAGTTCCCTGCTTAGAGGGCACTGGTTGTGAAATTAAACTTCCAAATCTATCAAATATGACACCAGCACCATGAGCAATGTCACCACTTGTAATACAAATGATGTCAAAGATGGCTTCACTTCACTCTTCAGACTGCACAGCTACACTGTACTGTACATACGTTTGTTAATTTGTCGTCATTCTGGAGTGCATCATGTTATGAGGTGTTTCTATTGTCGGTAAAAATTCTCAGTCATTCAGGTGAAGTTATCTGGAAGTCGAGTCATTGCAACTGGACTTCTTTCATGTGACGTGTCTTCCTTCTTCTTGGCTTGTATAGAGGTGGGGATGTTTTCTGCCCTGTGGTTTAGAGTCCTGATGACTCCTAGTTTGTGTTGCAATGGGTGGTGGGAGTCAAACAGCAGGTACTTGTCAGTGGGGCTGTGTGATTTGGGAAAAATAATTTCGAATAATTGCAATTTCTCTGAAAGATATTGTGATTTGATTTGCAATTTTATTAAAGTCAAGGTTCAGCTGCAATTTTTTGCAGCTCACTCTTAATTAAAGGAGTACAACCACCCTTTAACTGTAGACGCCTTAAGTACCTTGTAGTCTAGTACAGTGGTTTTCAAACTTTTTACACCGGGTACCACAATGGTGTTGTTAGACATTTTAGCAAACAAAAGTATTTCTAGGCTAATGAAACATAGCGATGATGTCTTTATTAAACACAATTAAGTGTTAGGTGAGTAAGGAAAAATTAAGTGAAAGGGATTTGTTTAAGCAATAACCCCGAGCAAGTGTTTCCTGTAGGTGTGGATTAGATCTGATCCAACAACCTCCTCTACCTCCTAAACCACAGACCCTCGTCTGGCCAGAATCTCATCACAACCAGCTTTCTCGACTGGGGGGGGGGGGCATCGACTGGGTTCGAGCCACCCAGAGACTAGGGTCGCCACTGACTCATTACTTTAGTTAGTAACTGGTATCAACATTTCCGTGAGCACCTGAAGGGAACTCAGCACGGTCGGCAGTGTCCTATGTGGCCAGCAGGAGACGACATTAATCCGGGTGAACGCTCCCACCGCTTTTAAAAAACACCACAGAAGCAAGCGGCATCCTGAGATGTTCTCATCTTTGAAAACGCCAGCACCACAGCAAACATGGACTCTCTGACGCATCTGAACGCGTTTATTTCTGAGCGGCTCACAGCTGCGGCTGTAGAGATTTTCGGGGCGGTGGAGGAAACGCTGATAGAGTATCGGAGAGAAATCAGCCGATCTAAGCAGGAGATAGATCACCTGCGGTCACTGGTGCTGTGGCCTGAAGTCAGATTACATAGAGCAGGTATGTAGATTAGATTACACTCTGTGATGAAGATGAATATTTGTCATTTGTTTATTATATAAATACATGTCAGGTTATATCTTTTTACTTTTGTGATGTTGCTGTCAAATTGAGGCATAGTCTATTTTCAGTAGACATCTTTATTGATAAATATAACTTGGGATCAGTGCAGACTGACTGACTCACACTCCTCTATACTGTTTCTTGTCATTCAACAGCTCATCAGCTCAGTCCTCTTTGCTGTGATAAGAAGTCTTCTACTGAGCGCTGCTATGAGAAGGACCAGGCTCCAGATGTGAGCCCAGAGAACCAGGTCACCCTGCATGTCAAAGAGGAACATGACCGGAGGACTGATAAGCGAGGATCATCCTGTAGGCAGCAGTGTGACACCGTCATGTCTCCTCAGATTGTGAAAAGAGGTCACAGAGATCTGTCCTTGCACCTGTACAGAATATTACACAGTGAACAAACAGCTGATATCAAAGCTGAGCCTGATAATGATGAGTTTCTAACATCTCCATCAAGCAGAGAGGCAGAGATCCACTGTGGACTTCAGCAAGAATCTCTGAAAGGTGAGAAGAGGACTGGAGAAAAAGTGTAACACAACAAATCAGATCTCAAATAAATGATCTTGTTATTGTAACAGTGTAAAAGAGGTATTTCAAAAAAATTTCTTTCATGTGTTCTCTTTTGTAGACTCACTTGAAATCACTGATCATGCCCAGGACTGGTCTGACAATCATCAGTACCCTGATCAAGACTGGAGCCCCTGTCAGGAGCCTGAGGACCCTGATCCCCCTCAGGTCAAAGTGGAAAAATGTACGTCATCTAGTCCTCTGGAAGAGATGGAGCACACGTACGAGCTTCCTCCTAAGTCAGAGGGGAGTGTTTATGATGAGTCTCACTCTTCCTGCCGCGACCAAACATTTCACTCAACAGAGGAAAAAAGAAGAGATGCTCAGAGAGAAGGCAGCGAACTGTCCAGACTCACCCGAGTTTCTCAGCCCCTGTACTCAGTCAGTCCACACTGTCGTGCCCCTCAAGATGAATATGATGAGAATGCAGAAGGTGTGGCGAACAGAGAATCAATTCACGTTCACCCATCAGCAGGAACACGGAGAAAGAAAAGGAAAATCTCCAACTTGTGCTACAAGGAAAGTATTGACAGTATTGCAGTGGAGGAAGATGTAAACGATCTGACCAAGGAGAGAAGACACACTTGTCCCATCTGTGCAAAACGTTTCAAAGAGTCAAGCCATTTGAAGGAGCATGTGAGAATCCACACAGGCGAGAAGCCGTACCAGTGTAAGCTCTGTGGTGTGAACTTCAGGCAGAGTGGAGCTTTGACTTTGCACATGAGAATCCACACGGGAGAGAGACCATACCAGTGCAGTGACTGTGGTCGTCGTTTCAATCGTAAAGGTGACATGGAGTCTCACATGGTGACGCATACAGGTGAAAGGCCCCATCTGTGCATGGTGTGTGGGAAGAGCTACAGACGGAAGAGCAACTTAAACACACATCTAAAGATCCACGCAGAGAGCAAAAAGGATTAAACGCAACCGTTGTAATAGTTTAAACAAAGGTTGCCAGAGACAGTGTTAGTATGATGCCTGCAGTGTGCAGTTTTAAGTAATTTCTCCAAGAAAACAGCAGAGACAAACATCTGTAAACTAATTGAATCAGACCAGGACAGACCAAACACGTTCTCTCTCTCGTCTCTGATCTCCCCTCACCTCGAAAACACTTTTCAGTTAGGTGTACACACACAATAAGGAGCCATATGCTGAGAGAGTCAGCCAGATTGTGGTACCGAGAAAAACCATCAGGAGGTACATTTAGATTTTTCCTTTGGAGCTTTGACCAGTGTTATGTGTTAATGTGTGTGTATATGCATACATTCTGATTCAAATCAATATGTTGCATTTGGGTAGCTAGTTTTTTTAAATCTTTTAATTTCAGCATATTTTTTAACTGACTATCTGTTCAGCTGGGGAACATTGTTTGACATTTAGCAGCTAATGTGGCACAACTGGAAAATATAATTATTCATAAGTTGTCCAGAAACATCGCTACATATCAGTTTAGCAACTTTTAAATACATCAACCTTATAAAGTGACAATCTGTTAATGTTTTGTTTACAGCTCGTAGTGCTGTCCCACAAATGTCTCACTGTGCATATTTAATCTGAGTCCTGTTAGATTATCGGTCCACTTGTTGTTTGGTAATTGCTCCCACCTAACAAATGTATTTTAGAGGTAGCTCATTTTATTATAATTTTAAAAAGCCATTAATAAATAATGGTATATAAGTTTATAATATAGTGCCAGAAATGTTGAGAATTGCTTTGACACTGACAGTATTTTATTTATTAAACATGCAACTGTGTTTAATTTGCTGATGTGTTTGTTGCCTTGATAATTTTGATAAAATTCTAAATTGATGTTCATGTTTATTTGGTTTGTTTGATTGACTCGAAGTCCATAACCTGACTGTACTGTAACCTTCACAAACACCAAAATGCACATTTAATAGACATAAGTAAAAAAAAACATTTTTAACATGACATATTAGAGTTAAATAAGAAAGATCTTTGTACCAGCTCTCTGCGGCTTTCCGCCACTTCCGCTTTCACACGCTGTCAAAATTTCCCTCTTTCGTCATCGTCGTTTATCCAATAACCTTTCTGGGCGTTTTCTCAAACCAATCAGCTCATAGAGCCCATTCTTTAAATGTCACTCCGTTTATGCCATTCTGCCTTTCAGACCTAGGCTTGTTCAACCCTCCTCCACCCCATCACCATAACATTTTGATAAAGGTGAGATTTTGTTTGCCTTTAATCTCAAGCCATTTAAACTCTTTAGGTTGCCATTAGGACAGGCAGATAATGCTCTTAGATCTGTCTTGCCACAGTTTGCCATGAGAATGATGTCCCAGTAATTAAATATTCTCATTTGTGTGTCATTTGTATGACATTAGTTGTTTGTGTATACTTTCTAAGCTGAACTGAATTAAATCTATATAAAATTAACGTGTGTATTTCTACAATACTTGAACCATAATTTTTTTTAATTACAATGGTGGCAATGGAAAGTAGAAATAAAAGTTTAAAAAAACGGGGTGAGGCGATTGAGTGAATGTACTTGTGTTAATTTGGGTTATGAGGTGGTGAATGTGCTTTTGTAACTTGGGAAAACATAATTCATTTTATTGAGTTTCACTCAGTATAATAATTTTCACTCTTATGGAATAATATGTTGGATGTAATCATTAAATGTCAAAACCAGTGTTGTATAGTAACGAAGTAAAAATACTTCACTACTGTACTCAAGTATGGTTTAGGAGTATCTGTACTTTACCTGAGTTTTTATTTTATTTCATCAACTTTCACTTAACTACATTTTCTAATTTAATTTCATACTTTTACTCCGATACATTTTCAGCGCGGAGTGTCGTTACTCGTTACAAAAATCTAATGACACGAAATGAGATGATTTAGAGAAGGTTGATTTAGTTTATGTGAAGCAACAATTTGAAGCTGGAAGCTGACGGTGAATCCCTCCATTGTTGATGTGAGCACTGAGCAGAGATGGAGGAAGAAAAAAGCGACAGCAGCGTCGCTACAAACTTGGGATAACTTAACAATGAACATGCTGAGTAAACATCCATATATATAATGTTTAGACAGTCTGTTGTTATTAACATTTACTTGTACTTGTACTTTCATTACTCAAATACAGTTAGTTATACAATACTTATATATAGGGTATCTGTATACAACACTGCTCAAAACCTAGGAACTTGTTATAAAAAACAGTTTAACCAAGACCTGATATTTCCTGCACAACGCAGAAAAACGAAACTAAATTAAGCTTCAGTTTTTTACAAACTGTGGGCTCAGGTTTCACACTCACACTCCTATCAGCATCAGTCACATCAAACTTAAAAGCTGCCTTTGTTAAGGAGTCTGTAGTCTGCCTACGCTTATCAGCGACCCCCATTATTTCTCTTCATTTCTTTTTCACAGGTGACAAGAAGTTATCACCATGAACACTCTGAACCAACAGTATGAGGAGAAGGTGCGTCCCCGCATTGACCTCATTGACTCTCTTCGCTCTCTGGGTGTAGAGAAGGACTTGGCGCTGCCTGCTATCGCCGTGATTGGGGACCAAAGTTCGGGGAAGAGCTCTGTGCTGGAGGCGCTGTCAGGGGTGGCTCTGCCAAGAGGAAGCGGTATGTACAAACGAAACAAACAGAAGAACGTATATAATACAACAGTAGTGTTCCGTTCAAAATTAATTAATTATGACTTAAAAATGCCAACTTGTGGAAAACCACAGCATAAAGACAAATGAACATTTGACTAAAAACGTTATTAAAAAGCCAAATTAGGAGATAGACAGAAGAACATTTTCGAGTATGTGTATAAGGAAGCAGACATTACGCTGCCTAAAGAGGGGAGGAAAGAGGAAGTATCCTAACTGACATTTTAAAATATTTAAAAATGTTTTATCTGCCATTGTAATAAAGTCTTTTAAATATGATGAATTACTTAAATACAACCTCAATATGTTATAATATATAATAAACTATTGCAACAGCACCATCTGCTGGAAAAGTCCACCTCCATCTGTCCGTAGGTAGTGAGAGCTCATGCTTAGAGGTGACCTGATTACTAATTTAGATTGTTCCAGGGATGGCATATCAGGAGGGATGGTGGAAGCAGGGACACTCTGGTAGAGCTGTGAAAGTCCTCTCTCCTCCTGGTGTAGGGTGTTTCTCTTTAAATTACTTTAAATCTTTACCTTTAAAGTATTTATATTATTGGCAACAAAAATGCATAACTTCTTCACCATGGAACACAAAGAGAGAACATGTAAAACCAAATAAATGTGTAAACACATAAAACCACAACAACAAAAATGACAGTGTGTGTCTGTAACATAATGCCTTCCTGATTCTTCATCATTCACTCTTCTCACAATTCAGGGATTGTGACAAGATGCCCTCTCGAACTGAAAATGAAGCGAAAGAAAGAAGGAGAGCAGTGGAACGGAAAGATAAGCTACAAGAACTGTGAGGAAGAACTGAAGGACCCTGCAGATGTTGAGAAAAAGATTAGAGAAGGTACAGTATACACCGGTGGTTCTCAGACGATGGTACGCAGGTTCCCTCTAGTGGTATGCAGGAACACTTGGAAGGATTAATTCATAATTTACAGGTGAACTGTCTCCGCTTACTGGACAACGTCTGACTTTTATACACTTTACATCTCCAAAAAACATTACTAACAGCATTACAGTCACAGCAATGCATCCCTATTTGCAAGTGTTAGTCTAAACCAGGGGTGCCCAAACATTTTCCCTTAGTGGGCCAAAATGAAAATCTATTGGAGGACCGCGGGCCAAATGTAATATTTTACACAAAATAATAACACTAATAGTAAAGTAATTGTAAATGTTTATTTATAAAACAGTTTCAGATATTTCTTCAATACGACAGGATTTTGTGAGAGGCAGTATAATCTAAAATTTTAGATATTCATTGGTGGGCCAATCTAAATAGTACAGCGGGCCAACTTTGGCCCACGGGCCCCACTTTAACTAATCTGGAATCTGAATGTTTGTCATAAATTAGAACCGTGTCCAGCTTTGTTGGGGACTTTTAATTCAGACATGAGGCAGTTCTGCCCTTCGAACATGTTGAAGGGTCACTCAGATTGATAGGACCTGAGCTGGCTGAGAGTTGAGAGTTGAACTGGATGATCTGGTGTCAAAGGCCACATGCAGAACAAGAAGGATTAGAACAGAGGATCCACAGAGACTGTTCAGTCACGAATGCTATTTCTGTACAATGACCACTTCTAAAACCCGACTGGTCGATATCAAGGAGTTCGTTCAGAGATATCAGAGAAAATCTGAGATTTGGTTGAAGACTGCTTGCTCAAAGTCACATCATACACTATGTTTTCTCCAGCTCAAGATAAAATGGCTGGGGTTGGTGTGGGGATCAGTGATGATCTAATCAGTCTGGAGATAGCCTCTCCTGATGTTCCAGACCATTGACCTGCCCGGCATTGCCAGAGTGGCTGTAAAGGGACAACCAGAGAACATTGGAGATCAGGTAGGTTATTTCATTTCTTTGACCCAAAGATCAATTATCAACAAAGAGGTTGATCCCCTTAGTTCCCTAAACTTGAGATTGGTTACTACTATTACAATTGTTGAACAATTGTTGGTCTACATCACAAACAGTTTGAGTTTGACAGGGCTACCGTGCCTTTCTTGGCCACATCCTTAATTTTATCTTACCACGTATTTTGTATAATAGTAAAACACCACAAAGATATTATAGATTTTTAGTCTTGTCATAATGTTATTGTTTGTCATTTGTTTAGAGCAGTTCCACATGTGATAGTTAACCACTCAATGTTTAATTATTACTTTCAGATTAAAAAACTGATCCAGAAGTTCATCACAAAACAAGAAACCATCAGTCTGGTGGTTGTTCCATCCAATGTGGACATAGCAACCACAGAGGCTTTGAAGATGGCACAGGAAGTGGATCCCAGTGGAGAGAGGACTTTGGGTAAAGTGATCTGAATTTGGAAAATGCTTAGTTTATTAAATGTATTGATGTTGGGATAATTCACTGTCTGTATGTCTGTCTGGTATCAGGTATCTTGACTAAGCCTGATCTGGTGGACAAAGGCACAGAGGAGTCGGTGGTTGACATAGTCCATAATGAGGTTATCCACCTGAAGAAGGGCTACATGATCGTCAAGTGCCGGGGTCAGAAGGACATCACAGACAAGGTCTGTCTTACTGAAGCAATAGAAAGAGAGAAAGACTTCTTCAAAGAGCACGCTCATTTCCAGTAAGCCCTGCCTATTAAACATGTACTGTAAGAATACGGTAATGTTTGTGTGGCATTAAAGTTCTTTTGGAGAAAGTGTGAAAACAATGGTTTGTAGTTTACAGCCTGTGTATACATTTTATTTTGTTTTTGCTGTAGGATCCTCTATGATGAAGGCCATGCCACTGTTCCTAACCTGGCAGAAAAACTCACCCTTGAGCTGGTGCATCATATCCAGGTGAATATTTTGCAATGACTCATCAAAAGATGTCGCCACATATACTTTACACCTACTGATAATGTTTTGAACCTGTGTGATTGGTAGAAAACTTTACCTTGGCTGGAAGAGCAGATAGAGAAGAAACTAGCACAGACTCTGGCAAAGCTGCACAAATTTGGCAATGGACCACCATCTGATATAACGGATGGAGTAGGTTTCCTCATTGAAGTGAGTTTACTTACTGACTTTTTTTCAAATCTCAACACACCTGATGGATATTGCAACAAAGTGCACTCATTTGAGCCTGTTTTATTTTAGAGGGTGACAGCATTTACAAATGATGCTATCAGCCTCACAACAGGGGAGGAACTCAAATTTGGAGTCAGGTCCAATATGTTTTTCATACTCAGAAAAGAGTTTACATCATGGAAAGAGACCATAGAGAAATCTGGAGTAACATGTAAGTACAATAACAACTTGGTCATTTGCTCTGCACTTTGGGGGGGTTTGTTGCTCTACCCTATGTTTTAAAATACTCCAAAGATGTCAGACACAAGACAGAATGTTTTTGGCTGGGTCATAGTTTTCACAGTTTTTGTTTTGTTAAAACTCATGTGTTACTGTCCTGTCAAGCGTCTACAAACTTGAATTGATGGTCATCTAAATCTCCCCTTCATCATCAGCACACTCCCAGCTCCATGTTTAATGGTTGACACTAGTCATTAGTCATTAGTTAATTTTGTAACCTTGTTCATACATTTAGCCGTAGTGTTTTTTCTTCTTAATTATGTTTATAAGATTTACTTTAGACTATTCCAATGATCTTTCTTTATGTCTAGTTTATATTTAACTAATTGATAACTGTTGCAGTCAACTGGAATATTGAGCGAGAGGCGGATCAGTATGAACGAAATTACCGTGGAAGAGAACTGCCGGGTTTCATCAACTACAAGACCTTTGAGGGCTTGGTCCAGGAGCAAACTGCTAGAAGAACCAGCTATCCAGAAGCTCAAGGACGTGGCAGGCAAGTGTCATGATGCTACAATGGCTTGACATCTGAATATGTAATGTAATTTGACCGTGTTTTTTTACTACATGTCTGATGATGTTTCTTTAAGACACTGTGAAGAAAGAGGTGTTTAAGTTGGCCCAGAGCAGCTTCGTTGGATTTCCTAATCTGATCAAAATTGCTCAGGTATAATCCTCATTGTTAGTTGCTACTGTGTACATGTTACTAAATATAGCTGGATATTAACTCACACATTTGATCCTTAGATGAAGATTGAGGCCATCAGAAAGGAGAAGGAGACTGTAGCAGAGTCCATGCTGAGGACTCAGTTTAAGATGGAGATGATTGTTTATACTCAGGACCCCAGATACAGTAAGAAATTGGTTAAACAGTGGAGGGAAGAGGAAAAGGCACATGCTTTGAAGGGAGGCACCAGCAGCACTGACGCAGTGGACACCCTTAAAGGGATGATGAAACATCTAAAAATCTATTATCGAGTGAGTGTCATTGAAATGCTGTACATTTTATTTTGTGCTTATTTAGGCAGGACAGATTTAAAGTTTTGTAGTTATGGCAGCTACTGTTATTTGTTACTGTAAATGCTTTAAATTACTTTGTCAAATAAATATATGAATAAATTGATTTTATTAGATGCCACAACAAAACAAAACCGAATGAAATGAAATCACCATGTTTCTTCTCTTCTTAACACAGATTGTTGGTAAGCGTCTGGCTGATCAGATCCCTCTGGTGATTCGTTACCAGATGTTGCAGGAGTCTGTCATCCAGCTGCAGAGGGAGATGCTGCAGATGCTTCAGGACAAGGAAAAAATTGAATTCCTACTTCAGGAAGACTCCGGCATACAAAATGAGAGAACCTACCTCCAGGAACGTCTCACTCGACTGTCAAAGGCACGCAATCGGTTAAGGGAGTTTAGAATGGATCCATACATCTTTAACTCAGTACAGCAGGGCCCATTTTAAAACCTGTTTTCAAACAGAAATTGTTGAATCGTTGCTTTTCTTGGATTCTTTCTCTATTTTTGCATAATTTAGCTGTTTAGATTCAAATTTTGTAACATCTTCTGAACTTTTTGAAAGTTCAGAAGATGTAACAAAGAAGATGTTCAAGTTTTTTTAACTTAAAATTTTATTCGTTGTCAGTTTTCCATTTAGTCTTCCTACTTCCTGAATATTATTCCACATGTACAGTATACAGGCTCTAAAACACATTTGTTATTGTGCATGTTTTGTTGTAAATGATTTGTGGTTTCTATGCCTGAGTGCCGGCAATAGCCAGAACCAGATGCATTATGTTTTCGAGTTGTATATCCAGCACAGCCACCCAGTTCTTGTGAATGTCTAAGGAACGCTTTCGAGGAAATTTCTACTCACAAATTTGATCTTTAGATGAAGACTGAGGCCATCAGAAAGGAGAAGGAGGTTGCAGCAGAGTCCATGCTGAGAACTCAGTTTAAGATGAAGCTGACTGTGTACACTCAAGACACCACATATAGCAAGAAATTAGGTAAACAGAGGAGGGAAGATAAACATGAATAGGCTGTGACTGCCTTTGGAACTGTTAAGCACTAACAACACTGTGAACGGTACTGATGCATATTAATGCATCTATCTATTAGTAGTATGTAGTACAGTATATACTTTAGAAAGTTAAGTGCAGCCTTTGTATAATAATATATAATAACATTTGCATGGACTTGACACAGTGATGGGTTGGTTGTGTAGGTAGGTGAACTTTATATTTCTTTTTCCATCTTTTTTTTTTTTTCAGACAACTATCTGAAAAGACTCTATTTTCCCTCTGCAATTTCATTTGAACAACAAAATATGTGTCCATAGCAGTCCCACAATGCAATGTGAGGGTTATTACAGTTTGGCAACTTTTTGTCCTGTTAGTAATGACACAAAATTAAAATGATTAGTATATGTCCAAAAGCTCAAGATACTGCTCACTGTAGAGTGAACATAAAACCGTGAATGAGCAGGTTTTCACACTGACGTCATTTAGAGTAGTGCATGTAACAATTAGGAATAAGGCTTACAAAACCTATGGAGTGTGAAGAGTGACACAATCCATTAAATATAATACCCATTTTAATAGTTATTTAAATGTGTCATAAAATTATTAAATTAATTAATTTACACATCATTTATTAAATAAATAATTAAATATGCTTTTTTTTATTTAAAAAAAGCTGCACAAAGCCACATAAATCAAAGAAGCTACACACACACTTCCTGTTGTATACAGACCACAAGGATGAAAACTCCAAGAAATTCAATCAATTCCTATGTTTTACTGAGACAGCTGGGATAGGGGGTGCTAAGCGGTAATGCAGATAATGGAGGGATGTTACATTTGATTACATTACATTTTGAGCATCTTTTGCCTTATGCAGCGCACTGCTGTGGCTCATGTCTACCACAGCAGGAGTATGTGACATCTTCTTTGTGTGTCTTTTGTGGCGCTTTCTTTCTCATTTTGTTCCTAACTACAGCCACCTTTGCACTATCATGTACTGCAGCGACACTGATTTCACCGAATGTCTTTGCATGCTATTGAGCTAAATCAGTTGCATGACATTGTCTATCCGATTACACCAGAGTTAGGTTAGCATCTCTCAAGAGCCTTTCCCTAGTGTGTTTATCATGGATGCCATTAGTGATGGGTCGTTCGCGAACGAGCCGGCTCTAAGAGTCGATGCGTTGTAGAGAGCCTGAAGAGCAGACTCTTGTTGGGGAGAGCTGAATCTTTAGATGCTCTATTGCACACTGTGGCCAATCACATGCAATATTGACCTGACAGACACAGGTCATACCATTATGTGAAAGAAGGAAGAGGGGAACACGCTCCAAGGACAGTTTAGTATTACAGGCCAGGTACACAGAGCGACAGAGAGACTTGTAAGTGCGTTGGGAAAAACTGAATAAATTAACAAAATGTTTGAATGCCAACCCGCAAGGAAGACATTTACTGTTTATAGAGTCATAATGTTTAAACTTTGGCTTTTATTTATTTGATTTGCTCGCTGTGGCCCTGTGTTCAGTTAAAGGTTTGATTAAAATGTTAAATTGCAAGTCTGTATTTTTTTTGTAATGCATAAAAAATGCATAGAAAATAAGGCATTTATGAAAATACTGATTAACAATTATTTACCAACACACCAGCCATTCATAAATGCTAAATTAGGCTAAAATATATGGTTCAGAGTGATACTAAATTAAGTTATTAAATTTGGGAGCCGTAAGAGCCAGCTCATCTAAGGGAGCCGAGCCAAAAGAGCCGGAATTCCCATCACTAGATGCCATAAAATATTTGATCACGGATCATAGAATATTTTAGATCTTCAAAGTCACATGACTGTGCTTTCAGCTTTAAGTCAGTAGCAATCAAAAGTCTCTTCAGACTGTTGCATCCGTGAACAAAACACATACCTTTAAAATACGGAATTTTTTTGTGGAGAGCAGTGTGCATGAAACCTCTCAGTTACCTTGTCATACTTGTTCCTGTCATCAGCTTCTTCAAACTCGAATGTGTTGAAAACTTTAGTGGCTTGGGGACCAGCAGCCGTGAGTAGCAACGCAATTTTCCTGGCGTCAGATTTGGCAGCCATGTACAACTCAAACTGCTGCTTGAAGCATCGCCAGTACATTCCCCACAAGTTTCAGTCTCCATTTTGAATTTCACTAATGCTTGAAGTATGTTTCACTCCTGCTGTGTCGTTCTTCTTTAAAAAGAAATGAACGAGGCGTTGACTTTCAAATCCAGAGCTTCTGCTCCAACCTTTATTCCTTTTATTTAAACCCTTGCTGCATGTCCTCTCCTTGTGGGTCCCCCTACTGGTCACTCTCAGTAATACACTGTATATCAACACAAGAAGGACTTGGCGCTGCCTGCTATCGCCGTGTTTGGGGACCAAAGCTCGGGAAGAGGTCTGTGCTGGAGGCGCTGTCAGGGGTGGCTCTGCCAAGAGGAAGCGGTATGTAAAACACACTTAGAAATAGATATTGTTGCCTAGCACACATCAGGGCATAATTGTTTTCTATGAATAATATGCATGAACACTAAAACGTATTGGTCCAGGTGAGGGCAAGAATCAGCCAATCACAGACAGAGTAGCCGTCACAGAACAGAGAGGCGGAAGGTAAACAGCAGCATCTTCAGAGAAACGAATGAAGGGGAGAGAAGCGGTGATACTGTGAGTCAGTGTGACACGACGATGTAACTAAACACAGCATCACATCTGAGAAATGTTACCAACTAAATTAGGCGGTTAGGCTACAGAAAATCAAGTCAAGTAATTTTAACACATACTTTTACTGACCAACAACAAGCCAATGAGTGTCCCCCACAGAAAAAACGAGGGAGGCCGAGCTCCAATCGTAGCCACAGCCACTCGGGCGCGCCCGTAGCCACAAATGGCTGTGACAGCTCGCC
>JAUYWH010000022.1:7115574-7128413 GCA_034779795.1 Ctenopoma multispine | reverse complement strand
TGCTAGTCGAATGGAAGAGGGTAAGTCATTCCACCAGCCAGGGACAACAAAGGAAAATACACTTGACTGGGATCGGATACTTGTTAGTATACTCCAAGTATCCGATCTGGCCCAACAGTGAATAAAAGGTTAAGTATATGTACAAAGATGGGTTAAATACACTTATACTTTTTCTGTATACTTGTTGGTATACTTAAAGTATTCTTACATGTAATTTTGTCTAGTATATCTATAAAGGTACATACAAAGTAAACTAAACGTACACTTGCTTATTTTTTATTTTAAAAAAGTATACTAGTATACTTGAATATACTTATTTTTTATAGTAAAGTATGTGTCCTGAGAATACAAAATCTGCAATGCAGCTACAAACGTTATCACTTAAAGTTGAACATAAAGTGTATTTTCATAATAAACTGAGATAGACTACTGGTGGCGGGGGATTATTTAGGGAAGAGGTTTGCGTGCAGCATCCTCTCCAGTGTTTTCTGTGCCATGAAATGAAAAGTCAAGGAAACGAAACCTAAGCGAACATTATTGAGCCTGCATCTGATCCTTTACTGAAGCACACTGCCTGTAGTTTGCCACCCTAGCAGCTTACAGACACAAATTCGTGTCGGCATCTTTGGACAAAAACTAATTTCAGCGAGCTCTTACCTATAGTTTACTTCTTTTTAAATCACCATTTCTTAACAGGAGACAATCACCATGAACACTCTGAACCAACAATATGAGGAGAAGGTGCGTCCCTGCATTGACCTCATTGACTCTCTTCGCTCTCTGGGTGTAGAGAAGGACTTGGCGCTGCCTGCTATCGCCGTGATTGGGGACCAAAGCTCGGGGAAGAGCTCTGTGCTGGAGGCGCTGTCAGGGGTGGCTCTGCCAAGAGGAAGCGGTATGAAAAGTCACTTAGAAATAGATATTGTTGCCTACATATCAGGGCATAATTAATTTTTATGAATAATATGCATGAACACTAAGATGTAATTGCCATTAGACTAATTGGCATCTTAATTAAAGCAGCATTAACTGTGACAACTGGAAAACAAATATAGTCTCAGAAGGCTGCTCTTGAGTTATTTATTCGAGTGAGAGTCTTTTTTTTAACTCAGTCAGAAATCTCAAAACCTGCAAGACTGCAGCTGTTGTATGTTCGCATGTGGCACTCACCGTGTCAATCAGCTATCACAAACACTGCAGGCAACAAGGATCAGGACTGTTCAGCCTTTATCCACATTTCATGATACTTCATATTAGAAGGAAAGACTGCTGTATAATGAAAATGAAAATAATGTCGGCCAGTACTCGTTGCCTTTGTGGTTTCAGGTTGGTTGGGTTTAAGATGAGGACTGAGATTGGTCCAGGTGAGGGCAAGAACCAGCCAATCACAGACAGAGTAGCCGTCACTGAACAGAGACGCGGAAGGTAAACAGCAGCAGCGACAGAGAAACGTATGAAGGAGAGAGAAGCGGTGATACTGTGAGTCAGTGTGACGTGACGTGTGCTAAACGGTGGAAGATTGATACATAAATCCAGACTTTTAATCCCGAATGGACCGAGGTGTTCATCTTATTTTTCATACTTCAACCGCTGCGTCTCCTCTGCTCCCGAGATCTGCTCTCAGTGGTTTAAAGTGAGAATGTGAAACATCACGATGTAACTAAACACATCATCACATCTGAGAAATGTTACCAACTAAATTAGGCGGCTAGGCTACAGAAAATAAGAGATCTTAAAGTCAACGACGATCAGTCTACAAGGATTTTAAAACATACTTTTACTGAGCAACATCAAGCTAATGAGTGTCCCCCACAGAAAAACATCCAGTGATGGAGTCAGAAGTGAATAAATGCAGGAGCTCATACACTTTATAAAGTCAAAAATAAAACAAATCCCTGTATCTGCATTAACAGCCAATATATGAAGAAGAGTGAGGTAATAACCAGAGATGTTAGATCAGCTGCATGAAGAAGTGTAGAAGTCTCCACAGTCTGATCTGTAGACGAGTCACTGATGCTTTTTTTTATGTATTATTTATTATTGTATGTAACCCTCCAGAGCTGCATTGGAATATTGTTAAAATTGCATTGAATTGCAAGTCATTTCTCTTTCTATATGAATATTAATGTATAACTGTATTAACAATGTAATTTAAACATGTAGTGGACCCGAACATGAGGAATGTTTCTCTATCCGGACCTCCTCAAATAATACTTGAAAACCCCTGCTGAAAACAGTACCAACCATACAGAAATAGCCCTTGTTTATCATTTCTACACTGAGAAAATATTGACACTGGTGTTACAATAGACCTTTTCCTGTCTCTCACCTTTCCCTGTTTGCTAATGCAGGCATTGTGACAAGATGCCCCCTTGAACTGAAGATGAAGAGAAAGAAAGAAGGAGAGGAGTGGTATGGAAAGATAAGCTATCAGCACCATGAAGAAGAGATAGATGACCCTGTAGATGTGGAGAAAAAGATTCGAGAAGGTAAAGTAAAATTGTGTTCTTTGACAACATCTAGTTTCACCCAGTGTTCTACTTTTTGTGCCATCCTGGATTTCATTTAGTCTTTTTGAGGCCCTTGGCAGTCCAAGACCCGGGGACACTGGCACTTTGATCATGTCCTCTCTTTCCAGCTCAAGATGAAATGGCTGGAGTTGGTGTGGGGATCAGTGATGACCTGATCAGCCTGGAGATCGCATCTCCTGAGGTTCCAGACCTGACGCTCATTGACCTGCCCGGCATCGCCAGAGTGGCTGTAAAGGGACAACCAGAGAACATCGGTGATCAAGTACGGTTGTTCATTATCCCTCAATCTCACACTTAAGACATTTTATAAGGACAGTTCCTTTCCAACTTCCAAGGAAAAGTGTCCAGAAAAGTATCCAGATTAACCAGGATAAGGATCTACAAAAACATATCATGCCTTCCAATATTATCCTTTATGCTAGCATGATCCTCAAGCCAAAAATAATGATAAATAAATCTATAAGACAGTGAGACTGCCAGGCAAAATCTCTAAACACTTTATGCTTTTATTGTTGTATAGCAGTGGTAGACTTTTAATTATGTGATGAACAGACATACATATACGTATATATAGGATATAAAATTCTCATTCTAATCCAAAGAAAACACAACCATTCTTATTATCAGGTTAAGGATTACACATCATTGAAAACTATAATCTATTTCTACTAATAGTTCCCTCTAAATCACACTGCACCTTTAAAGTGAGATTATGTACATTCTGCAGCAGCAGTAGGTACAGGATGTGGTTGCCTTCAATTACTCGTGGAATTAACACAAAATAATATTTATTACAAAACAGCAATCGCACTGTCCATGCACGGGAGGTTCGCATACAGTTAATCTCTTTACTGTGGCTGACAATATCGGTTGAACGTCTGAGCAACCACCGTTCATGGCTATTGAGTGTGTCATTGGTGTTTTTGCTTTTAGGTTAGAATAGCTGTTCAAGCCTTGTTGCTTTGGCACACACATACTGTACACAGTAGTAACACGGTATCTTTCACATAGCACATCTGGAAACTGATTGCACCTGACAATTTTAGTGCAAGGAAAATTTAACATCCATAACTCAAGTAATGGAGAGTTTGTTATGTTTATTGGTTAGACAAATAAAATAATTGGCTTTTACTGCATTTAAATGTATAGTTTCCCTTAAAACACGTCGTACTACTCACAACTTAACATAACTATATAATTTCAATTGATACTTTTAGATAAAAAGATTGATCCAGAAGTTCATCACAAAACAAGAAACCATCAGTCTGGTGGTTGTTCCATCCAATGTGGACATAGCAACCACAGAGGCTTTGAAGATGGCACAGGAAGTGGATCCCAGTGGAGAGAGGACTTTGGGTAAAGTGATCTGAATTTGGAAAATGCTTAGTTTATTAAATGTATTGATGTTGGGATAATTCACTGTCTGTATGTCTGTCTGGTATCAGGTATCTTGACTAAGCCTGATCTGGTGGACAAAGGCACAGAGGAGTCGGTGGTTGACATAGTCCATAATGAGGTTATCCACCTGAAGAAGGGCTACATGATCGTCAAGTGCCGGGGTCAGAAGGAGATCACAGACAAGGTCTGTCTTACTGAAGCAATAGAAAGAGAGAAAGCCTTCTTTAAAGATCATGCTCATTTCTAGTAAGTTCATTCTTTGGGGTATTCATATTAAATATGCCCTGCGTGTGTAATAATTTGACAGAATGGGTAGTGTGTACTCAGCTGCTTTTTGTTCTTGCTGTAGCACTCTGTATGATGAAGGCTATGCCACTGTTCCCAAACTGGCTGAGAAACTCACACTTGAGCTGGTGCATCACATTGAGGTGACAATTTTAGTATTTATTATTTTATTAATTCTTCATTCTTCAACAATTTACTGTATACATGAATAGTTATTGTACTGTAGGTGCAAAAGCTTTGATTTCCCTGTTGTGTATTTTCAGAGATCTTTACCTCGACTGGAAGAGCAGATAGAGGAGAAACTAGCTCAGACTCAGGCTGAGCTGGAGAGATATGGCACTGGACCCCCATCTGATGCAGCTGAGAGACTCCTCTTCCTCATTGATGTGATCTACATCCCTCTACCTGAGAAATTACAAATACTGACCACCAGTATAAATATTTAGTCAATAAACTATAAAGTATCTGTTTGTGCTTTTATATTTGTGTTTCAGAAAATTACAACATTCAGTCAGGATGTCATCAGTCTGACTACAGGAGAGGAACTCAAGTTTGGAGACAAACTCAATGTCTTTTCTGTGCTCAGAAAAGAGTTTGGAAAGTGGAACGACCAGCTGGATCGCTCAGGAGACATCTGTGAGTGTATCATCTTTGGTCTGGTTTAGAGCTGCTTATCTGGGGGATCTGTAATTTATGTTTGTGTTGCAGTTAACAAAAAAATTGAGAGAGAGGTGGCGGAACATGAGGAGAAGTACCGTGGAAGAGAATTACCAGGCTTCATCAATTACAAGACTTTTGAAGTCATGGTCAAGGAGCAGATCAAACAGCTGGAAGAACCAGCTGTCAAGAAACTCAAGGATATATCAGGTACACATGTTTTCAGTATTTCACAGATGTTTTTAAAATGACCAAGTAGTAAAGTTCTCATTAGCAGAGTTGAATGCCTGAATGTGGTTGGTAATGGTGCTCTTGTCTCTTCTTGTGCCTCCTTTTCCACCAGATGCTGTTAGGAAGATGTTCATACAGCTTGCCCACTGTAGCTTCACAGGATTTCCTAACCTCATGAAAACAGCCAAGGTCTTCAATGAATTTAATGTTGACATTCTTATAATTATACTGTATAGTCACTGAATCTTAAAATATAATCACAAGGATCTTATTTTCTAGGCAAAAATTGAAGCCATTAAGCAAGCCAAAGAGTCCACTTCCGAGTCCATGATAAGAATCCAGTTCAAGATGGAGCTGCTTGTTTACTCCCAGGACAGGACCTACAGCAGCAGTTTGAGGGACAGAAAGAAAGAGGAGGATGAGGAAGATACCCTGAAATCCAATTCCATGAGAAGCATTGTGTTTAGCACAGATAGTCATGCAACACTTCAGGAGCTGATGTTGCACCTTAAGTCATATTACAGAGTATGTTTAAATTGAGACGAATGATTGAGAAACACAAACAATGACAGTGAAGTGTAAACAATATATATTTTAAAAAATAATTACTCTTATTTGTAAAACAATCCTTTCTCTATGCACCTTCAGATTGCCAACCAACGTCTTGCTGACCAGATCCCGCTGGTGATCCGCTATCAGATGTTGCAGGAGTGTGCTGCCCAGCTGCAGAGGGAGATGCTGCAGATGCTTCAGGACAAGGATAATTTGGAATTCTTGCTGAAAGAGGATATGGATATCGGCAGCAAGAGGGCTGCTTTGCAGAGTCGTCTTAAACGCCTCATGCAAGCCCGCACATACCTGATGGAGTTCTAGAGGATGTCAAAGCCTAACAGCATGAATAAACATCAACACTTACATTGGTCAAACCCAGTACAATTCTGACTGAGAACTGTCACTCAAAAAAGGCTAAGACATGTATTACAAAATGTAAAATCAGTTATTCAATTTAAAATCACAAGTATATCAAATATCAAAATGACTTGTTCATTTTGATTGTTTAAATAAAGAAAACATTTTAATTTGAATTGATTGCTTGTCTAATTTGGCAACATATTTTCAACATGTACAATTTGTGCATTAAAAAAAACAATACATCACAATTTGATGTGCCACTAATATGCCATAATTTAATAAAATACAGATAAAATACAATAAAAATAAACGATTGATTATTACACAAGTAAAACAGCCTTCTGGGAGGAGGATGTGCAGTTGCAGAGCAGCACTTCATGTTAGGGAGGAGAGGCAAATAGTTCAGTGGTATATGGTGTAGGATTGCCAGGCTCCATTAGCTTCTTTTCACAGCCCATTATACTTCTCATATTTATACTTATTTTATAGAGCTCAGTTACCATGTCATTTTCTACATTTCTTGCCCACTAAATACAATTTCCTGTATGGTCTTCAGTTATACCTTACACTCTCTACATCAAACTTGATCATGACCACACACAAATAATATGCAGCAGTCCAAAACTATGTACGTCTGCTCCCCCTTGTGGTATCACAGTGAAAATAGATCAAGAAATTCTTATACATCATTCTTCACTAAGGTGCATCTGGTAATCTGCATCATGAAATCCTTGGTAAATTGTTTCAAGTCAAATTGAGGTATACAGGAAAAATAAGTTTTATGGACTAACATACAATAAAAAAATCAATTTTGCTAAATAGATTGAACAAAGCAAGCATGGTCAAATTTGAAATCAACTTTATTCAAAAGTACAAAAAACAAAACAAAAAGTGGTTCACTTGATTTATTCATTCACCGTTCTCAGCAGGGCTTTCCTGATTGCTCTCATCATTGTCTGATTTCTCGTCATCTAGGACAGATAGATGTTATAAGAAAATGATAGGCACCACTGTTTTTGTTAACTTTACAGATAAAACAACTTATGGTTTCCTGTTGGAAATGAAAAACATTATTAAGGAAAATCAAAAAGCACAAACAACATACACTTTTGTTTACTCACTCTCAAGTGTCTGCTGTAGCTCCTGTATGGTGCTGAGTAGTACATGAAACTGTTTCTTCCTCAACTCCAACTGAGTAACACAAAGGGAAGATGAAAATATAAAATATTACTAATAACTGAAGGAATTGTAGGTTAAAATAAATGAAATGACAACAGTGTTTGACTTTACCTTTGCATCCACACTCTCTTTGATATGAGACAGTTGCTGGAGTTCTTTGTCAAGAGCCTCCAACTGCCTGTAAAAGAAAAAAACAAATGTTATCACAAATATAGGTTATAATGAAAGTTGCTGTTCTGACGTGGTAAACGGAATAGCTTAGTTAATATGTGGATGAAACAGAAGAAACTAACTTACTTTAGTGTTTCATGTCGGTCTGGGTGTTGCTCGATAACCTTAGCTAAAGCATCATACTCTGAAAATAAAGCCAGAGGAGAAAGAAGACGATGTGAAACCATGAAAGTGTACATTTTAATAATGATAATTTAAAAAAACTAATTATGAGCTACTATATGTTTCGGGAATTACAACAGATACTATATACAGAATAAAATATAAATGCAAACCAAAAATTACTATTTCAAGGAAATGTACTTTCTAATGTTACTCTGTACATATTTAGGCTTAATTCTACATGGTGTAACTATACCTCCAACAATGCATTTCCTACATAAAACATCAGCAATAAATCTCTTGTAAATAAGGTATTGCTCTAAAGAGATCTCGAGCTCTGAACATATTCTTACCTTGGCGATTTTTTCGTATTCTCTTTGCCCTCTGAATTTCCTTTTTGCATTCTGCTATCTTTTCATGTGCAGAAGTGATGTTTTGTTCTGCAATGTGGAAACATATGTCAATATGGCTGTATTGTAACAGCTTTCTAACATATACACACAAGTTTTTGTGGTGTAGCTGTTCTTGTAGTCCCTGTGTAATAAGTATGAAATGCAATGTAAAATTTATATAAGTAACTTAATATCCAGACAATGACTTGTCACCTTATGCACAAACTAAAATACAATGGGTGCTGGTTGTAAATATTCACGAAATCCCAATTGCGTACCTATGTTCGTGTAGATTTTCTCATAATTCTCCATTTCCCGAAGATTCATATCATAGACCATCAACGTCTTTCCCATGGAGAACTCACACTGGGCCAGTGTGCCCATCATCCTCTGATACTGAGTAAATCTAAACAGAATTACAAGACGGCTTATGACGCAAAGCAAGGCAGTCCTTCGTCACATTTGTTGTGGAAATACTTGAATACTAAATCCTAAGCTGAGGTAACTGGAGTTCCCATACCCTTCCTCCGGGGTCCCAGGCGAGTTGCACCATTTGGTGAAACTCTTCAGTAGCACATTGATTCGGCGGTCATCTCCAGCCCCATCTCCATCAATAAGAAGTCGTTTCCGAATAACTTCATCTAGGATACAACCGAAAAGGGTCAAAGTCAAACGGCCTATCAGCCAAAACAGTAGCTAAATCCAATATTCGTAGAGCTAACAGTTAGCTATGGCTAACAGCAATTGTGTATTAACTGTTTTGAAAGAGAACTATGTGTGAACTCATTTTTGTCAATACGGCTGGAAAGAAATATATACGTTAATATATCTGACATTCACTGCTACTGATAACTTTTATCGGAGAATTAAAAATCAATAAGTTTGTTCCACAATTAGGTTACTTACCGTCCGTAACAGCAGCCATGTCTGTACCATGAATGTATTAGATTTAAAAACTTTATTGAAAAGCAGGAAGTAAATAAATCGGCCCGCCCCTTCCTCTGAAAGCAGAGCGTGGTGATTGGCTAACGAGCGATGCCTTTTTTTAAAGCTTTATTAAAGAAAATAAAGTTAAAATGGCAAAATGTATTAATTACAACTGAATAAATCACATGATAGAAGAATCAATAGCATTGGAAAAGAAAAGGAGGAAACATATTAATAAGTAAATACAGATTTATATTCATTAAAGGGAGGGAGAATTTAATCTGTTCATTCTGGAAAAATGCATTTTTATGACAATGTTTCACACCTCCACACCTTAGGGATAACAGGAAAGGTTAGAAAGTGAAAGTGTGAGCAAGGAAGTTAGGTGATAATCCTAAAACGACGTTGAAGTTTGGGCAATTAAAGTTATGAAATGGTACCTGTACTTTTTTGTTTTGTCCAAAAAATTTAATGTTTATTTGGCATCCGAGGTGTTCTTGAAGCTGTTTTACAACCATCCACAAGAGTTGTAAAATAATACATTTACAAAACAATATAGATCAAATTACATTTTATAAGCTGTGACTGAAATTCATGTTGCGACAATTAAATTCAGTACAAATGGAAACATTTGACATGAACTTTGTGGATATAACGTGTTTTCAAAATAAAACAAAAAATTAATAATGCGTCGTTTTGTAATTGTAGTATTCCTACTATTTGTAAAAAGTGTTTTATGTGTTATATGTTATATGACACCTTCTTGAACTTTTTGTAAACAAAACCACACAGTTTTCAGACTTATGCGAATGAAATTCACAGAAGAAGTAGTTTTATTTCTGTGCGGGAGCGTGCGTCCAGGCGAAGTGACGTCTCTGTCCCAGAATGCAGTCTGGTAAACAGACATGGAAGCACCAGGTGAAGACCTCCACAGAGGCTGAGCACTGCACTCGCTCTTTTCCCATCGTCTTCTGTGTACTTCGCCAAGTGCATCCAGCTGATATCTGTCTGCCTGGTGTCACGGTTACATCTAGAGCATACGGAGCCTTGGTAAGAGTGAAGTTGTTGTCGATTCGTGACGGCTGCTAATGACTTCTGCTGTGCTGTCAGGCTTCTGCCTGCTTCCTCGCTAACGCTAGTCATGGCTTTAGCTAACAGGCTAATGTAGCCACCACTACTCTACCAGTACCAGTCACAGACCCACACTGGATGTAGCCTGTTTTCATGACATAAATCTCGATAGACATTACGTCTTTTTCACACATAGTATTTATGATTAATATTTAATTAGTTTTTTTTTTTTTTTTAATTTGCGTTTGTGTGGTTAATGTGTAGTAGAGGTGGGAACAACGCTAGCCAATAAAATTGCTGGCTCCTGTTTGTCCCTGCTAGCTAATGTTAGCTAACTAACTTACTAAGTTGTCGTGTCAAGTTGTGCACCTACTTGTCAATGACAAATGCTGTGATTTCTAAGAAATCAAATGTTATCATTCAACAATCATGGCCTTTGACATGTATTTGTACAGCCCAAACCACAATTGAAGTCAGGCTAATCTACGCGTGACTTACTGACAAGTTAGCAGGCAAGAGAGTTTGAGCTACATTATATACAATACATTCACTCTGGTTTCATAGTCATCGTCAGTGTGTATAGAACTATGTAACGGGGACAATTCAATATGTTTTAGTTGACTTCATGTTAAATCAAATTCTGATAACACTATCATATGTTATGGTTGTACAAATCTCTGTCGCTCAAAATACTTGTTTCATGTAATTGCTCATTAGAACTAAGAAACAGATTATATGAAGCTATTGTCTTACATCTTGTTGGAGGTTTTGTTTGATGTGAGCAGTGAGCAGCGAGCAGCAGTGACTTGCAACAGTTTCTTGCATTGAAGGCCATTTGGTTATTTTCTGATTGCATCTATTTTCCATATTATGATGTATATTTATGTTGAAAATAATCAGTTTCTTTAAATACTGTGACATTAACACCTTGTTTAAAGTGGGTGTGAATTTTGAATAATCTGGTTTAATAAAGTAAAATACATAGATGGATACAGACGCTTAATTCCACCACTAGAAGGTGGTGCGAGGGGAGAGGGTTTCCTAAGTTATTCAACTATCTCACAAGCCGTTCTGTAACATACTGGTCTGTTAAGGGTTTTTGATGATGTCGGTATTGTTTGAAATAGTAGGGAATATTGAATGGCATTTAATTTAATGCTTCCAAATTTAAAAACTGTATGGATTGCACTAATTTGATTTGATAGTACAGTTTATTGTTATTAGTTACAGGTGTGTTTGGCAAGTCAAATAGTTTGTACTTCTAGTTGTAAGTCTATACCCGTCACATCAAGTATTGGTTACATTTTAAGCACAATTACTTGAGGATTTTGATTTACACTTCTGCTTAGTTCAGAGTTGTCTGAAGATTGAGTCATGGCAACTGGACTTCTTTCTTCTCCAGTCTCCAAGTCCAGTTTCCATGACTCAATCTTCAGACAACTTTACCTGGATGACTGAGAATCTTCACAGACTTAGTTCAGAGTTCCAGTCTACAGGCTAAAGAACAAAATATAGTTCTGCACAATTGTAGTATTTATTTAAATGTGTAAATAATTCTTCATTTTACTTCTCTCATGCAGAAGCATAGGACTTCTATAGCTATAGTTAACTGATGTAAATTACTAACATTTATAACTTCATTCAGCTTTTTTTGTCTATGCCAAAGTGCTGATATTGTGTTTACTGGCTCATTGCACAGACTGCACAGAACCATCATTAATGTCTGTGGTAAAAGAGTGTCTGTAGGCTACATGTTACGCACATTGCAGGCATGAAGGATTTGAAGATGAAGAATATAACATCCACACGATAATTGCTTTTTTACCTTCCACAGACGGCCTTGCCCAAACAAGGTTTCAGCATTTGTAAGATTATAATTTATTAGCCTGCCCATAGTAGCAGTTAAAATATTTATACTAAAATGTTCCTTGAATTCAAGTCAGTTGAAGTCAGTTTCTTAATTAAATTTTTTTAATATGAACTATAGTAAAAATATGACTCACGTTTGACACTAACAGCTCTGTTTTCTTATGGTAGTGTCTCTATGGTCTTCCCAAAATGGCATTGTTGTAGTGCACACATAGCACGTTTAAACTGAACCCATGAATACATGTGATACTTGGTTAACACACTTATTATGGCAAGTTATGTTCAAAAGTAAAAAAAGAGAAGTTAATCAGGTTCAACCCTGGCCGTTAATAGGCTAAAGTAGAGGATTTACTATTCCGCAGAAAAAGCATTTGGCATACAATTTCTGAAGTAATCTAGTTTTTTAAAACAAAAATAAGTTGTTGTAAATCATACAGAGGAGTATAATATATATAGTCATTGTTGTTATGAATTTCTGTGTTCCATAAACGAGCCTTTGGCTACCTATAAGATTATATTACAATGTGTATTTGCATAAGTTAAGACACCAAAAATAATGATAAATGTATGGATTCAATCTTTAAAAGGGATTATAATGGTGATAAGGGATGGCACTTAATGGATTGGATAGCTGCGCAGTAGTGACTCTCATGACAAGGCCTACAGAGGAAAGCATTACCTTCTAGACAGTCTTATCATTCCCTGTTCACTTTTTCAGGAAACAAAATAACAAATGGCCTGATACTGACTCGTATTCCCTCAATGCTTGTGTGTGTGTGTGTGCGTGTGCGTGTGCGTGCATGTGTGCGTGTCCAGAATTCCTCTACAGTGTGCGTGGCAGCCAGCAATTACCCAAACTGATGAGGATCGACTGAATGAGTAAAAAATAAGTTCCTTTTATCTTATTTTTCCAAGGTAAGCTCTCACTGCTACTCATTATGACACTGTGTTGACGATAGTTGATATGTTGATTGATTTAATAACTGTATAGGATTTGCCTGTTATTTTTTCAGTTTGCTTCCGTTGGAATTTAATCAAATTATTTATTATATAT
>JAUYWH010000022.1:7105035-7115447 GCA_034779795.1 Ctenopoma multispine | reverse complement strand
ATATATTTAATATGAACACCTTTTAAATAGCAAAATTAAACATTTAGTTATTTGTGAATATTCAAATATATGAGAGAAAAAAAACAACTTGTTCATGTGGTGGTGTCACCCTCAATTTGTACTGATACTGTGTTGAGTTGCAGATATTGAAAGTGAGGTGAATATTATAAATACCTTTGAACAAAATATAATTCAACACAACAACACCACCTCAGTAAACATGTAGCACTATACAGTGCTGTGAAAAAGTATTTCCCCCTTCCTGGTGGGTGTGTGGTGTTGTTTTTTTTATATTTGTCACACTTAAATGATTCAGATCATTAAACACATTTTAATATTACACAAAAATAACTCAAGTAAATAAAAAATGCAGTTTTTAAATGATGATTTAATTTATTATTGGAAAAAGTGTCTAAACCTGCCTGGTATGTTAATAAGTTATTTCCCCCACTTGTTAAATCATGAATTAACTGTGATATTTTGGAAAGCGGAGTTCAGTTTCACTTGCCACACTCAGGCCTGATTACTGACAGAACTATTGAATCAAGAAATCACTTAATAAAAGCTGTTTGACAAAGTGAAGATCTCATAAAGCAACACATCACGATGTAATATAGAGGAATTTAAGAACGGATGAGAAACAAAATTAATTACAAACTCACATTCCTCATTATACCAGAAGTCAAACATGGTGGTGGTAGTGTGATGGTCTGTGGCTGCTTTGCAGCTTCAGGACCTGGATGACTTGCTTTGAATAATGTGACCATAATTTCTGCACTCAGGACAATGGTCTAAAACACACAAATCCAAAATAATATAATAATAATAATTGTATATATATATTTTTTCATATTCTAAAATTTTCTTAAATATTCTAAAATTACAATTCTAAAATAATCTATATAAACTAAAGCTATACTTTTTGTATTTTGTGGCAGAGGCTAAAAACCACTGTAATATGTGTGTTGGTTCAGATAAGTGATAAGTGATAATTTGATATGTTGCACTGTTATGTATACCACTGATTTGATGTACAACAGCCAGTTCAAATCCATGTTAATAATAATATTAAATTATGAGCTGAATGTAGTTCAAACATTACTGTTTTTCAAAATGAAATAACCAGACTCTAAAGACTTAAACTTATGTGATTTGCAGACTCCTTTTATATCTGCTCACATCATGTTTTTCTACAGTCTGTGGTTTGATCATTTTAACAGTTTCTAGTAGCCAATTTTCATTATGAAAGCTACATGCTGAAGATGTAACATCATGCTATGAACATGTGCTACGTGTTTTTCTGTGTTAATAGTGGAGTTGGTAAGGGTTATCTCTTTTTGAATAGTTTGATAGAATTAATCAGCATCTTCAGGACATGCTTCTTAATTTCTATTTATTTAGTCTTGGTCCAAACATTAAATTTGGACCCTTGACTGTACATCTGAAACTGACTACATGACTACATGATTCAGCTCTGTCAAAGAGGAATGCATTAAAAGTTTTCTAATATTTATTAAAATATTGCTGTTTTCATACAGCTGCAGAAAGTGGTCTTGCTTTTCTGTCAAACTGAGGGTTGTGGTGTAAGTTACATAGCATGAAGCACTTAACTGTTCACATTGGAAATGTCAGGTTAATTCATTACTTTGCTACTTTAACATCTGGGCTATATTGTATCTGTATAAAATACTCACATTTTTTTTGTCATGTGTCTTGTGTGTCAGCTTTTCTCTGCCGAATATGCGTATGATTAGGGTAGATCACAAAAAACATGTCACTTTGAAAGTGAAAGCAAAAAAAGTTGGAAAACAAACATTTGAAAAACAGGCCCAACAAGTGAGTCTCAATGAATATTACATTAATGTATTTACATATTTTGTTTAATTTACAGTAAAGACAGCTATGAGTCCATCTTTATTTCATTCCTAAAATAACAGCTGATGAAAAATACTGATCTGAAAATGAGTTGACCTGTAAATCTGTTTCTCCTATATTGTGTGAGGACGCAAATCAAATGTCCTGAATATGCATTGACAAAGCATATTATGTCATATGACACTAAAAGTAAGTATACTGAGCAATAAGCCAGTAAAACATTGTTATGCTTATTCATCTTATCTAGTTGTTTTATCTGCATTATCAACATCTCGGACACATTTCCTTTGTGTCGGTGGTGCCAAAGTCCTCCCAAAATATGAAGTTTGTCTTGGTGCTATTGTGTCCTCTCATGGCTAATATGTACCATAGATTTTAGATGCTTATATTTTCTCAGTGTGGGAAAATGAGAGATAAGTATAAGTTTGGTGCAGTCACGCACTAGTGTTAAACTCACATGTTTTTGATTTTTTACACTGACGTTAATGATTATATTGATTTATACAGTACAAAAATCACACATTTACACTAAAGGATAGTATAACATCCAAGATGGCGGCGCGTCCACATCGCGAGGCCCTGCGTCTGCCCAGTTTTCGCTTCATGCTACTGTTTACACTACTGGTTAGATACCAACTGCATTCCGTTGTATTGTTACCTGTACTATGTATGATGACAATAAAGTTTAATCTAGTGTATTGATCAAATGTTGAAAATGTTGCTATTGTGAACATTTAAGAGAGACTGTGATTCTTCACAACTGTGCTGTGAAGATTCTAAAATCCAAGCAGTTCGCAAAGAAATGCTGACATACAGCTGCAAACCAATTTTATACGTGGACATTTGTATTGAGGTCTATGTATTTCTAGGATACTATAACATTATGTGTATGGTGAAGATTTTAGTATAAAACACATTACTGTGTAACCGGTGATGGAATGTGTACATTGTAGGCTATATAGGCTTATTATTTAAGCTTGGTTAACACATTGCATTTAATGTTAGACATTAAAGCTAAAGCTAGCCAAGAACCCAGAAACCTTCCGATAATCTGCTAGTGAGCTGGTTTTTTGGGGAGATGTAATGATGTATAAGCTTTGTACTTGTTGCTTGTCTACTGGCCACACAGAGGGTTTTTGAGGGGCGGGTGCGGTGAAACAACACACGTTCGCCCGTGTCAATCAGTAAAAAAAAGTCCTCCTATCCCGAGCCCGAGCAGCGCTGACTCTTGTGTTGTTACATTGTAGCGGAAAGAATGTCGGAAAGGGCCGAGGATGACGTCAGGGGGGAACAGCGCCGAGCGGCCAGGCAGCAGCTGAAGCAGCAGCAGCAGATCCAGCGGGGAGAAGGCTCCACAGCAATGGCGACTGTTGCGGAGCGGAGATCCTTGCCTAGTCCAGAAATAATGCTGGGACAGCCTTGGAGCAACTGGGTCGACGCCGCCAAACTCCACGGCAACGACGGTGAGTGACCCAGCGTCCCGAATGTGCGCGAGAAAAAGAGGTAGAGCGCGACGGTTGCCAGTCCCGTCCCTTTTTTGGCCGATTCCATGCAGTTTTTGGTAGAATATGAAGAAACGCTACTGGTAGCAACAGCACGGGCAGGCAAGCAAGTGCAACTATTTATTTGTCTGTGTGTCGGATCGCCTCATTTTCAGGTGCTGAATCGGAGGAAAGTTTCAAAGACTTCGGGAAAAATCGAGAAGCCATGCGTTTGTGCAGAGAAGGTGAGTGTTTTTTTTTTCCTCTAGGGCCAAAGGTGTATTTTGGTTCTGGGGGTTTGCACACACATACACACATAGATTCAAACACTTCACACGCGTACAAATGTTCGGACAAATGTAAAGCTGCTGTAAGTTATGTTCATCATAAATTGACCGGACAAAAGCATGTAATCAGTGAAACGTGTATGTTAGTCGTACTGGTAGTTGACATTTAAATATGCCCTTAAAATAACTTAATGGTTAACAACTTAGACTCTCTGTAGTTGAGTACAGGCCCAAACATATTAACTCAATGCTATAATTAGTTTTAAGAATACATTACCTTGACTTTATTGTTCAACATCCACATTACGGCCATTCTATCATATGAAACCTCTCACCGTATCTTCTGTGTCCCCCCCAAGCATAACACAACAGCAAGCACTGTTGCTTGTATAATTTGTGAAGTATCAAATAAGTCAATAAATAGAACCTTGTATGATTTCTCAAAACAAGAACCCTCAAATGGAAAAACCGTAGTATTTGTAAAAGCCCCTTTTAGTCATAGTTCCTTTAGCTCCTCGTAAAAAGTGAACAACTATAGTCTTTGTAATCACATTTTCAATAAATATTGTAACATGATCAAATGTTAAGATAACATGTAAATGTTTTTTCAACTGCTTCCCCTATAACTATCATGACGTTTACATAACTCATTTACACAGCTCTGACAAACGTAAACTCTGACAGTCTGCCATCACCCACACTTCTCGGTTAATGACGTGATGGGTTGATTACTGTATGGTACTAATCTCAGGATATTCCAGTGTTTTTCTCTCAGAAGTCAAAACATTGTATAGGTTTAGCTAATGTTTTATTTATTTATTTAAATGAAGGTTAAAGCCATTATAGCAAGTAACACAGAAAGGTCCTGTCATGGGAGAATAAAGGGAAAGGACATCATCTGATGTAAGTGATAAAACCCACAATGTCAGAAGCACACATCACCTGGCTTCTGAGCCACTGAGTGATGCTTCACAGCACTTTGTACTGCAATTTTATTTTTGGAAACACCTTGATTAGCGCTAGCTGAATTTTCCTGCCGGCAGGCCTGGATTTAGAACAAGCTTCACCACCAATGTGAAATACCAATAAAATGGCATTTTATTTTAATTACCAATCAGCTATCCTGCTGATGTTCCCCTGGCTCGTAGAACACACCACACAATCTGAGCTTGACATCAGACTGAGCTAGTTGAAGACAAACTTTTTCATTTAACCTAGAATTAAATGAAAGCATGATGACTTTACTACAGTAATAGAGTAATTGAGGTTTGAAGACTAGTTCGTTTAATGAATGAAGCTAGGCTACACTAATGCTATCCAATCTCACGCAGTAAATTGGGCAGCCTTCTTAAAAATCTGAACACGCACAAAGATGGTATGTTTATTTTTACACTTTGTGTATTTCATCAAGAAGTCCTCACGTACTTTTAATCACTTTGCAGTGAGAATTTTTTTATCTTGCCCAAGGACACATGAGCAGACCATGTCAAATATGACCTTGCTGTTATGGGATAGTGATCTCAGTGAGTGGGACACTAAAATTAAGATGCTTTTTTTCCAGCTTTACTTCAAATGTGACAATATTCCTAATCTCACTTGTAGCACTACATTTGGTTTGCATGATTAGGCACCGAAAACAATTTCTTCAGACACTTTATAACCTTGTTAATGATGCAGTCAGTGACATAGATTTTACTGTGCTGTGAATAATTTGACAGGTTTCTGATTCAGGTGACTGAATTAGTGGAAACGTATTATATATTTCGAAGTGCATGTGTGTGTTGGAAGATATTTTTCACTTTGGTTGTTTATTTTTGTCCTTATTATATCACCAGTTATTTGCTGTGGCTACAAAGTAACTTGTAACAACACTTATCCAGTGTGCATTTGTATTGGTCAGTATGGTGGCCTATGGTGGACACACTCGCTCTTACAGTATGGCATAGAACATAATATTTGACGTAGTGTTTTCTACACAAGACAGCATAATTTGTGTATTTGTTAACTTAAAAGATGTTGTCTGAAAAAAATCCTTTCAATAAAGGAAAGCAGAGATGCAGAAGGGTCATTTGAAATTCAGGGCTGTTAGGTCACTTGCCATACAACTGACTTGAAACATGTCTCTGTCATTTGGCAGCGTCTGTCAGTTACTGTTGTTTGTGTCATGGGGCTGATCAACAGCTTGAGGCAGACGTGTGTTCATAGAAGTGTGTGTTTGTGTTCGTGTGTGTAGCGTGTGTAGTAGGGGTATTACAAGAGGATGACTACACCTCTCCGCTATGACTCACCGCCAGATTCCTCCTGTGGTGTAACTGCCATTCTGACACACACAAATGATTAACACACACATTGTAAAAATGTATGGCAATTAAAGAGTGATGAATCAACTCGTCAACTGTCTTTGCGTTTTCAAAAATTTACAGTGGTAGTGTCACATTTGGGGAAGCTGGGTAATGTAGTGCCAGCCACTGGTCAGTTTCAGCCAGCCAGTGTGTGCAGCTCAGACACAGCCAGAGCTGCTACTGTTTCACCTAGATCATTCATCACTGCCATGGATGAGGATACTGAAATTAACTGGACTCTCCTTCTCTTGCTCACAGGCTTTCTCCTCTAGAGCGCAGGTCTTCTACTCACTACCTTTGTCTCACTGAGGCCTGTTTCTCTGCTCTGTTTCTCTGTTTTTCATTCTCCTCTCCATCATGCTTATTGTGTGGCTCTACGGCTTTACGTTTCTTTTTTGTCCTCCACAGTGACTTTTTTTTCTCCTTTTCATTTGCTCTTAGCACAAGAAGAAAACAGAGATTGAGAATGGGACACACACACAGTGGCATTACACCACATTTGAAGCCAGTCCATTTTAGTGGTACAGTGCACTCATTGCCAGGGCATTGAATGTGGCAGGGTGATCTAGTCATACTGCTTTTGTAGTTGAGTAACCAGTCTGGACAACACTCCAAGTGAACAACAGCAGCAGTTTGGGAATGAGTCTCGCCTGGCCTTGCTATTGATCCAGAAAGGAAATGTGGTTTGCCTGTTGGACTCCACAGTTCTCGGCTTGTTTCAATAAAGAATAGAGAATACATGGGAAGTTATTGATTTAGCACATATGTTTGTTCTTTCATTGTAACATAAATTTTCTATGGGCACAGGCTAATCGCATGCAGACAGAACTGGAGAACAGTCATGCAGAACAGAAAAGTTGCCCAGAACCTACAGGCAGCCTTTCAACCGCTGCTTTAATACTGTGTACTTCTGCAGCTGACAACGTGTGAATACTACTCGCCACCTGTGCTTTTATGCTCAAGTTCTATATGATTTACATGCTTTTGTCCATTTAGTGAGGGGTTTCCTTGGTCTGTGTGCAGACCCCAGCCACCGTGAAAATAAGTAATTTCTCTCCATTGCTCTTGAGTTAGACACTTAGAAAAGTAGGCTTTGCCACACATTAAATAGCATCAAAGCTTGCCAGTTCATACACACAGGAAACCCGCCAGGTAGACCCTTTTTATATGGTCCTTGCTTAATGACCCTCATCCCTTCCAGCCTCAGCCAGTGATGTTTGGAGAACCCTTGACAGCCTTGGTGAAGTACAAATTGGAGAGGGGTTCTGTTTCTCTCCTCTTGTATCCTCTCCTCTGCTCAACTCGTCATAACACCCAAGGCAATTAATTAGCCCCCCTAAATAGGTGGTTTCTGGTTTTCTGCACCAGGGTAAATTTTGATCACATTCTGGTGAGGAGTGACACTACCATCTGATTTGTCTTAGAGTGGCTTTTGAAGTGCAATGCTTGGTTTGTACTGTTGGTGTGGCTATTGTTGCTGGAGACATGTACCTTAGCATTCATGGTTTTTCTTGACCGTGTACTTGAACATTGCACTCCAGAGTCCCTTCTTCTGTCTCAAAGGAAGAAAAAAGAAGACCCCGAAATCTGTAATGGCATATGATTTTTCAGATTTTTTTATAGTGTCCATGACTTTGTGTGTTCACATTTTGTTACCCCATATACCAATGTTCTTCTGTTTTCTTCTGTTAAGCATGAGTTGGCTTTAAGTGAGGAGCTCCCAGATGATTCCTGACTCATAAAAATGTGGCCAGCATTACTGGATTAGTAATATTTTTGTGTTATGAAATGAAAGCATTTCATATGCTTATGTGTGAAATGCAACTTTTATGAAAACCAAAATCTTTTTGGTTGGTAGTGCAGCTAAAAGTAATTCATATTTTAATTATTGATTAGTCTTTAAATTATTTTAACAATCTAGTGATTAATTGGTTGATCTATAAAATCACAATTTAAATTGCTTGTATTATTTGACCAACAACGCAAAGCCCAAAGATTTATTAACACATAAAAGTTAAGAGAAGTTACCAGTAGAAGACAAAAAACAGGAGTGTTAAACATCTTCCTTGCAGAAAATGTTTCCTCAGTAATGGCTCTGACATGATTTAAAGTCACAAGTCATTCACACTGTACTATATACATTTCGTATGTGTTGTTTTGGTTTATATCTGGGACACAGATTCTTTGACAGCAGGCAACCTTTGGATTGCTGGCTCTGCCCTGGTTCTTATCACTACAGCTTGTTCTCCATGGTGAACAGGGACAAGTACTTGAGAGTGATCTATATTTACTCATTAGGTTGTCTTGAGTGAGCTCTTTCTATCTCTCTATTTTCTCTAGATCTCTATTTTTTCTCTCTTTGTTGTTATGCAAAAAAGATGATGCCATCAAACTGGAATTACATCTCTTGAGCTATGACAGTGTTATGACAACAAATGATACTGTTGGTGTTTCAGTATAGATACAACCACAAACTAGGGCACCAGGTGAACACATGTCTATTTTATTTGTCTTTCCTTGACTTGTGCCCTGTTTGGTTGATTGTTTCTCTGTGTACAGACATGCCCATATTTGGCCAGTGTCCCGCACAGGACGACTTCTACCTGGTGATGTGCAGCCACTGCGGTCAGGTGGTCAAGCCCCAAGCCTTTCAAGCACACTATGGTAAGTGTCATGCACATGCATACACATACAGAAATATGCATTAATATATTCAGTTGTGGTTCATGTAAAAAGCGTGCAGCATTAGGTTTATAACTCATAATTTATAGATGATCTGGTACAAGGATGGGTGTAAGTTGCTAGTACATAGTAAGAGTGTTAGAGCCACCAAGTAATGCAGTAGTTCTGAACACTGTAAGGCTGATGGTGATATTTCACACACTGTGGTCTTACTTCTGCTTCTGTTTTAGTTTTCCACTTTTCCTTTTCGATGTAGTAACCTGCGAGGGGATATAACACGCTCTGTTAAATCCTTATCCTTATATTAATCCTTATCCAATATACTAACACCTAAAGCTAAGATCTGATTTTGTTGATATTTCAGGCACATCTGTGTATGCGATTCAGGGCTGGATCTATAGATCAGTGTAGTCAGTATACTGATCATAGGAGCCATGACGACATGTGACAAGTACCACAATCTGTCATATAGGGCTGTTTGTTTAGAATCAGAATTTATAATAATTTTAAGGTGAAGCTACAGTGTGCAACATTTAGGAATCAAGCTAACATCATTATGAGCATCAAAATCCATACACTCTGCTCCACCCAGCCCTTCTCCTTTCAGCTCCACTACACTCTGTACAACTCTTGAGTTATTACTCTTATGAAATTACATTAAATAGGAATGCTTCAAATTTAACCACTAACCATTGTGAGGTCGCTTCTCTAATTTAATTAATTAGAGAAGGTCCCTCACAGGCTTCACATGCAGACACCCTTCCCTAACCTGCAGGTTTGCGTATAACCTGTGAAGGAAATGAGTGAAACTGGACAAAAAAGGTTCAACCTAACTAATTTAGCTCTGCTGTTGCTAGATGCTAGTGCAGAAAATGTTCAAACCTTGATGTTGATGAACAAGAGACTACATTATGGTGAGAAGCTGTTTTTATGTGGGATGTGGGATTGCTGCATTTTCTACATATTCTATATATAGTTTTGCTGGCTCTTCTTTAAGATGCCTCTGACTATTTACACAATAACTTAAGCGTGATTAGTGTTTTTAGTAGTAGTTTTGCACATGTAAGACATGATTCAGACTCGGAACAAATTTGATGCAATCAAATTCCTCCAGCAACATATGTGTGATGAGTAGTTGATGGAGAAGCAGGGAGACTCGAGGACCACCAAGGCAACGAGAGTAGACATAAATAACTGGATAAGTTGGAGTAAGCTTAAGTTAAATTACAGTAAGTATCACATGACTTTTGTTGGGCTAGCCCAAAGATCTGACCACCTTATTTTGCTGCCCTTATACCTTATTCCATTGGACTCGTCCTATAATATGAGTCTCCTCATATTAAATTTGTGCAGTATTTTATGCACCAGGCAACTTTTGTGTGTGGGACAGAATGGAAGTGGAGCAGTATATTGCTGTGTGTCAGAAACTCAAACAGTCATTTTGACAGTCTTGATAGCTGTATCTGCAAACTAATATTTCACTGATTAAATAGACTGTGTTGGCTCGTCTCATATTTGATGAAATTGCAGCACTGTCATGTTCGGCACAGAGCTGGTGCAGCACACTGCATGACGTGCGCTTTAACGCTGTGCTAGTTTGTCTGAGATAATGTGAATACACCTTTACCCTTCACTGCTGCCAGGTTGTTTGCTGGTTCTGGGTGACACAAGTACAGCGGGGGAAATAAGTATTTGACACATCAGCATTTTTATCAGTAAGGGGATTTCTAAGTGGGCTATTGATG
>JAUYWH010000022.1:7080594-7100205 GCA_034779795.1 Ctenopoma multispine | reverse complement strand
ATGCAAAATCATCTAGTGTAGCAATCTGACTAGATAGCATGTCTCTGAGATTTTTGGGTCCAAATATAATAACCTCAATTATATATTGTTTAGAATATGACATTTTTACCCAACACAACCTGCCATTTAGCAAAGGTCAACAGAGGCACTGATGTGACAGTGTATATAGTTAACAGTTCTTCTTTACTCCTCTTTTGTGCCTTCAGAACGCGAGTTCAATCCGGATATCCACTGTGGCGTTGTGGATTTGACAGCTAGGAAACCATGCACAAGATCTCTAACATGCAAGGTAACTGGTCTTTTGTGTTGGTTTAGAACAATGGTTTATTTAAAACACAAAGCTGGGAGTGATCTTTGATATTCAAATTACCACCAAATCCCATTACAGGAACAAATCTGTAATGGACATGAAGTTTCTGAACATACTTGTGGTGTCTTATCTTAAAGCTGCTGGGTGGGTGTTCTTCCATGGCAGCAGCTGACAGTTGAGGGTTGGTGTTTCTAGGACACGAGCCATCAGCTTCAGAGGTGTCCTGCAGTCTGGGCACTGTATTCACACAAAATAAATTGTGCATTTGTCAGGGACTGTTGTCAGTTACAGATTTTGATGCACTGGAACATGTCAGCCAGTGCAGTGGTATGGGATTAATTTGGTATTTATTAGGAATAAGCTATATTAAGTTTAGGATATACAGACAATACTTGTTAGTAGGATCAATTCAGTTTTGTTGTTTGCCCTTTCATTTCCAACTGGGATAAAACTGTAGAATATTACAAGACTACCAGGTAAAGTTTGTTATACAATGCTTGGTTGTGATTATTTTCAGTTGTCGTGGAAGTGTTACACATTTGATTTATCTGTCAAGTGCAAATGGGGCCTAATGGAGCCCAAACAGACCCTTATTGCCAAACAGCATATATGACCTCTGACCTTTACGATGTCCCATCAGACACATTCCTTAAGCCAGCGGAGGGCGGTGCCAGGGCGGAGGAAGCGCTTTGACACATTGCTGGCAGAGCACAAGAACAGAGCAAGGGAGCGGGAGAGAGATAGAGAACTCCACCAACCCTATTCCCAGCAAAATCCCCCTCTCAGGGACCCACACCCCTCCTCCCACCTTGCCACTGCCCATGATGCCCACCAAGTGGCTCATGGCAACGGCCCCGCCCCTGAAGCCACCAAGCCTTTGCCACTTAGCAAGCCCAAATATCACAGCCCTGGTCTTCCACGGTGAGTGATTCACAAGACATTGTATCACTGACATGTGAAGCAAACACAGTTCTGATTTAAGCATTTTGTATGATTAAATCAGATTGAACAGCAGTCACGGAGGTGGTACCCCCGGAGACCCTGCAATAGTCCACGAGTCACCACATCATCCCCAAACGACACCTGATGGGTTTTCCCGGCCCTCCAGCGATGAGGGAGAGAACGAGGAGCGGGAAGACAGCACGGACAAACTGGACTGTCATTATTCAGGTTATCACCCTCGACCGGCAGCTGTAAGAACCATCACTGTACACTTTTACTTTTGTCAAGTTACAGTAGCTTAATTATGATAGATTGCAGATTTAAAAAAAATTATAGCATGAGAGTTCTCTTGGCTAGAAATGATCAGAAGCCTGTACCTTTCTGTTTCTAGTACTGTACCTTTGGAAGTCGACTGTTTGGGAGAGGTTGTTACTCCTTCGACCGGCGATGGGACAGAGTGCGATGTGCCCTCACCACAATGATGGACAAGCATGTCAACTCTCAGATGTGGAAGTAAGTCTGTCAAGCATAGATTTTATTTATTTGTTTATTTTATTTTAATTGTTGACCATGTTTTTAAGTCTCACTCTTGACTTTGACTCTGAGGTGGCAGTGTTTACTATTGATGTGCTCTAGGGTTAAGCAGTAATATTATTTTGCTTTATATTTTCACAAATGCTATCAGGCAAGTTGTAAGTAAAAACTACCAAAAATAGTCATGCATCATTTTATTTAAGATGTGTGAAGGGCTTTTGTTTCTTATGGAACATAGTTACATAATGAAACAGTGGAACGCAGTCTTAAAAAAGCCTTAAATTAGATCTTTAAAACCTGATAAGGCGTGAACAGTCATATCTAATGAATTATGTTCTTCTTTGTTGCAGAAAAATCCCCTTGGCCTTGGAGAACTCCTCCTCTGTTGCACCTACTCAAAGGACAAGCACAAATTCCCACGGTAGCACTCCCACGTCAGGCTTCCTGGGCCCACCTGCCACCTTGCCCCAGACTCCTTATAGCCAATCCTATGAGGGCAAGTCATTGCTCTCCTATGGGACCACCTTAAATGCCCGCAGCTCCCCACAGGGCGGGGCTGAGCACCCGGCCTACGGCACCACGCAGGCCCGACAAGTGTCTTCGTCGCCGCAGATGCCTTCAGCCCACTCGTCCTCATCCTCTACTTCTTCAGCTCCTTCCCTAGCCTCAGGCCGGGCACTTAAGTCCCGCTCCTCCAGCAGCAGCAGCACTACCAAGTCATCATCGTCCTTCAGGTCCAGCTCCTCCACACCTGTCGTACCCAACAGCAGTGGAGCCAACAGTAACAGTAGCAGCACTAGCTTCACCTCGGGAAAGAAGAGGAAGAACAGCTCTCTCCTCTCTTCATCCCATGGCTCTTCTGAATCCTCTTCTAATGCCAACTACACTTCCTCCTCTTTCAAGAAGAACTGTGCAAATGTCGGCAGCTCAGGGAGCACCTACCACCACAGCTCATTAGGTCCTTCATCATCATCGTCGTCATCGTCATTATCAGCCTCCCACAGCGGAGTTCACAGTGTGGGGCTAAACTGTGGCCCCACTGTGCGGACCAACTCACTTAGCCTCAAAGCTGAGCCTTCTGGAGGTTCAGTGGGCGGCTTCTCAGGGCCCCCTGCACGAGGTCCCCCCTCGGGTAGCCCTGCAGAGTCCATCAAGCGTATGAGTGTGGTGATGAACAGTAGTGACTCCACCCTCTCCCTGGGCCCCTTTGTTCACCACCAGTCCTCATCTGACCACCACACCAGCTTCAGCCACCACTCAGATGGGCGCCTGGAAGGCAAGAAGCGCAAAAGCTCACCTGCATCTAGTGGCATTAACAGTGGAGGTGGTGGAGGAGGGCTTGGAGGAGGTGGAGGAGGAGGAGGAGGAGGACCTGGACAAGGTAGACCTAAAGTGGCCAAGTCACCTGCCATTAACAACATCCATGGGAAGCATGGGCGGAGTATTCCAGGGACGCCAGGGCTGCCCAACAACTCCCATTTACATCAGGTGACTTTTTATCACCCAAAACACATTTCAATAGCCGTATGGTGCTTGTGTTATAAAAGTAAAATATCTGTTTAAGATTTAAACCCCACAGAATCAACCAGAACGTAAGCTAACAGTGGGCTATGAAAACACATGGACATCTTTCATTGATTCATCAATTCACAAAAGTGAATGCTGACCTTCCTAGGCTGTATGTTTTAATATGGGTTTGTAGCCATGCTAGTGTCCATAGAGTGTAAATAAACAGATTTGAGCGGTATTTACATGTACTCACTTGTCAGTTACATATGTGAGAGAAGCCTGGTGCTTTAAGTTTCATCTAAGCAGTAAAGCCTGCTTCTAAACGAAACACATTTTGTGCTCTAAATAGTTAACCAACGTAATTCAGTTAAGGACAAAATGGTATTGTTCTTACCAACAACTTGTTACTGATGGAAGTATTTAATATTGTAGCACTGAAGTAGTGTATATATATGGTTACCTAACAGTCATTCTAAAATGGATTTACTTCCTTTTCCGCAGCCAAAGGCTCGTCCCTGACAGCGGTGTCCGGCTTCACTGTTCGGCACCAGCAGGCAGACAGGGAATGGCCCAGAGGAGTCTGTATACTGCTGTGGACTGCACGAGGCCTTTTAAATCCCACATTACTCTCAGCTTCCCACAATCCTCAGGGTGGAGATGATCTGGACTGCCCAGTGAAGTCAATGTGGTCCTTACTAGTTCTCCCAAAGCCATGTGTGTGTCGGGGGCGGTGGCACTGTATGGGGTTAGCAGCATGGAGCACCAGGGGTCTAATGAGCGAGCCAAGGACCCCCTCTCCCCCCATGCAAGTGTTGTCCCGGAATTTTGAGAGGTCTTCCTGTCTGGTCAGAAGTAGGAGGAACAATAGCAACAAGCATTGGCTTCTTGAGCTGCGGTTCAAAACTCATTTGGTTCAGGTTAAGGGCTGCCGCAACGAGCCGCCATGATGCTGAGCAACTGGGGAGACAGCAAGCCGATCTCTTCTGTATTTGTTAAAGAATGAGTGTGTGTGTGCGCGTATAAGTATTGTTCTCATGTCAGATTCTGCTGGACTACTGGAATTTCCAACTTAATTACACCCCCAGCGCCTGATCTCAGAAGCCTTGGAAGGAGAGCAGGAGGAGCAGCAAACTGTTACTTGCGACACCTTAAACAACACACAATCACCTTGTTATTTCAGTTTTGTCAGTCAACTCTCTCTGGTGGCACACAGTGTAAACTCGAGTTACACTCAGTAGCCTGAGACGAGCCCGTAGGGACGATCTGGTCAAATCTTTTATTACCCAGAATAATTATGCAAGTGTTACCTTTTTTTGATTTCTTATGAGCTTTTTACACTGAACTACAAGTTTGTCTTTATAGAGCGGATGAAGACAGTTGTGCTTTCAAATGTGAAAAGGATGCCGGATGTGCCCATTCGATCTAATCTTTTGTTAGAGAGTTCCTCTTGTGGAGACAGTTAATTTTCTGAATCTTTTCATTGTGTAAAATGATAGCCACAATAGACCTATCCCCAACTGTGAACAGTACTAAATGGCTACTTTCTCTACAGGCACTGCTTAGTTGTCCACAAAACTAGCCAAAGCTGCGATCTACTTTTTTTCTCTATATATATATATATATATATATATATATATCAAAAGGTGGGCAGTCTTGCTCCTGAAGCAGTGATGGTGCATTTCCTGTGTGGACATAAAGAAAATCTGTGCAAACTATATTGTTATTGCCACCGTTTACCTACTTTTTACCCATACAGCTGTGTAAAATCCGCAGCTGCTTGTGGGCAGATGTGAATTGTAACGTTTTATTTTTCCTACATAAAGAATCAGGTATGGTACGTCTTAACTGGAGCAAACTTTATGCACGTCACCTGTCTTCTGTGGGTATGATCGTCCCTCCTACATGTAACCACTACCCACGCTCTCGATGTTGAAGTTCCAATGCCTCACAGTAACACTACAAATGGAGTGTGTTAAGAGATTTGTCGCAGTAGGGCAGGTAGCCAGGAATTATACTCTGTTCCTTTGTCAAAATGGAGTCTTAAATCAGGCAATACTTGCCCATCTCATTGTATGTTTGCTTACTTGGCAAAGTGGGTTTTATGGTGCGAGATTCATGAAGATTGCTTCACAGGAAATATTTAAACCTTTGGTAACCTTTTGATTTATGGAACCTCCAGTGATGTCAGATAGTGAGGAAAAGTAGAGGAGACATTTTTTTATTTTTTTTTTTTAAAGAATCTTAATTTAGCTTTTTTCTTGTAGCCTATGTATCAAACAAGTATTGAAGTATCCCTATTTCAGAATACATATTTTGTTAACAAATTGTACATAGTGAAATATGTATTTTTGCACAGGCATTTTTCGTACACGCTGAATTTTTGGTACACTTAAAAAAAAAAAAAAAAGGCATTATTTATTTAGTAAAAAACATGAAAAGTCAGAGAACTTGACTATTTGAAATGGTTCACTGCCAAGTCGATTTAATGCAATACGCCTATATGTAGAAGCTGAAGCATCTCATGAATCGTGTACTGAGATCCTTTAAGGAACAAAGGTCCAAAGTGTTGCCAATGTAGCATGCTTCTGTATGAGAGGATACCTTTATTCACTATTCAAGGTCTCAATCACATGTGCTTTTACAAGACATTTTACGTTGCCTATAAATTAACATTGCAGAGAAGTTACTATGTGACCCAATTAGCCTGTGATTTTGAAATGTCCTGCAGGCTTGAAGCTGTGCCCGTTGTTTAACCGGTTTCCATTGTCTCTTCAGACACTTTGTCGACCTTAAACTCATTTCATGATTGAAATACTTGCGTTCGTTTAGAAAGGCTGAAGGGACTTGAGCAATCATTTCAAGGAAGAGTAACACTTCAAACAGTCCAATAGTTGCATCATTGTTGCCAAACAAGTAATTTGAATCACAGCTTTCAAAGAAATAGTTTGCAGCTTTTCAAAGAAATATCAAATTTAAGAAAGTGCCTGAATTTGTTTTACCCTGACTGTTTGAGGACAGTATTCTTTGCGTTGTTTTACCTTACTTGAATGTTTGGAATGTTTAGGAGTTTGCTTTTAAATCTGCCTGTGAACCCTAAATGTGGAAAAACCTGAGTGTGTCAGCTGCCCAGTATGAAACCCTTTTTTTTTTAAATTTTTGTCTATCCCAAGTTTTCCATGCATCTTAAACTTTTTGTTGGCCTCAGTGTGTAGCTTAGGCCCCCTCTGGTGTACTGGGATTTGTATGTTTCAAAAAACAAAACTTTCAATCAAAGTGTTTTGTTTACCCTCAAACTCCACTGATATCTTGACCATTGTTTCCAGTACGTGGAAATGTTGCTAGGATGTTGTTTTTTTTATTAGCAGCATAGACTTGGAATGTGAAAGTGAGGATACAGTTCATGTCTGGGAGTAAAATTAAATCCACCATTCATACTATGTAAAAGCGTGTATAGATTTATTATTTTTTTTTCATTATCAGAATCATTTTCAGCTGGACTTATGTATTGGCTGCTATGTAATTCATGAACAAAACATAGGTTAGAATTAATATTTAAAAGAAAAGATTGTATAGTATATCTGTTTTGTAACAAGTTTCTGTAAATAAAATAATTTATACTGCTATTTATATGAAATCATGTCTCTGCCTCTTTCCTAAAATAAAACAGTCCTGAGAAATTCAACAGTTAAACAAATTTTATTTTATACACAATATAAGTCACTTTGTCAGACAAACTACAGGTTCGTGTATGCCAAGAAGAATAATGCAAGTCTCCCTTGCTGTAATGGGGGAAGAATGGCCTCCGTGGTTACATGTTGATAACTCTCGACAACTTCTGGACTCTGTTGAGCAACAAATCTCCCTTCTTGATGGTTTCCTGGTACTGCCAGTTTTTGCTGTCGGGTCTAAAGGAGAAGAACAGCACAAAGATCTACATTAATGCAGGTTGTTATTTATAAGTACTGGAGTTATAGAAGCAAAGAACAGAAACATTACCTGTTGGTTTCCACAATCTCGTTCACTTTATCGATTTTACAGTGGAGACGGCCAGCAGCTATGAATCGGGACAGTTCCCTGAGAAAGGATGATGAGATTTAGTGCCACTTGTCAAAGTCAACATATTTCTCTGAAACCTGAGCATGTGAGACAGACAGTAAGAATTAAAATAGTCCAGATTTTTTAAAAATATATATATACACACTTTTGCTAAGAGTTAAATTGATGCCATGTCTGTATTGTAAATGTGACAAACTACAGTCAGTAGGTGCACAAAGTCTGAAAATTAAAATCATCTAGAATGGCTCCCTCCAAAGTTAATCTGGCCACCAGCATCATTTAAGCAGCTATAACATTGATTCATCTTTACCTAACAATTTACCACTTGAGATAATCTGCTAAAACTGTGCACACTTAGTCTGTTTTAAAGAACTGACACAAGCACTTTCTGTTGTAATAATAAGGTTGTGTATAACATAAGCATGGTGTGCAGGAACTCACTGGTCAATGAACTCTGTGCTGACACCAAAGGCCTCAGCCATGTAGCCCAAGGTGAGCGAGCGGTAGGACTCTAGTAGCTGGCTGTATGCCTGGATCCTCATCTCCCTCACATAGTAGCGATAGTGTGGCGCAAAGAGCCAGTCCTTCTTCATCTCCTGCTCCACCATGGCTGCAGAATAAAAACAAAGTCATTTCTGAAGTTGACTTTTTGAAGTTGAAGATTTGGAAATAAATACTGTATTATGAAACACATATTGCTTGTGGGTAAATGTTATGTGCAGATAAACTACATTTTAAATATATACTGAATGGAACCTGTAAAAAATGGCTTGATGTTAAAGCAAATGACAAACACAAACTTCCTTACCCAGAGACTGGAAGAAGACAGAGTAACGGCACTCGTAGAGTGAGAAAAGATACTGGCGGACAGCAGGCAGACTGTGGAGGACCTCCAAGATTTCTGCTCCCTTTATTACCTACACATTTACACATATGAAATTCTATGTGTGTACTGCACAGAATTTATAGCATCTTCTGACTACATGCACTCAATCTCTCTCCCACCTTTTCACGGAGGTCAGGCCTTTTGAGGGCGATCATGCAGACGTAAACCGTGTACGTAACAAAGGTCTTGTAATCCATGAGTTCATAAGATGTGAAGGTGGAGACAGTGTCGAGGAAAAGCTCAGCTGCTTGCTTGAAGTCTCTGATAGCCACACAGTACAGACCCTGGTAGACCTTTAGACGATTCCTCCTGTCCCAGTCTCCTCCCTCCTCAATAAGGCTAGAGAAAGATGCATAGAGCGGTGAGCAAGAGGGTCGGTGGAGACATTTCAAAACAAACATGTCAGAGCACTTACCTCTTGGCTTTCTCCGAGTTGCGTGTGATGAGATCACTGTCCATGTAGAAGAGGCCAATCCTCAGGAGGTAAAAAACAATGTCTAATCTGTGACCCAGAGCCACCGTCTTGTCATAGGTCTTCCTGAAGGCTGTTAGGGCACCCTCCTGTGGACACACAAATCCAACATAATGTCAATTAATAGCTTTAAGACGAACTATCCATGGTTTAGCTGAAGAGTGCTGTAATAGTAATAATCATTAGTAAAATTAAGTGTGCAAACATCAGCATTTACTGAATGTGCACTCTGGAAAGTAAATGTATTCATTACCATCTATAGTATGTCTTTTTAATTGTGTAATGCCATTTTATTTTGTCATTGAGTGCTAGGACCATAAAACTAATTTTTATTTTAAAATTTCAGTTTGAAATTAAAGTCACAATTTCGAAAATAAAGTTAAAATGTTGAGAATGAATAAAACTACCTGCTTTAACGCATATGTGTCTGCAAAATGACGTTTGTAGATAAATTACTGACATTCAGTGCATTGCACTCAAGTAACCAGGTTACTGACAGAAACCAGGTTTTCAGGTAACACGTTAACATGCACTGAAGACATTATTACTGGACATTTGCATATACTTGCAGCAGATGAGTAATCAGATTTCTCCTCTACCATGGGCTTATTTTGGAAGCATGGTTCACAGACTTTAACTGTATGGAGACAAACTGTGTCTTCCTGGTGGGGGGGACTGACTGACAGAGCTGTGAGAGAGAAACAGTCAGCGCTCGTCTTCACAGTGTAAACTGTCTAAATTAAAGAAATACACAGTGAAAAGTGACTTATTTAGACATTGCTTTGGTTGGTTTCAGAGTTAATTGGGTGGACTTGATTTGAAAATGAGGCAGTATTGCCCTTTAATGATCTCCCCTTTCACCCAGCTGCTTTTCTCTGCTGAAAGTAGTAGAGTGGGGACCTGTCAGCAGCCTTTGTTCTGCACATGCACTTGTAATAACTGTGACCAGGTTTGGGAGTTTATATTGTGCCGATAACTGCTTCTGTTCAAAAGCCGGAACACCACAAACTTGGTAGAAGTGGCTGCAGCCATACAAACTGAAATAGGCGCAAACATAATTTGATGTATACAGACCAGCTATTAAGGTAAGGGAAATCCTACCTTATCTCCAATTCTGATCAGATATTCGGCTTTGGCCATCATGGCGTCTCGTATCTCACTCTCTCCCTGGTTCTTCTCTGCATCCTCCAGCACATCATCCAGGCGCTTCAGCTCGTCCTCGTTAGCCTTTTTCATTTTACTGAGCAGGTCACTGTCCAGCTGCCACTTCAGCTCCTTAACCAGACCCTCATAATACGGTGCCATATCTGAAACAGACGTGTTAGTTCACATCACTTAAGTAATCTGGTGACCGAATGCCACAGCATATGATTCACATAATTTTCATATATTAATCAAACCATTCAGTGACCCCTTGTGCCCTTTAGATGGGGGAATTCAGGATGACTCCACTACGCAAGTTCAGTCAGTCAGTACAGTGAGAGGTTTATTCTCTAAAAATGAATAATGAAATAGATGCAACAGCATAAAAACATCAACCACGCACTGCAATATTTTGGAAAACCAAGACGAACTAGCCATGGAGGTTGGCAACACTGCAACCTCCTGGAGGGAGCCCTTCTCTCTAAAGGTACAAGAGGACTCAAACCAACCCAGTAAATGCTCCCCACAGCAGAACAGAGCCACCAGATCCCTTCACTGTAGAGATCAAGCATTCAGACCTGTACTAATCTCCTGGTGTATGCTACACATGCATTCACTCATTCATCTAATCATTTCACTTCTCTAGACCAAAGCCGTTGGTTTTTACACCACCGAACACTCATTGTGCTGTCATCTTTGCAAAGACATATTAGTCAAAATGACTTACATCTTTTTCTTTTGATCCAAAATCCAAATCTACTGCTCCTGCTCACACCAAAGACCATATTTGAATGTCACTTGCCTGTAGCCAACACCTTTTAAATATTAAAGAACAGACTGCAGCAGACTAAAATCATTGGTGTGTTTCTGCCCACTCTCTTCTGACTTGTACACCCCCAGAAAGCTGCTACTCTTCTATTGTGCCCGTTACTATTGTTTTTAGTTTAGTTTTAACATGTAGCTATTTACTGAAAAATATTATTTTTTCTAATTATTATTAGCTTATTTCCTTGAAGTAATGTTATCTAAAGTCGACAGAAACACTAAGTTGCATTAATAAGTTTAAACCTTAAAACTTGTTAGCCAACGTTAGCTGACATTAAGTTACCAATAACGTTAGCTAGCATTGCTAATTTCCCTGCGATGATCTTGATGCCGAACGAGATTAACGTTAATTCATTTAATTAACATGAAAAAATACGTATGCGTACATTAATGCCAACATGCAACACATATATATAATGGCCAGGGTATTGAGACTGCTGTTTCCAGTCAGACAGTACAGTGAAATGCTAACTCACTGTTAGCTTTGATAGCATCCATGAGCTCAGTCTTCACTTTAGCATCTTGTCGATGACCGTCCATTGTGAGCAGAAACTTCAGCTGTGCTATCCTCAGGTCAGGGTTCTTGGGCAGACCCTCTTCCTCCAGATTCTCTAGCGGCATTTTTAGTAAAAAAATATACTACCAAACCCAGAAACTGAATGATTTCTTTGTGTAGACAAGCCGTCGCAGACGCCTGCTAATCAACGATGACTACGGAAAACACTGCACTGTTTGCTTCCGCCGGACCGTCTGTCAGAGAGCAGAAAAAGAGAGAACCAAGCCCGAGACTTACTAAGCTCTTTAATGTCGACTGCCCCCTGGCGGATAAGGCTATGAACTGCTTTAACCTGAGTTTTCCCCTTATGATTTCGTTGACGTGGTTTATGAATAGCTTATGCGCCTTTGTAATAATCAGTCAGTGGTTTCATCTTTACCATTGTTGTCACGTAGTGTAAATCATTACGAGTTAAAGACATGCAGGTCAGATCTAACTAAAGTGTAAATGACTGCCTGCATGACTGTTTGTATCTTAACCACTGTATGCTGGGATCAACTCTTTTACTACTCTGATAGCTACATTTTAAAACCTAAAAAATAGAAAATAAAACTATAGTATGATATCCACTGTTATCACGTACACAGGTGCATTAACCCAATACATTCTGCAAGGGGATGAGACTCGGACAGGGGGAGTCAGGGGGTTATGGATGAGTTACTTTAATTCCAGTGACAAAGTCTGAAAAGTTAATAATAAGCAGTGTAAAAGACTGAACAACATGCTGCCTGGACATTTACTGCAAGATCCCCTTCACTAAAGACAAAATGAAAATGTTTCTGCAACAGTTGGTAGGCCTTTATTAAATTCTATTCCTTTTGTTGATTACGAGTATTATATTATATACGTATCTAAAATGTTCATAGGACAAATTTAGGAAATATATATGTGTCACAATATTTTACAGATCTTTTTTTCAATTTTTTTTCTTCAAATAATAGTAACATACTTCATCTCTACCAAACTTTAATCAACAGGGAAAACCAAAGATCAAACAATAGGTTGTTTTAGGCAAAAGGTTGAGTTTGACTTTGAGTTGTGTTGCATGTCTTAACAGCAGCTTTAGCTGAGTCATTGCCTCTCTCTTTAAATAAGTTATTTTTTAAACTTGTCATTTAATACAAAAACAATATGGCAGCAAATTTAGAGCTGATCAATCTTATAAAACAGAAAGCTGAATAACAATATGGAACTGATAAAGATATACGGCAATATTTTAATGTTAATACAGGTTATGAGTTGTTTGGTGATCAAAGTAGTCAATGAGTTACACACTGAGGAGATTACAGGGGACATTAAGGTCTTCTTCATGCTTTTATAATGACATTTCTTCACCTAAAACAAGAACAGAGATTATTTCTTAGTCCTTTTATTAGTGATAGTGAGAATTTTAGTTCCAGGATAAACTTTATATTATTATTGAGCAGGTTCTATTAAGGGAAGTTTTCTTTCATGTGTAATTTCCATTTGGGTTGATGCTGAACGCTGCACTTTTAAAAATAATGCCATATTATCCTTGAGTCATATTTTTATTCCCCCACTCTGCACTGTAGACTCGTGGCAAAGCTCTAATCTTCATCATTACTGTGGGAATCGGAGGAAGCTTTCAAACTGGCTACCATTTCACGAGTATGAATTCTCCCTCACAGGTGAGATACACCACACCATTCACAACACATCTTCATCCTTTCTTCAATTCTTTTCTTCATCTTCTTTGTTGCATCAGCTCTCTTTTTTTCCTTCCAGACTCATAAACCAGATCTTGAACCAGCGTCTCATTGTCTTTCTCCACAGCACATAAAGAGCTTCATCAACAGCAGCTGGTATGACAGGTACAAAGAGCCTCCACCTCCAGAGATGATCACGATGATCTGGTCTCTTATGGTTTCCGTGTTTGCTGTTGCGGGGCTCTGTGGTGCTCTGAGCGTCGAATTGCTCTCAGGCAGGCTGGGAAGGTGAGTAAGGGACTCGATGCAGTGTTCATTTTTATAGCCTGGCTTTACATGTGTGACATGAAAGGATATGTGTTCTCCAACCAGAAAAAAGTCAATGATATGCGGCAGCTTTATTTCCATTGTTGGCGGAGGGCTCATGCTGACAAGTAAAAGGGACAAATCTTACAAAATGGTTATTGTGGCGAGGATCCTGTTCGGTTTCACATCAGGTAAGTCAACGGGACATAATCTGTGACAAGCATACATAAATATTTAATACGATAGTAAAATGAAACAATCAAGATACTGTATGTTTTAAGTCGAAACTGTCACCTTTAATTTAATTTAGAGTTAATTAAAGTTTTGTCACATTGAACTTTGAATTCCAGGGCTTTATTTGACTTTATCTTGCAGGTCTGGGACTAAGCAACCATTTAATTTACATTGGAGAGAGTTCGCCCCGAAAGATAAGAGGCAGAGTGTCTGTGACTGTGGCGACCTTTTTGTCACTTGGCAAATTGTCCGGGCAGTTTTTTGGATTAAGGTACGCCGCTTACTGTCAATATGTAGAGACTGAGTTGATTTTACAAACAGATCTTAAACAGAATATTAAGAAATGATGCCTTTGCTTTGTTTTTTTTCAGTGAGATCTTTGGCAGTAAAGAACTGTGGAACCTCATCCTCTGTGTCCCTTCATTTTTATCTGTGGTTCAGGTCATAGTGTTGCCTTTTCTTCCTGAGGCTCCCAGATACTTATTCATAGAGAAAGGTGACGATGAAGCTTGCAGAAAAGGTTGGTGTAATTCCCCATAGTCACGCAATACTCGACCAAACAGCGTTTTACTGGATACTGTAATGAATTGGAAAAAAAGGTAAACTACCAATATAATAGTAATATCTGAAAGATTGTCATAAATTACTAAACCTGCATTCTCTCAATCTCAACAATGACACAATGACCACCAAAGCACGCTTGACTGGGATCAATGGTAAACTGTGGTGTCTATTTCACAGAGCAACACATCTATTTTTTGTTTTTATTTCTACCTGTCTCTGTGGATTTTCTAATTCCAGCTCTCCAGAGTCTGTGGGGCCAAGGTGACTACAAACAGGAGATGGACGAGATGTTGGCTGAGCAGGCGGTCATACAGGCCGCCCCTCCAAAAAGCCCAGTGCGTCTGCTGAGGGACAGGACTATCCGATGGCAGCTCATCACAATCTTCCTCATCTACACCTGCAACATGCTGTCAGGCATGCCCGCGGTCAGGATGCAGCTTATTCTGACTAATTACAGAGGATGCAACAAAATGTCAACATTAACTATTATAGCATCTCAAAATACAACAAATGTTTTTTTGTTCTCTTCTTTCCAGATCACTGTTTTCTCTTACGACATCTTCCTGAAGGCAGGTATACCAAGTGACAAGATCAGCTACATGATTGTTGGTCTTGGACTATCTGAAATAACCTCCTCAGTTCTCTCTGTGAGTAACTCCTTTGACCTAAATTGGTCATCTCTAAAACAGTCATTTTGCTCACTATAACAAATACTAGCATCCTTTTTTTATAGTATTCTTCCCTGTCAGGGGTTCATGATTGACCATATAGGAAGGAGACCATTGCTGTGGGTGGGCTATGGTGTCTTGTCTGCCCTTTGTGTGTTGATCACTGTCACACTGAACCTAAAGGTAAAGCTGTCATCTTTGAATCTTGATAATAATTAGGTTTCGCCAACAACAGGTCTCACAGGAAATACTGTACCTGACACCAAAGTAAAAGTGCCCCTTAACTCCATGACATTTATCAACCTCTAATGTATTGGGATGTATAAAGTAGAAACAAATGTATTAATATTTTACAGTATAAAAAAATTCCTCATTCATGCAGGATTTCAGTTATTGGGTTCCTTATCTTACTGCTGGTTTGATTGTCCTCTTCATCATCAGCTTTTGTGGAGGACTTGGTATGTACGGCCTTCACAGTTTTTGCTTCAAAAATGTGAAATAAATTGAAAATTCCAGAGAGAACATGTTGATGTGCGTAGATAATTGAATCCCCTGTGTCCCGTCTCTCTCAGCGGGCACCACAGCTACTCTCAGCAGTGAAATATTTATCCAGTCCGACCGGATGGCGGCGCTCGTCCTCATCGGAATGTTCCGCTGGTTGATGCTTGCGATTCTGGGCCTCGTCTTCCCGTTCCTGATTGTGAGTACAACCAGCCTGAAGTGAAGGAAATGAAAACTTACACAAAAAATCAACTGCAAGTGTTGCTCGTCTTTAAGAATGAGCCGGATTTTCTCCATCAGTATCAGTATGTGGATAAATGTCTCATACACACCTTGTCTCCTCTCTGTCCCAGATTGCCCTCAAGTCCTACAACTTCTTGATTTCCGCCTGTGTGTGCCTGCTGGGTTGTATTTACACTTTCTTTCTTCTGCCTGAAACTAAAGGGAAGACCATGCTGGAGATCTCAGAGGAATTTAAAACCATTGCTGTCTGTCGGAAATCCTTCGTAGACAAAACAGAGGAGACCAAATTATGATGCAGTCCAGATGCACAAGCTCCAGGCAAATTTTAAATATAATAATCAATAACTATATGTTAATTAGTTGCAATTGTTGTAAAAGGTCAGTAGTTTCATTCCTCCTGCTTTCTAGCAATAACTTATCCAGAGCTCCCCTGTCTGTTCTTTGACCACTGCAGGGTATGAAATTAATAGAAACTGTCCCTCAAAGTCCCACAACATCACGCAGCAATTTTCTTTTTCTTTTGATGAATGAGTACTGCTGCTTCAAAGACAATGCTTAAATACTGCAGTAACTCAGACTGAGGTATTTTATACTGTACGTTGTTGTTTGTTTTCTTCTTGTAAGGACATCAGGTAGTAGTAGTGCTCCATTTCTACTCTTGCTTGTTTATGTAGAAAGTCTTTTCCACACTATAAAAATAAAAACATTAAATTATAATCACCTACTCCACATTTTCGTTTTCATTTTTTACTATCTTCATGTTTTCTAGTCTTTCCTGCATCAGTTGTGACTTCACCCAGTTTGTGCTTTGAATAGCTTCCCCGACTATAATGATACAAATGTGTGAAAGTCTCTTCTTTCTTTTTACTAACTGGCAGCTGCCAGCAGCCAAATGTAAACGTAAAACAATTTCTAAGACAATAGAATTGACCAGTTATTGATATTTATGAGATGAATTTACTCCATGTATAAGAACAAATTATGTATTTAGGCCCATTTCTGGTGAAAGACGTTTTCCTTAGAACCAAGAACCAATTAAATAAGGTAGTTATCTTACGAGGGAGTAACACTGAAGGTCCAGGAGTCATTAAGATAGGGCCTATAGTGCTGAATGTCACTGATTGATCCAAAAACACTGCACATGTAAAAAGACAGCCACACTTTTGAGATGTCAAGGGACTAAAAATGTAATACTCAAAATTCTGTCCCGTACCTGGAACGTCCCATTGGAGATGGACCTTTTGGGTCTTCTGGTTTTAGTTTACCGACACAACTGTAATAATTTAGTAACAACAACAGGTGGCGATGTTAACCTTCTGCTGAGATGCAGCAGGCTGATCAAACCCTCACAGCATGCACACGAAAGTAAAACTACACTGCATCTGTACCACGTCCCAGGCAAGATAAATGTAATATTAAATGTAATATTTCTAAGATTTGTATCTCTGCCTAATTACCTGCAAAGACACTCACCAGTTCCCCTAAAGATTTATCATTATATTATTTAGATTTTTGTATCTGTCATATGACGACTCTGCAGTTTGTCATATTTTAAAAGCTGTATTTTAACATTTCTGCTGGTATTTGGAGCTTTTCTACATTTTTCACAGAGACTCCAGCAGGAAGTAAAAGCGAAAAGGTGAAATAACGGCCATTATTCTCTTCGCCTGGCAACACTGAGCTCACTAACAGTGCCGCAAATCAGGGGAGAGTGAACAGTTGGAAGTGTTGCAGATTAAATGAGTCACCGTTTCATAAGTCTCAAGTTGTACATCGATCACACATGCTGTTCTGTGGAAGCTGTGCGAATATTATTATTAAATTATACCATGTCAATGAACAGGCTGCACAAAGAATCCACCTGATTAAACTGACCATTGTGTCTTAAGATTATCTACTTTGACTAAGTGGAGGAGAATGATGAGCAGATGTCAGGGGATTTAGCAGGTCACACTGGCACTAGTCAGTGGCTATAGTGAAGAACAATTTAAGTTTGTGACTGTTCCAATGAAACCATTCAGGCAGCTTTAGACGAAATCTTTTCATACCATCAAATGTATTCCCCACTACAATAATGACAATAAACAATACCAATAATGTACACATGAGGTTGGCAGACATTTTGTTACAGCTCTATTCGAATCACTTTGGACAACAATTGAAATGTGATTCAGATGTTTGCCACTGGGACACACAGGATTTTAAAAAGTGGCAAATCTCCAGAAGCTGGAAAAGCCTTCTATCCATGGTCTGTGGTGGTCTGGAGGACAGAGTTGGGTCTTCAGATAGAACTCGGCTCACTCAGTGAGATCGTTACATCCAGTGTTTAGAAAAGGTCCCAAATGGTTCAGATCCCATTTGCGAAAGAAGCTTTCTCGCCTGCTAGCTTCCACTCTTTGTTTGGGCATGTTTGGTCTGGGCATCTATTGCTTTTTCTTCGCAGCCCCCTATTGTTCAGTTTAGTTTGTACTTTTTCGTGTTTGGTCGGTGAAAAATAAACTGTTCTAGTCACAGCTCATGTGTGGTCTACCCTTCTTGTTGTTCAAACAGCTGGACTGTGACAAAAAGCCCTCACCATCCCATAAACGGTGACCCCTAGTCTGGGAAAATGTGTGTTGGTATGGGAATAACGCTCTAAATATAACAAGAGTTAAAATCCTGTTTCTTAAAATACATAATGTAGGTTCTAGAGTTCTGTTCAGAAGGACAAGACACAAAGAGCAGCTTGTTTCTCCTTCAGCGGGGCAACAGATAAAACTGAGAAGACTGAGAAGATTCATCTTGTCACAATGTTTTAATAAAGAGAATAAAGAGGGTGATGTTATCTGACACAGTAAAATAGAATTTATGATCCAATATTGTCTCCTGTAGCACATGTGTACACCAGCTTTTGTCTTTGGTTTCCCATGTTCTTAGGGTACAAATAGAATTCTGTGTACTAATACCCAGTAACCGTGAATACTACTATATTTTAACGGATGGTGCTGAAAATAACAAGTCATAAAATGCATTCACATAGTGTTTGCTATAAAGAAGTTCTCAGAGTGTTTTCGCCCTGCAAAATAAAAATGCCACACATACGTATAACATACATTAAACATTTAAGGTACTATATATTTCATCCACAACAATATCCGTCAGACTTGTAATCTGCTTCACCTCTATCTGCAGATGTTATATGGCAAAACAGCCCGTTTGTAAATTCATCTATAAATGGCAGTGTAATGATAATTTGTAGGTCTTGGAAGGTCTTGAGCAGTTGTGTTGCTGTAAAGTCAACATCACAGCCTCGGTGCCTCATTTACAGCTGGAGGAGTAATCGGTCCATCCATCATGTTTGCTAAGCAGACAAAGAAGAAGAAAGAAGTGGTGGAGGCAGAGAGAGAGAGAGAAAGAAAGAGGAAGAAAAAAAAGGCAGGAAATACATGAATAGGACAATCGCTTCAGTAATGTGCTTTAGGCAAACACTGAAACAAATGTGAGTGGTGTCCCGCATTAAACTCTGCAAGCCGTGGTGATTTCATACAGGTGGCACACAGATGGGAGCCCTCCCGAGGCCTGAGCTTTTTAATGAGTCACGGTGAGAGGAGGTGGAGTGGACTGATATTATGAGCCAGACGGAGCCCCTGGCAGCGCAGCATCGAGGTGAGGAACATGCCATTCTGCGTTATGGAGAAGTGCACCTCAAGTTGTTGGATCTGCAGATTAACTAGCCACATTTCACTGTGCCACGTGTCAGACTGAGCAAACGCTGGAAATGAATTGTTATTTTCTCTCACTGTAGCTGACAGCAATCAGCCCTAATGAGGCCCCCCGTAGAGACTTATTATGAGTTCTAATTATTGGTGCAGTATGTGTGTTATTTCATTATTGAAGTGCTTTGAAAAATCCTTGCAAAAACCTGCAGTGAAGTCTATTGACTCGTGGATTATGAGGAGAAGTGAGGCTAAGATTGATACAAAGTGTTGACCAGTCATAGTTGAGGCCAGTGGTAATGCAAAGTTCATGCTTAAGTGAGTGAGGGTGCATTTTGAGATTAGCAGGTATCTATAAGGCAAATGTCGTGCTTTACTACTCATTTAACTGTCTTTCACCATCCTTACATTTACTTACATTTCAGGTGAGAAGAGAAGAGAAGAGAAGAGAAGAGAAGAGAAGAGAAGAGAAGAGAAGAGAAGAGAAGAGAAGAGAAGAG
>JAUYWH010000022.1:7067126-7080494 GCA_034779795.1 Ctenopoma multispine | reverse complement strand
AAGAGAAGAGAAGAGAAGAGAAGAGAAGAGAAGAGAAGAGAAGAGAAGAGAAGAGAAGAGAAGAGAAGAGAAGAAGAGGCAGATGGACAGTGGGCTTACTGTCACACAGAATTAACATATCCACCTCAGGAGAGGAATGAGCCTGTCAGACTAGATAGTGGGACTAACTTGCTGAACAGAGGGGATTCTGTGGGTGGGTGATCCGAGAGGAAAATCCCTTGCTGCCCTCATGACTCTAAATACATGGGCCATATAGTGTCAAAAAATGGGCGTTCGCCCAGGGACAAAAGTCTCCCCAAAAAAAGTGCTTACTTTTTATGCACCTTAACAAAGTGATCTTTGGCCCAGTTCACATATAAATTTAATATCACACTAGTGTATTGTGCTATCTGTTGACTTTGCCATGGTGCATTCTTGCCCTGGTAATTGAGCACACATGATGAGGCCGAAGGAGGGTATACTGCCGGTAAGGTCTCAGTCAGTCGTGTCACACATCTCCTATTCACCGGTGTGTGTGTGTGTAGGGGAGAGGAACTTTCGAGCATATGAGATGGAGCCGGAAGTGAGTGTGTGTGTGTGTGCTTAGATAACACACCACTGGCATTCTCCATGCAAATAATTGAATCAGGCTATTTTAGTTTGCTTAGAGCGCAGCTGTAATTTGCAGGCGTTCTGCGTTCTTAAGGACCAGTAATTATGGCTTTTGAGTCTCCCAAAACAACTCGAACAGCTTCAACTCATGGCAGCTGTGCATCCGGGCCTTTGCACACACACTAACATATGTGTGGCTCTTAATTAAACTGTTACATTTTCCATCTGAAGTGGATGTTAATTCAGAGGTACTTCATAGTATCAATGTGATTGTTATTTCTTGTATCGTTAGGAAGATTGTTGTCGAATATTTCAGAACTGACTTAAAATGTTCACATTTTCAATGGCTAACAAAGTGGCAATATTACATAATCTCTATTTAAGGAAAATTATACTTGTAAGTATAGATGTTGGGTTCATAGTAGCATTATTTAAATTTCTGAAGGCATTTCAGGCCATCGTACATATAACAGGACAAGGAGTGTCTGATTAGGTGGAGCAGTTAATTCTGATACTATTATACTTCAGACTATACATTTTAGTTTTATATGTTACAATTTTCATACATATTTTGTATAATTCATTTGTATATCATCAAATGGTAAACAGACATCGTTCTGGTGCAAGCTGTGCAGGTAATTCTAAATATTTTCCTCCAAAAGGACATATGTTGTTGAAAATGTTCAAGTAAAGAACTTCAGTCAGATAATATCGACTGTGCGTTACAGAGGTGTCCCACATGACCAGAAAACAATAAAACCTCAACTTCCTGACATTATTGTGCGCACAGATTATTATCTGTGTGCATTAACTCAATGCACATGCATGGTATAAACGCCGTCTTTCGTGGATCTAATTTACCATCAGAGCTTGGCTGACAATGTAGCTGTCACAACTGGAAGCATCCATGCAGCTTGAGGATTATCTCCCCACCAGCCGCTACCTTGAATATGGCACGGCATATGGCTGCAATCTGTGGCACCCCTCGCTGTACAACCTCCACTTGCTTTTAATTAAACACATGGAGACACCACACACACACACACACACACACACACACACACACACACACATGGGTTAATGCCCTGGAAGAGACTAATAAAGAAACAAACCAATACGGACTAAGTTACTGATGATGTAAGAAAAGCTCATGTGTCAACCACAAAAACAGCCAATGTGTTTTATTGAACGTCTCATTACACTTGGATACACTGATTGCAGTTGAAATTACTCACTAAAAGGCAAAAGGTCCACACTCAACAGAAGCCCTCAGCACTCCGACATCATGCATCTCACATGTTTATGCAGCTGGTTTTGTAGTATCATGTCTGACTAAACTGAGAGTCTTTTCCTCACCCATCTGGGAGTTATTCACATGTCCCAGAGTAAACATGAAAACTGGAGCACACGCCTTGGAAGTTGAGAAGTAGAAGCACTAATGTGCCAATTATGTCAACAGCGTCAGGGCTTCAGTCTCCAATCAAGACAATTGCATTAACACACCTTGTTCTAAACATATGTGTATATGGATTATGGGGGCTAGCAGCGGTAATCCCCTGACCACATGGACACAGGAGGCAATCCAATTTACAGTATGACACTACTTAACACTTAAAGATGCAACCTGTAATACTGCATATGCCAATATTTACACAGGCGAGGTCAACTTGTCTAGGATTTGACTTACGAGCAAACAAGATTGAGAGGCTACGCCGTGCTAGAGGCAAAATGCTCACGGTGATGATTAGTTGGTCAAATGTTTACCATGTTCAACGTATCTCTTTAGCATGCTAATATTCAGCACGAAAACTGTAGATGGGGCTATTGCAGTTATTTCTTCATTGTACTGGATACGCAAAAAAAAAGGTCATGGTGGTGGTGCTAAATAAAGAGTCAAGACATTGCCAATTATTACAATTTATCCTGAGGGATGTTTGTCCACCTGTGCTTCAGTATAGACTAACATGGACGGACCACAGACTGACACTGCTGTCCCAAGAGCAAGGCTTACCAGACATACTTGAAAGAGTCACCAGATTTCAATAACTAAATCACTAGACCTTTGTCAGCAGTTTCCAACTTGCGAAGACTGATGCAATAAAGCAGAATCTCGGCGGCATCTGTTTGCAGGACAATGAAGCTCTGTGTGCTTGAATGTGACTGCACTCCGTCTCATTACGGTCTGAGGATGAGAATCCAGCAGACGGTGACTCTAATCAACCTCTACACTACATTGTCATTCATTTATGCATTAAACAGATGGAGGGGTTGACTGTTACACACACTTGTGCACACGTGTTTGTATTCTCCAGAGAAAGACACAAATGGTCACAAAACAAGGAAAGAAAAAAGGAACTCACAGAAATACTCTTTTATTCCAAATGCAGAACCAGGTCAGCCAAATAAAACATGCATATGTTGTGTTTGTCATTTTCTATCTCTACATTATAGATATTTAATACATAAATGATTCTATCCATACAAAATATAAAAATATGTGAGGCCTCATTTACAACCATATTTACACTGCCTTCCTTAACTTAAGTGACATTATTAATTCATATATCTATGTACATACTATGAACTGAATACCAGTACAGTATATACTATATCTAAATCACATTGAATGAAAAAGCTAAAATGTACCAGACTACTTTGCAAACTTGTCTGCTGTAAGTTGTGATGAACTGCACTGCATCAGCTTTTGATAAATTCTGTGACTTCATGAAACTGTGCATTTGTAACAGCCTTGATACTCAGGAGATAATCTGAAACATTAAAATGAACAAACATGCAAACACTGCTGCTTTTTCACTGTTTACCAACTGCAATTCATCAATGACTTTCAATTACACCATATCCAACACTCAACAACACTGAATAAAACGACTGAGTTTGTTTATTTTTTTTGTTCCAAGTGGATGATATTAATCTACACAAGCTGGACAATGTACTGTGCTAAATGTCAGGATTTTAGGAGATAATGCAGTTCTTGCTTTTTCTGCGTTTACGGTTGTGTAACTGCCCACTGTGGTGTGGACCTCCCATCCCTGTGTTGCTGTACTTATGGACAAGCTCCTGGTTGCTGAGGTAGCGCAGCTGGATTGGTCTGGGGATCGGCTCACCCAAAAAGTAACCTTCATCCTCTGATTCGGAAGATGAAGAGCAGGTGGAGCACCAGTCATCATCATCATCATAATCCTCCCAGGAGTACTGGTTCAAGCCAGTACGCCGGCTAGCGCCGGGGTTCTGTAGCGTCAGGTCTGAAGTGGTCCTGGGGCACTGTCTGAAGAACTGAGGCTGGTATCTTCCTGCTCCTACTCCAAACTGGTCCCTGGCACTCCTTGGTGGTGGGAAACGGTCATAATCCTCACGGACACGCAGTTGTGGTCTCTCTTGAGGTCTTGCCCGCTGCTCTGACACTAAGTGGAGTGCGTTTTCCGAACGAGAACGACGGGATCTCCGGGAGCGGTGGTGGTGATGCCGGCGCCTCTGTGGCGTCTGTTCTGGGGTATCTATCCGCATACTTGGTCCCCTTCCACCACCTCCTCTACCACCAACACCACCCACCCTGCGCTCACTGATGGGTGGCAGACGGGAAGCGTTGGCACTGTTCACCAAACTAACCCTATCCTCCTCCTGGAAGGTGAAGCCAGGCGGTAGATGAGTCATGCCCATACCACTACCCATAGCAGGGGCATCGCAGTACTGCAGCTTGTACTGAGAGGACCTGGGGGGATCCATTTCCATGTAGGGTTGACTGGCTGTGAGGCTGTGAATGGACTCAGAGCTGCGAAACTGTACTGATGAGTTGAGGGTGTCTATGTTACTCTTCTCTGACACATTCATTCCAGAGTCTTTGCTTAGGTCCGGCATAGAGAAACGGGACAGGTGCTCCTGACGCTTTCCTCCTCCATCTGCTGAATTCCCTGAAGGGAAATAAGTCAAATTCAGTGTCAAAATCACTCTTTATTCATAGCCAATCCTCCATTGTTATAGGAACCACCCTAATGTACAACAACAGCATACTATAATTAAAAAAACTAAACAAGCACAGGTCTAACAGCTATTATCAAACTCACCTGTGGCATTGGACAAAGCCAGGGACTCCATAGATCCTCTTGGCGTCTGCTCTAGAGGGGTCAGTTGCTCAGTGAAATTAAGTGCATTGATGGGGTTCCTGCTTCTTGCCACCTGGGTTGCTGCCGGAGGACCAGCATCTCTATCCCTTTCCCTCTGAAAGCCATGCAGACTGATAGAGCGCTTGTCAGAGGAGAAGCCGTTGTGGTGCTGAGAGCAATGGGACACCTCAGTGAAGCTCTTTTGGGTCCTCAGTTTGGGTGGATAGTACTCCTCTGGAGGTGGCTGTTGAAACCACGTCTCATTCAGGGAGTGGCCCTTCATGGCTGAGATGGGGGGTCGTTTTAAACCTCCGTTCTCCTTGATCCTGTGATCCTGCTGTTGACTGCTCTGTACAGAGCAGGCGGGGTTAAAGGTAGTTCTGATATTGCACTGACTGAGGAGCTGGAGCGGGGTGGGGTTAGAAGTTGGGTCTGATTGGGATTCATAATTATAAACATCACCTGCCTGCTCCTGGTTCTGCCAGGCTGGTGGCTCACGAGTCAAACTGGGCGTTTGGCTAGACAGACTCAGAAGATCCATCTGTAAAGACAGGGGGTCCACCTCGCCTGAAAATCTCTCTGCCTGCACTCCACCCCCTCCTCCTCCGCTCTTCCCTGTCTTGGTGCTGCGTCTGGACTCTCTGGTAGAACGAGCACTTTGGAAGGCGGAGTCGGACGAGTCTGAACCATTAGGTTCCTCCCCTATACTGCAGGAGCGTGAGCAGAATATTTGACCTTGCTTGGGCAGGAAGGGCCGACCCAGCAAAGAGCGTTTGCAGCGGGCACAGCAGAAGCAGCCCTCGGTGGCGTGCCAGTGCTGCCCATCATACGTCATCTGGCCTTGATCAATGCCTGCAGGAAAGAGACGCAGCACATGAATCAACAGGGTTTAAGTACGACGATAGCTTTTGGGACTCAAAGTACACGCATTTATCAAAGAGCTTTTAATTACAATTGTGTCTTTGATGTCTGATAAGAATTATTTAGGAGAAAACAGCAGCAATTTACAAGATGCTTGTTTAGTGAAGAAGAACAAGAAATTGAGCTAAAGGCTCTAATTTAACTGCACTTTGGGGCAAACTCATTATAGAGGAAGTGTATAAACACACTGCATTTTGATAATATTTCCAGTTGTTGCTGGGGGAAAGAAAATCAACTTATAGCCAAAAGCTGCCATCTGGTTTGAGCAGGTTTACTGTTGGTTTCACTTCCTAATCAGCTGTGCTTTTTAGACAAATACTTTTGTATTTGGCGAAAGCTGGGATGGTGGCGCAGTGGCTTTAGCAGTTGGCAATTGTCAACTCTTGCGTCCCGGTCCTTCCCTAAGTGCCGGTTTGATGCCCGGGGGGGGAAGGTTGCGTCAGGGAGGGCGTCCAGTGTAAAATCCTCCCCACGCAGGGAGCAGCCGAAAAAACTTACTTAATTTTGTTTTTGGCTAAATATGTAGTAGGTATCTACCAAAATGACATCAGGTCAATGTAACAGACACACCCTCACACACAAACATGCAGTTTGCAAACTTAAATTTACATTTAACTTACACTTGGTGTCTGTATCTTTGATAGAGACTAATTCTGAATGTAAAAATCACTTGGAATAATTCAACATAGAATTATTGTTTATTTAGTTCTTTTCTACAATGATCAACAGAAAAAAAAACGTATGTCAAAGTGAAAACAGATCTCTACGAAGTAATTCAATAAAAAAAACATAAAATAAGTGATTGCAAAAGTATCTACCCCCTCAAGTCAGTATTTAGTAGACACAACTCTGGCAGCAATTACAGCATTGAGCCTGTGTGGATAGGTCTCAGTCAGCTTTGCACATCTGGACACTTCTCCCCGTTCTTCTTCAGAAAACGGCACAAGCACTTTTCAAGTCCAAACTTTCCATTGGATTGAGGTCTGGGCTCTGACTTGGCCAGAATATTAACATTGTTTTGTGTGTAGTTTTGGCTGTATGCTTGGGGTCATTGTCTTAATGGAAAACAAATCTTCTCCCAAGTTGCAGTTGTCTTGCAGACGACATCATGCTTTCCTCAATTCCCTAACATTTACTGCACTTATTTAACCCTCTATGCTCACAAGCCTTCCAGCTTCTGCTGCAGTCAATGTTGGTTTCATCAGGCCGTCTTCCAGTGACGTCAGGGTCACTGAAACAGTGACAATATGATATTTGTACTACAGAGACTACTTTTACTACAGTAGTCTCAATTTAACTAACTGGATCACTTTTAAAACTACTTGGCTGCAACACTGATGATTTAGGTGAGTTACACCCTTTCTATTGTACTTGTCTTTCTACTCTGTTTTAATTGCTTTACTTTACTGAATGAGGTCACTCTCACACCTGCCTAAACATTTACAGCCTAATATCTTTCCATTAAATTTTTAATCCTGCCATATTTTTATTCTTATTATTACATCATTTTTTGTAAGGGTTCATTTGCATGACCTGCACTGTATTAGGAGTGATGAGTGCTGGGTGGTGGCTCAGCATACCAATATGTTCTCCGCAGGAGTCGCAGTATTCAGCATAGAGGGACTCAAAGCAGGAACAGCAGTAGGGCCGCCCTTCCTTCATGATGTAGCGCTGACCCCCCAGCACTGTCTCACACTCGAAACAGCAGAAGTGCTTCATGTGCCAGTGACGCCCCTCTGCCTCGGTGCACTCATCTGCAAAGATGATCTAAAAAAAAAAGGGAGATAAGAAAGAGTATCTTTTATCACAGGTCCTTAAAGGTGAAACCTCAGTGGGGTTATTACTGCACTCTGAATGACAAGACAAAGGCCTCGCTTCCCTTCCCTCCTCCTCTATAGGCACCACTTTCTCCTCTGCAGCTTAGTACTCTTGATCACCCTCTTTGTCACAGACTTGTGTAGGTGGAGAATGTGTGTGGGGGCTTCTAGATGGTGCATTTACTTTTAATTATGATGCTGTTAAAACACTAGGATGCCTTTTAAGTGCTATGAGTACTCATGTCCTCATTTACAAAGAGAGTAAGTCAGTGTTAATGGTTGGCAGATACTGCACGCTGACCCCATTACACTGGAAAAAAGCCTGCACATGTTAAACAGTGACATTGTGTTATAGAAAGTCTGTGAGGATCATGTAACAGTGGATTTATGCAAATGTAGCTATGCACATGTGCAGAATGTGCGCACATTAATACTTTATAAATAGTCACTGGCCCAGATCAAAGACATAGCTGCTTTCAAGTATGTGATGTGTATATCTGTTAACACATGACCGTCCATGTACAGGCGTGTTGTGCATGAGTTGGGTGTGTACCTCGTCGCAGGCGGTGCAGCGCGGCTTCAGCCTCTCTGCGTGGTGCCGCCCACAGTAGATCTTCCCATCCTGGTAAAAGTAGATGAGGTCTACCAGGAGCTCATTGCACATACTGCACACAAAGCAGGCAGGGTGCCAACACACGCCGTGACCCGCCCGTGATGCGAACACAGCGATGTCCCCACCATTTATCTGGCCTCCGCACTAAAAAGATGGAAAACCATTTTTGAGAGGTATGTTGCTGCTACATAAACTCTATCGGTATTTCTCACTATTTGCAGTGGTGTTTGAGAACCCGATTTCTGCATAGGTTTGTACTAAAATGAGATCATGCAAACTGCTCAAAGGAAACCCAATTAAACAGATTGGAAACCCAATCTTTGGACGGTGGGAGGAAACCGGAGTACCCGGAGGAAACCCACGCAGACACGGGGAGAACATGCAAACTCCACACAGAAAGGACCTGGGTCCTTCTAGCTGTGAGGCGACCGTGCTAACCACTACACCACCATGCCGCCCTCCCAATTAAACAAATGAGGCAAAAAAAATAAAACAGTACAAAACAAATAGTTTAAAATATATGTTCTGGATGTCACTAATACCTTAACATGATTTGTAAAACACAGTCTGAACTATTGGAACCAGCAGCACTTTCCAAGACTGTCAGTGATTAAACAGGGTAAACCACATGGTTACAAAACTGCAGCTCGACAGGAAGGGCGACATTTCTGATATCTGAATATTGAAGACTTTATCAGTTGGAGTTTTTTGTCACAAGAAACAGAATATAACTACTGCCAGTAAGGATAATTTTCATTAGCAGCTAATTGGACCAGATTAGATTCTTGAGGAATCACTAGATTGTTTGGTCTAGAAATGTCACAACCGGGTGGAAAAACGACCTCCGCATTTCCAAAAGCCTGAGGTAACGTCTTCAAATTACAGAAAATCTTTACCACTGAGAAGCTGGAACTTGTGAATCTCCTATCGACTGATGGTCTTTCCAGAGGTCTTTACTGAGGTTAGTATTGCTGCCAATACTGATCCAGTATATCAGATCAGTGGATCTACGTCTTTAACACAATTTTATATTAAATACATGATCACCAAGAAGCATGAGGATGTGTTTACTTGTTTCCGTTATGTGAGTACATGTTTTTTGCTTGGGAGGGCTGGCACAGAAAGAGAGAGGAAGTCGAAAGGCTGTTGGAGAACGGTGGTGTGCAAATGGAAGGAATAACATTGGAGTGATGGGAGGATAGGCATGGAAGCGGAAAGGTGGAGAAGCCAGAAAGACAAATGAGAGCGAGACAGGAAAAAGGTTAAGAACGTATAGAAGATTAGAGGGGTAGAACAATGGAGCTGGATGGAGCTTGGATAACGCTGGAAGGCTACAATCAAGTTATCTAACTGGCACAAAGACTACTGCTGCAAGGAGGCCAGAGGGGGGTGAGAAATTCAATCAATACACCAACGCACTATGCACCCACGGCACAAACACAACAGAAAGTAGCTGTAGTTTGTGAGATGGGCCTGAGACATAGTAAGAAATGAGTAGCGTATGACGAAGTGCACTAGTTTGTTGTTAAAAGAACATTCTCCATTGACTAGAACAGCACATATACCCGTGCACCACCTGTAATCCTTTCAAAAGCAAGAATGAGATTGACAAGATCACACGTTCTGATAAAAGCAGATGAATGTAGCACGTCTGCCCTTTACATGTCAACATAAAGCACCTTTTATAGATCTTAACAAGGACGTTAAATGCCACCGGGCTGTTCAGTATGTCTGTCACACAATGGCCGCGTGAGGTCCTGTCATACGTAATTCACTCGTGTCACAGGACGCAGTGTTCCTGTAGCATACCTGTTCACAGATAGCCCCAGTCATGGTCACGGGGAATGGACGAACATTGCCGCGACCAAGGTTCTCACGTTTCCGTTGATTACTGAAGAGCTTCAGTTCTCGTTTCTCCTCGTCATCCAGACCGTTACAGTAACGTACCTGGACACAAACACACATCACGTCAACACACATTTGTTTGTCACTTGTTTTTTCATTTAAGGCCATGTCACTCATTCCCAACTTGTATCTTATCGTTCACTTTGACAAGTACTAACAGCTTCCCGACATGAAAATATCTCTCTCTTTGCTCATCCTAAAGAGGAAGTGCTGGTTAACCTGCTCATCCAGAACTTCCCAAAGAGTTTTTCAACAAGAAGGAGAGAGCTATTTTAATTTAGGGAAGCAGAGGGAGCATTAAAAGCATTAATATACATGCACTTGCCAGAATAGAACCTCAATCTTTAAGCAGACAGAAAGAGATAAAGTGTGTCATATGCATTGTTTTTGATTTTATTACTGTGTCACTGTCAAACATTTTTAATTGTTTTAGAAGGAAAGGGGCATATGAGATTGGCCCATTGTCTCCAAATGTCTCAGTAAGTCATGGCAGTGCGACAGTAAACTAAAATGTACTACAGCAGGACTCTGAATCTGAAGAAGCTAAATGGATTTCAGCCATGCATTTTGTCACAACTGGAAATAGGCTATTTGAGCCAATGATAGTCCCAATGGCCTTAACAGAAGAGGATGAACATGCTGGAAGTGATTATTCTATCTGTATTTTATTGCTTCCATGAATTTCCATCCCGAGAAACAGCTTTGTTTAAGTCAGGTTCTTTTCTTTTGCAGGAATTTGGAGCAGAAGAAGAAACATTTTTTTTATTTTCAGCAATATAAAAATGAATGAATGAACACCATGGATTTGGATTTTGAAATAGAAATAAAACACAGAGGTAGTCGGGTTCCAGGCTGTAAAATAAGATTTGGTGTCAATTTACAGCTGTTGACCAATAAGCGTTTATAAATTAAGACTTCATACTGAAATGAAACAAATTGATAATTACCAGGCTACAGTGGTCATGGCACCACTTTATGTCAGTCGTAGTAATATTTCAAGATTAACGGTGGCAATGATTTATTGATGGAAAAAAAAAAACACACACCCACCTCACTATCTTATCCCAACCCATTAAAAAGACAGACTCTACTTTCCCTGTGTCTGTGTCCTCCCTTCTCTACTCTTATCTCTGTACTGCCCTGAAGGAGGGGAGGGAGAATGGGGAACATGGATGGATGGAGGTGTTAGTGGGGGAGGGAGCCAGTTTGGACTCTCACCTCATTGTCGTGGGGTGGAAGCTGATTGAGCAGCTGTTTGATGCGGTGTTTCTCTCCTGGGCTGTTCACATAGGGCACCTTGTCCTCAGGCAGGGAGCTGTAGTACTGATGAACCTGAGGAGGAGACAGAGATGCAGAAATGAGCGAGATGAAAAACGACAGCACACCTGCTAAATGTAAAACGGCAGGAAACCTCAAATAGAACCAGCAATTATTTTCATTATTGATCCAGCACTTACTATTTTGGGTTAATCAATCTATTGTTTTGTCGAATAAATGTACATCAAACGCTCCCATACTTCAAGGTATCATGGTTAAATTTCTTAAAAACATACAGGGATTCTGTTTATACTGATGTAAACTTAAATCCTCAATTGGAGAAGCTAGAACCAAACAATTCTTAGGATATTTCTATAAGTAATTTATTCACTACATTACTTGTGATTAACACACATGCAACTCAGCATGAATATGTGTGACAGCAAGATTAATGCTAATCTGGCCATTTCACATAGGTTGGACATTCTTTACATACAGTGGCAGACAATGATTGTCATCTAAGTGTTATTCATTGCTTTTTTTTCTATTACACTGTAAAAGGGGGCTGGGGTATAACAGAGGTCAGGCAGTAATGTATGAATGAGACTGGAAGCAGAGGAACCAACCACAAAAGCCTGAGGGCTTTAAAAGGACAGAGGTCAATGAAAGAGAGGAGGAAGAGAAGTGAGAGACTGCGGGGTTGTGGAAATAAAGACATTTGACGGATACAGAAAAAGTATTAGTTTGAATGTTTGAAGTTTGAATGAAAGAAAACAGAAACAATACAGCAAACAAGGACTTAAAGATGATCAATACCTGCTGACTAGGTCATGCTGATCTTAATGATCTGTCTGTCAAATGAATGGATCTAAGTCATCAGCGTTGTCCTTGGCAATAACACACACACACACAAACACACACACACACACTTAGAGAACCATGTTTGTTGTTGGGATGACTTGGTAACAGGAGCATCTTGTTATAAGTGTAACCTAATTCCTTCTGCTGTGTTTTTGTCGGCTTCCGGTGGTGTGCCGGTGTATGATCTGTGACCAGCACGCGACTCAGGATGCCAGGTGTGTGTGTGTGTGTGTGTGTGTGTGCGTTATATGTTTGGTGGTGTGATCTCAGAGTAGTACATGAAAGACTGACTGACTGTGCACAAACACTGGCAAATCACACGGCGCCTATACATACATACATACATAAGGAAAAAAAGTATGCATGACTCCAGATGCGCGCACACACACACACACGTGCGCGCTAATGATATCTTCCAACAATAACAGGGTTACAATCTGGAGGTGAAAGGCACATTGCCCTGAGGAAAAGATCTAAAGACAGACTCTCTCTCTCTCTCTCTCTCTCTCTCGCTCTCTCTCACACACACACACACACACACACACACACACACACACATGCACTGGACACAAAATGGACACACAGCACAACAAGAGCCAGGAAGAGCAGCTTGTGATAATAACAGTAATCGAAAGCAGACAAATCTAAAGACAGGGCAGAATTTGGAAACTGTACTGAAAAGAGTGTTTTTTTTAAAGTTAAAGCAAATAGCAGGACTTTAAAACTGAGTGACAAGGGTGATCACTTCACACAGCTGGTTTATATTGCTTTTAATGGCCAGACATTCGGAGGAAAAGACACCACCAGGCACCAGGCCTGACTTTCTCTCAACAAGCCACTTTGCAGTGGTTAGCGGACATAGATATTATATTGTTGAGAAAACACTGGTAGTAGCAGGCAAACATGGTGGGAAAGATGGTGTTTTCGTAGTGAAGAGAGTGGGTTTAATGGCTGTGTTTTCATTCTTCGTCCTTTTCTTCTCACGTCTCTGCTCAGATGCGTGATGCCCACATTTCAGCACTGTAAACTAACTCACTGTATTGTAATCCAACACAATTGTGGGAAGTAATTCATTGTGCTTGAAAGTCTAGCAGGCCTGAGATGAGTTAATTAAACCAAAAACACGAGCCATACTGAACCGATTAAAAGTGCCGTTTTAACTAATCTAATAGTGCCAAGACAGCGCCTCTTAAAAACAGCAGTGCTCTGAGCTATGCTATAGATATAGCACACGTCTTAGAAGACAAACTTAGTGGGTCCATCAGCCCATCATGCCTTCAAA
>JAUYWH010000022.1:7045139-7067026 GCA_034779795.1 Ctenopoma multispine | reverse complement strand
TCTGAGCTATGCTATAGATATAGCACACGTCTTAGAAGACAAACTTAGTGGGTCCATCAGCCCATCATGCCTTCAAAAACATGTCAAACTAGCTGCTGACAGACTGACACCCCTTGAACCACATTGGCAAAGACATTTGTTTTGCTTTAGCGCTGTTTAAAACACTGAGTGTAGCTCAGAGTGCCCTCGAATAGTTTTATAATTTACCTCTCATTCGCAGGTGCTGGCTGTAATCATGTCAGGACAGTTTTCACAGTCCTTCAATTGTTCCATTTTTGAACATGTCAAACTAACCTCAGGTCTGTTTCAGACCAACCTTTCGTTGTATTACAGTTTGTCCACCTCTAAGCTGTGGACAAGCTTTATAGAAAAAGCATAATTTATATTCAACTGCAAATGAAAATCAGATCCTGGTGCATGCCGAATACAGTCTGCAAATTAGACGGCAGCATGATGGTAACGATAGAAAACAGCAGTTAAAGGCCACTGCTGAGTAACATTCTTGGCCTTGATGAGCTGTAACTTGGAAACATCCAAGAATTTTATTTGAGAAGGACAGAGAGAAGGGAGCAAGAGGACACAGTGGGAGAGGGAATATTGGCAGGCCTTCCTTCAAACTGCAGGTCATAAACATCAGCTACACAGTCAGTAATGGTTTTGTGTTTTTGTGTCTTACCTAAATGCTGAGTTGTTTCTCAAAATCCCCCACATATAAAGCATCTGATTGAATACAGCAGTCTTAGTCTGAAGTCTCTTGTTACAGAGTTGTGACTTCACACTACTGTTGGCTGAATAGCAGACTCATACACAATTCAGGCTCCCTAAGGGGAAACCTAAACCCACCGTTTAGATCCTGAAGATTAACTCTCCCTTTTTTCTCACTCTGTCTTTACCTTGCACTGATGAAGGCTGGCTGTTGAAAAGCCCCACACCAGCCATACATCCGCTCCTCAATGAGAGGTCACACATGTTTCCACAGCTTGAATGACTTGGACGTCAGGTTGGTCAAAGAGAAACTGCTATTCCTATGGATACATCTCATGCAGGCTGTTACACATTGTTTTGAGTGTCAGGAAATAATAACCAGTGCTGAGCGTTTCGCTTCGTGTTGCTTTAAAAGTCAAATAAGCAGCAGTCTTTCCAAACTTGTTCACCTCTGTTCTATTGTCGTACTGCACAGCCTAGTTTTCATTATGGCCTGTTTCTGAGGTCGTATCACCACAGGAAGAGAACCTAATTGACTTCGGGGTTAGACATGTGACCCTGGAGGAGGATAAAAAATAGCTGCGCTCAGTCGTCTGAGGTGAAAACAGGGGGCTGTGCCAACAACAACGTGGTCAGTTCATTGCCTTCAGTTCATCAACAAAATGAAACCAGCTTCTATAAACACTTCTATTGTCCTAAAAAAATGAAATCCTCCTAACTCTTACGCTTCAGCAGAGTATTGTAAAAGCTGACCCCCCCCCCCCTCCCAAAACAAGCATGAGGCTGATAAAACCTACTGTAAACATGTTTGCAGGCAGAATGATTTGGAGATTAATTTGACTGCTGAAGCCATATAATCCTTATTAGCCTGCACAAGGCACAATCAGCATGACTGGCGAGCTATAATATGATGTAAGATGTAAGTCTGAATTAATGGCTGCAAAATATAGGCGTTAGCCGTAACGCTATACATGTTGTAGAGCTGGGAATTTTTATTGGGTTAGCACCATACTGTATGTACATTATCAGATACATCCCCACTTTCTGATCTTTCACCGATTCTTTTCATAGATATTTTGCGGTGCGAGCTGTCAATCCAGAGCTTTCTGCCAATGATGAGTGTAACTGCACTGTGATCTTAGGACTCTCACTGCCATTTGATCCATTTATAAGAGCCCTTAAAATGGAGCCTTAAGCATTTTGTTTTTTCTTAAGGCTTGAGAAACAGTTAATTTCGTTGAACATCCTCACAATAGGACACAGCTGTGGCTTCACATGTATCAAAAAGAGAGTGGGCAGCAGATGGTTGGGTTCATATAGTGTAATTTGAGTGCAAATGTTAACCGCTGACAAAGGACAAACAGGTAAAGAACACACTTTTCAACACATATGGGCCAAGATCCATCCAACATGAATGTGATGCAGTACAGATTATTGTAAGTGAGAACATAACAATACCTGTTCAGGTTTGAGTCCTGGTGGTACCCAGGCGTACTCCTCCAGTGCACAGCCAGAGTCGTCATCTGAAGTAGAGTTCCTCTGGAAGTCATACATCAGCTTGTTGACCGTCTTCTCCATCTCTACAGGCATGGCTGTTACTGCATGCTCCTCACGACGACACTTACAGTGCACACAGATCTTCCTAGCACAGACAAACAGAGACAGAGAACATCTGAAAAGCCAGTGTCGTACCATGTAAACTACTAGTTTATGTTCAACAGAAAATGTAATACGTGATTTGGAAATAAGATTTGTAAAAAAGTTCAGAGTATCTCAGAAAAAGCAACCACTGGGGTGAAAACAAACTCTCGGGTTAATAAATTAATGTGCAAACAGAACTACATTTGAGGTGATAGGGTTTTTAACAGAGAGAAAATGCCACACCACAGTTGCTGTTTAAGCCTCTAAAGCCTGCCATTAATCAAAGAAAATAAAAAGCCAAATTGCATTTTTCCCCCAAAAGACAACTGCAAGACAGCTTGTGGAAAAAAAGGAAAAATGTATCATCCAATCTACAGTATTTGGTAGCAAGCATAATAAAACCAATTGACTTTTGTTTGAGCTGCATAAGAATAGTACATTTTGCAGATTCTCTATACGCATGTGAACTTCACACAGTTCAAAGGTCAAGGCTTCCTGCAGCAGTTCCCACAGTAACCTGTGGGTATCACAACAGTCCTCTGGGATATCAAGTATAAAATAATATAATCAGAAACAGACTATGGAAATTATCAGAACACAGACATTGATGGAAAGCATAGAAAACATCTCTGTACAAACACACACTTCCCTATGTACAAGGTTAGCCAGAAACACTAGCAGATGCATAGCCAGGACAGTGCTGCAGTCTCAGACAAGCAGACCCACCCAGCTATAAAATGGCAAGCATCCATGAGTGAGTTTCCACAGAAGAGATGGTTGGGAGAGTCTGACGCTAACATTTCTCCTCCCTGCTTTCATCTTCAGTGCTGTCCAGAGAGTAATAAAGTTATATTTCATAGATTCAAACAACTATTCAGCTGTGTTTTCTTACTAAATATTAGGATTAAAAATCAAAAATTACTCCTGAGTAAATGACACAGAATTAGGGAGTTGAGGAGGGGAGGATGTGGGCTAAAGACCTGATTGCAGGGATTAAAACAAAAATGGTCTGATTCAAGGAGAGGAAACAATGTACACATCTATACCCTTGACAGCTTAAAGCCCACACATGATAAGGAAACTCTGGGTTGCCAGAAGGTCACATCCCACTAACCCTTGTTGCCCATCAGGCAGAGAAACCTGGAAGACAATTCCATTACCTTCCTAGACAGATTCCAGCCTGTCTGACAGACAAGCCCCGCAGACGAGCTTAGGGACGCTCAGGACACTATTTGAGAGACTGACAGCTTGGTTGGCTAAGGATCTGTTAGTGTAGTGATTATAGGGCAGACAGTACCTACTGGAGGGCTTGCCAAGTCTCACCTTGACGCCATTCTTGTCCAAGGATTGAGACTTGGTTAACAAAGCATCTCCATGTATTTGATTTAGCACTGATGGATTTCAATGACAGAATGAACTTTATAAATACTTGGAAACCACCTGTGTGTCTCTAAGTAAAACACCCCACTGGCATGTTATGACTGGCCATATGACATGTAACCTTTAAAAAGAAAACATACAAATATATATGACTTAAGTTCAATCACTGCTTGAGAGTCCTTTCTGTCCACCAGGAGATTAACATCCTATTATTGTCAGCTTCAGCTCTCGACACTAACCTGAGCAGAAAGGCCGACTTCTGCTGTCATTGTGGAAGAGCAAACCACTAGTTTTATAAATATTAATAAAACATATGATGTGGTCAGATATCGCTCCCATGAATATTGATGGAGGTGATAAATGAAGCATCAATGCAGCTCAGGCAGATAAAGTCATCAAGTAGCTGTCGAGCAGACTTGTAGAAAAGTGTTTTGCAGATCCCCTGTCTTAGTGGCATGATGCTATACCCAGGGGCAACACAGCTTGCCTCATTACAGCCCAGCACTTTCACCATCATTATTAACGTAAAGCTGATTAGCTGGATGACACACAAAAATGCACGTATTCACAAGAAAACGTACCTGGAGAAGGTGATTGAAATTGAAAGACAAAGACACCAAATGTGAGGACAAAAAGGTGCATGGCAGCTATTTCCGCGCTCAGGAGGGACTCCTGAAGATAAGACTGTATAAACAGTCGAAGGGAGGAGAGTGGACAAAAAGGAAAGCATTTCACACTGAATTCCTTCTGAGAGGACACATCAAAGCGTCCCTGCCTCACACATCAGCCATTACAGTGTTTGTTGAGTTAAGCTTGGAGACAGAGAAGCGTGTGGCCTTTGGAGCAATGTGCTCCTCTGACCCAGTCTCTCAATCCAGATGTGTGCTGATGACCTTCCTCCAGTGATTCACTCCCCACAACAGCATTGGTAGAGAGAGATACTGTAAGCCTAGAGGGGCCTGTTGCTCCATCCCTCCCCTTCTATGCCCATGATTTACAACACACTTCATGCACATGCCTGGGATTTCCCCCTCCACTGAAACTCAATCCCAGCGCTTCCCCTTGTAATCTACATGATTTCAATTAGGAGAGATTTTGGGACAAGTCAAGTACATCACTGACGCCTCGTAAATGACTGTGAGGTAAGAAGAACAAAGTTAAAAAAGACTTGTTCTTTAGTCAAACATGACTGGCCTTTCATCCCCTGGGAGATGTAAATGCTGACATACCATTGGTCTGTTTGAGTGTAGGGTTTGTTCAAGACCTGGGGGGTATGGTAATCCTTGTGACCATGATGTCAGTGGACAATGATTCACCATTTCAGGTTAAGTATCATTGCTGTGGTCTTCTACATGAGCCCTGTAACCCAGGTAATGGTTTGTTTTAATATAAAACTAGGATCTGATCGGATCTTCTGACAGCTGCATAGAGTTTGCTCAGTTGGTTGATTCAAGATGTCAATGCTTCAGGATCTCCAGCAAGCATGTCCTCAAATTTGGCCAAAAAAAGCCATTTTAAAACTTAATCAGTTTTTCCCAACTTAGTAAAACACGTCAGAGCAAAGTAAAAGTTGACCCACATAAATTATCTTTGCAAGGTAAAAAAATAGGGCTTAGGGTCCTTCATCCAAAGAACTGGGACCGTAATGATTGTTTTTTTACTATGAATGAGTCCTTGCTTTGCAGCCTAGCACTCTCCTACAGAAGTGCTCAGCTACACGACAGGGGAAAGCCGAGAAAGGATCAACTCATACTCAAATATACTCAGAATGCAGTGCAAACTGCAGGCTGGCAAGAGCCAATCGTGGTCATCTTCATTCCAGCAGAGGATCTGAGCACAAAATTGTCTACTTACCCACATGAAGGGATTCTTTTAAAAAAATTGCAGAAAAGACAACTGTGTCTAAATGTCTTTACCATGTTACGACATATTTTGTTAATCCTCTTGGGGAAATTGTTGTTGGAAAGCTGCCAGAGCGTAGATGATGGCGCTACTTCAGGGCTTTGGTGTCTTGTCCAAGGACATTTCAACATGTAGCTAGGTAACCAGAAGACGAACCACCAGGTCATAGATGACCGCTCTACCAGTTGAGCTACTGACAATGTGTAACTGAAGTTACTGGGACACAAAGAGAAACAAGAAAAACTAGTGAAAACGAATCACCTGCATCTCTGGTGGCAGTGGATACATCAGAAAACTACGGTCAGTTTAGTTGGACGACACAACACACCACTGAAACTACAGAGTAAGAAAAAGCCAGATACTGATAGCTTCTCTGAATCCATATGTGTGAATGCACTTTAAGTCTATGGTAAAGGATAAGAAAAATCAAAGCACGTCTGATTCAACTAACAAAAAGCCAGTTGTAAAAGTATAGTCCTGCAGGTTTTAAACTCTCATTCCACTCTCATTCCTGAGCGGCTCCCAAAGCCGCTGCAGCTTTTCCATGGCTTCACCCTAGATAGTCAGATTAAAATCCCATCTTTAAAAGGCACAAAAGTTGAGATTGGATGACAAGGGAAGAGAGAACAGGAGAGAGAACAGCTGGGTGCACACGACAGCCAAGTCTTGTCTCCTCTTTTGTCTCAAAAGCAGTGGCAAGCACTGCTTTTGTTTTCTCTGGCAAAAGTGGTTGGGGGGGAGAGAGAAGGGGACAGACTCTTTTCTCTTTAACAGCCTTTTGTTTGGTGAATACAACATTTCCATTAAGTGTTTCAAAGCTGTTTTTTGAAATTTCAAGTGCTTCAACAAATGACTCTGTTTTTACAAGTTACTTATACATGGGAATAAAAAGTACCTACAGTAGGCTCCACGAGGACTGCAGAGCCATTAGGAGTTAATCCCAGCAAAACATGACTGGAGGTGTTTCCGAGGAGAGTCAGACTCGACAAAGACGTTTTCCATTAGTGGCCAATTAGTAAGAACCAGATGCAAAGTTCAGGCCTGTATTCACTGTCATAACAAATTACAGAGGGCAAAAGTCCTGCCCTCGTTACAGCTAGGCTTTTTTTCCACTTGCCTTGATCAGATGATCGATCTTTTACTGTAATATTGAGGTCACACAGCTTTATGTTTAACCAAAATACATAAACTGTTTTGTTAGCATTCACCAAATATAGCTACCACAAGCTTTTAAAAAAAGACACTCGACTCATGACACACATGAAGTTCACATTAGTTGTTACAAGGAGCAATAGTCAACCTGTGAAAACATCTGTGTAATATCTGCTACGGCCCTGAAATATTATGTTGATTATTTTAAATAAGTGCAAAACCATCAGGACTCAAGAGTCACATTACTTTACTTTTTACATTGTGACAGAAACACCCATGAGGCCCATAATTCCCACTTTACTGCAGACTTGAATGGTACATGATTTGTGTAGGAAGTGGTAATAAAAAAACATTTCATATGAGACTCAGTCACATAATATATTCATCCAGTGTGGAATTGTTCAAGAAAATTAAGATGACTTTGGACAAAAACAGGGGAAGGAACAGGCTTCCAAGACACCATCGGTACAGACTTCACAACATGCTCAGGCAGTAACACAGAGCCATGTCATCAACTTATTTTTTAGCCAACAACACAGAATGAAATGTTTTGTCTACTCGCTTAAAATATATTTCCGGAGAAAACACCTCAGCAAATCCACCTCTCGGAGCTGTGTTTTCATTTATTTTCTGACTTTACTTTCAGTGGTAAATTGCAGGAACCAGTGAGGCACTAACATCTTTCCAGGGACATCTGTGGATTGCAGAAATAGAGTTGGTTTGGCATTTGGGCTTATTTCAGTAAATGTTTGCGCTTCGCCAAGACACAAGGAGCCCAGTGATGCCAACTGCCAAAGTTACAGTATTCATGTCAGTGAAGATTATCCGGGTGAAGTTATGTAGAATTATTATTCAGTCTTTTTCTGGCCAGTCCATTCATGAGCTAATCAATTGACCTTTCACACTACTAAAACAGCCTCCTTAACGGGTCAATTAATCTGCACTGAGTCTTGTAATGTTCTTTTTAAAATAACTGCAATGGAGATGCGATTATTTCCTGCTTGTTTCTAAAGCAGCTTGCAGCAAGCTTCAGGAATTGCTAACAACTTTTGAACTGTAGAAGAACAGCTGACTGAAAAGACATTTAGATTTATAAGAAAATAAAGTATATTTTACATAGCCTACTTATTTATCCAATCATTTACTGAGCCATTCACGATCCATATGGCACAGAAGCTGCACGACAACGATTTCCTGGCTGGAAAGCGCACAGTAGTCGGACCATTGCGCTACAGGGGTTCGGGTGGGGGATATAAACCAGTGAGAACACGTCTATAGATAAATGACACCAGTTTTGAATAAGTAAGCAGTCGATTTAAGTCGAGTCGGAAAGTGCGAAAGCTGATCCACTGACTCGAATTTGCGCAGAGGCCTTTCATGTTTGTTCTAATGTTCTACTTTACGCACGCATTTAAAAGAGAAAGTAAATAGGATAAAGTCAGTAAAGTCAGCAACGAAATACATACGCAGACATATCTGTGACTCAGATGTCCGTGGCATTACGCATTAGAGCACCCGAGTGGCAAAACAGCTCTACAAACAATATACTGGTGCTTACCTTCTTATAAAGTGCTGCTGAGGACAGGCATACCTCTGGCCTCGATGCTGGTTGCGGTGCTGCGGGTTCTAAAACACGTTTTCCTCATCGCAAAAGAAATATCTCACCCAAATCCAACGCTACCGTTCTGACACTAAAACAGCCCACTCTCACCCGCTGTGCGTCTGCGCCACTCTGCTACATTTATCCCCCTCCGTTTAAGAGCCTTTTGTCAACCCCCTGCTCTCCGCAAACACACTCAGAGGAGTTCTGCAAACGTGTAGAAGACGAAAAGCCAACAAGTGCGTGAAAAAAACACACACACAGATCTCCCTGTCCCGGTACGTCACAGATCCTAAAAGCGCAGGTTTCGCCGAAATATCTGCAATCCCAACGAATAATAATACAACAAAACCTCCTTTGACAGTAACGTAGCTGCCGCGTCTGAGTGAAGATCCGTGTACGGACTTTCGATGCGTAAAAGCACAGAGCGCTGGAGCTGCTCCGCTCGCTGCTGACCAGCCCACTGAATAGCAGCGCTTTAATCCTTAACGGGAGTCAAGTCAGAACAAATGAGGTGGGAGTTTCCTGTTTACACTTTCAAAATAAAAGGGTCATTACATATTTTGGGTTATTATTTAACCTACTAACCCACAAAGCACATGACGTTACATGTGACGTATAAGTTACGTATAACCTCGATCACATTGAAATAACCTTTTGAACTTTTCTTGTCCTTTTTTCTGAATTAAAACACAGTCCAGCAGAAGCTGTATTTAAAAAAGCTCAACCAACCGTAATCAACCTGCTGATATAGGCTATGACATACGGTTGAAAAGGAAAATAAAGAAAAAGCTTAAACAACATTGTATTATTAAAGTACTGCCTCCAAACTCATTCAGTAGTGATCATCTCTATGTCTGGTTCTTTGTCTGAGCTCTGTCCACTATGGGGAGGCTAAAGATCGGGAGGTAGACTGGGGTGTCCACCAACCACAGTAACAGTGGTTTTATTCCTGGTTCCTCATTCCTCATCTTCAAGTGACCTTGGGCACTTAACCTAATGTAGTTCCTGTTGTGGGTGTGTTCCTTATTTGTAAGTCACTTTGGACAGACATGAACAACTATAGTCAAATCCACAGCTGGTAATTGGAGGGACAGAGTTCAGATTTTCTTTTTTGACAAATTAACCTATCAATCATTCCACTTAACCAGAAAAGAAAAAAATACTACATCCTAGACCTTGGTTAAATAAATATAAAAACAGCACACAGACATAAAAAGTGATTACAATAAGAAGATTTTTAATAAAGCTTAAAGAATCATACTAGTAGATTGTGATTATGAAAAAATGTGTGGGACCAGTCACAACAAATCACATGTATATCATTTGTAACTATTAAAAAAAAAACACATAAATTATTCTTTGGTAACCTAACAAAGGAAAACTAAATGCCCTGTAAAGATTTTAGTTTGAAAGGCAAAGTGACAGAGTTCCTGTTTTATTCTTGATCCTCTCTGGTTGACTTGACACACAAAAACACAAACACGCACAAACACACACACACACATCCAGGTGTGATGTCAGCAAGTCAGCTCGCAACACGGGTGTAATTAGCAGCATGAATAACTGGTCTTCTGGCAGAATTTGCATGTGAATTAAACCACTTCCCTGAATCAACTAGCTGGGGGCAAGAAGAGAGAGACGGGGGGGCAGAGAAGGAGGGGAGAGAGGAGCTGCAGGGCACTGACCCGCGTGGGGAAATGGGGAGGTGAGCCCCTGTGAACAAAACACTGCTGTTTAACATAAGAAACGGACAGTCGCTGGAGAAAGGACAAAAGGCTTCCAGTGAAAATCCACTGATTAAAAAACACATTGGTCATATCATTACAAGCAGAACACTTGAGTCTCCACTTTTGAGTCACACAAAGTACTTTTATCACTTACGCTTTGAAAAGGGATGCTATGAACTGTGGAATAAAATATGTATAAGCGACAGTGAGGAAAAGAAAGCAAGCAGTGACGTTATGCTCAGCGTGAACGACGACATAGTCAAAGTGTGGAGTCTGACAGCTCAGCTATTAGCAACAACATAAACAGTACAATTGTTCCCTAACAGATTGGCACCGCCTCAGCTATTCTGGTTGCTCATCTCTCGAACACTTGCTCAGTAATGCTCTCTCTCTCTCTCTCTCCCTCTCCTCTTACTCCTACAATGAGTGGTAGGAGTGCGTAACATCCTCCCACTGCTGCCTCCTCAGCTGCTTATTTGTGTAACGCACAATGTGTCATGAAAAAGGAAAAAAAAAAAGAAGAAAAAAGAAATGTCCAAAAGTTTTCTGGCACATCAACAAAAGATTTACAGACCATTTCAAAATGTATCTAGGAAGATGGATAGCATGGAAGTGGGTTAGAAAGTAATTAAATCAAGATCTGTGTAGATTTCCCACTGGTGCTTGTTGGCCAAACACAAGTTTTGAAAGAAAAATAAGAAAAGCCTGCTTTGAAATTAACATCAGTGACGCTGAATGAGGAACGAGTTTTAGTAGATGCTGCTGAAAACAGCCGGCAGGTCTGAACGACTTAGGAGTCGTACCTCTGGCTTCCCAGGAGTCCGACTAAAAAGCTCCGCTCTTCCTTTTCAGTGAACGTCCGTCATCGTTCTTTCTACCCTGGATTGTCCTCTGACATGTGGCAGAGTTTTACACATATGAACATAATCAAGGTACTTCTACAAATACAAGACTATCCCTTACAGCAGGCTGCACTTAGGCCCTATCCACAAGATTTTACAAGGAGTCCTAAGTGACAGTGTCCTGTGCTTGCAGCAACCACAGAATGGGTCATCTGGTTTGGGGTCAGCCATTTACCCCAATAAGTTGTTCCCTTTTCCTCAATAAACAGTTCCTAAACCTGCAGTGAGTTGTTTTAAAGTCATTAAAAGTCTGAATAAAAGCACAGAGGCCATCTTGGGAGGCATATTGCAGATAGCATTGCCTGGATGAACTCCAGAGGGCCTCTGCTTGGTAATTTTAGACAGTGAGCCAAACAGGTTTACTCCCTTCTGAAGCATGCATAAGCGTATTGAGACTTTTGTCTCTATCAAAGCACAGGATGAGCAATATTGTAAATACATGTTCCCTTGAGGCTGGGAGCCTATCGGAAGTATGCAAGAACACTGTACTGCCTCAAAGGATCTTATCCTACAAGAACATCATTCACGTCTTACCAGGGAAGGAACTGATTTATATGCTGTCAGATATGGCAGGAAAAACACTCCTGCTAAATCAATGCCTTTATCTGGATTTGAACTGTAGCCAATGCCCCAACATGGTTTCCCCATCTTTATTTCTCATCTGCTTTTTTAGGAACACCAGTCTCCTCTCCTTTCATGTGGCAAATGCTGATGGCTATCACTCTAGAGTCAACACATGAGGCAGCTGGGAATCACCCCAACAGCTGATAGCCGAGCCGCGTTGGGAGGGAGGGAAAGCACTAACTTCCTCGCCTACATAGCTTTCCATAAGATTTCTTCTGCTTTTTAGTATTTTTACACCACAAAATCCAATCTAGCAACTGGCTACATAAATAATGTTGCAGCCCCTTAAAGTGACAGAACGAGGCAGCTGAGGCTTCGAGGGCAGGGTAATTTTATCAAATCTCGTTACTCTTCAGCAGTTTTTAAATACCATCATGCAACTGGGGCGCTGAAAAAGTGAGCAGCACACAGGAGTTGACTTAGAAGTTATCAACCAGCTACGTTGATTGTTGTTTGGATATGTTCCCTTATGCTATGGTAAACATGCACATGCGTAATAATTCATGTGAACACTCACTCAAAGAAAATGCCTGCCGGTTAGATTAGAGGGTAATAGATTTTCCTAACCCAGCGCTGTCACTGTGTCGGTGGATAAGTGTGACATTCAGGGACAATGACCTCTCTTCTACCAGGACATATCAGTACTTTGGACGTGCTACTCTGCTCAAAAAGCAAAGACACAAGACTGGGGGCTCGCTATGGGTCGTCCACCCAAGAGCTGATCTGTGCCCATGTTCCCAGCTGATAAGTGGCCATTATTCATCCTGTGTTGAACATTAACTGGATTAATTCTGCATGGGTTGAGGGGTGAAATTGTATTTGTACAAAGAGAGGGAAATGGCAAGGAAATGAGGCGAGTAGCCAGTGTGGCTGAAATTCTAATTATCTTGGGGGTTCGTTAGCACACAAACTCTACTCTTGCTGCAGAGGACTTGCCGATACAAACGCCTGGGTAAGCCATTAAGCCACAGAGGGGAAAAGAGAGGGAGACAGCAAGGAAGGAAAACACAGAGAGGAAAAAAGAACGAAAGAGTACAGACAGTTTCATACATAAAGGCCCAGGGCAAGTAGGTGACCTTGCAGAGTCACTCCTCAAGGGGACTGAAGCTAAATTTTGCCCCTCCTGGCCCACTTACAGAAGGGCTCTTCAGCACAGAGGAAAAACACACTCCAAGCCCTCCACCTCTGTCCGTCCATCAGGCTATCCATCTCCGCTGTAGACAGCTCTCTCCAGGGCAGTGCAGTTCAGTTTCCAGCGTGCTGTGCCCAACAACGGCGGTTTGTCAGAGAGCTTTTTCTCAGCCATACTGTACATGTGGATTCTGATTCAAAACATAACTAGGTCATGCTCTGATTTTAAAAAAGTTGTAGGAAGTACAGAAATACTGTAGTGGACAGATATGAGGAATAGCAACCAAGAGACAACGAAAAATGAGTTTTGACGTTATTATTATTCCTGCGTCTGTGCTTTAGAAATAGAGACATTTGGGAGAGGAAATCTAGCTTTCTGAGTGCTTAACCTTCCCATCTGTGCTGAAAAGTAATCTTTAAAAATGCTGTGAAGCACTACACAAATCTCTTGTTTCTCTAGCAGCAGCTCATAAAACGATACCTAGCCATGATACAGAATGATCTTGTGCTCCATGAATGAACCACCCACCTCCTAACTTCCCACATTCAGCACCCTGCAGCCATTTCTCTTACTTAACTCATTCAGCCTCCACTGATGTTCCTCTTCCTCACCTTGTCATCATGACCTAGATGAGTGGTGTGGGTGTCAGTACTGATTTGTTGAGTCTCTCTCTCCCTCTCTGCAAGTTTTAGTTTCATTCACTACATCACTTCATCTTAAGCTTTTCTATGCAACAAATCACCTTGCAGCCTCCACCCTCGGCCACAATCACACGCCGACTGACCAGATGTTCCACCATTAATTATAAATATTAGCATACTCATTAGCTGGCCAACAGTTGTAGTGTGGCAACCGGAGTGTTGATATATGATCCTGCCACTTAATTTCAGAAGGCCGCACATAGCCAAGCCAACACAAAAGCCTTTATGTGGAGTTTGAGTTTGTTTGCAGCAACACATGTTGTATGTATGTTGAATTTTGAAGGTAAGCCTCTGGAGGACATATGTTCACTTCCAGGAATTTTAAATAGTAAAGTAAGACAAAACAGAAGTCCTGTCAGGAGTGAGCAGGGAAACATGGGATAGAAGGTGAAGGATATGGAAAAATCCTTTGCCAAAGATCCAATCAAAGCATAGGCTGAATTTGATAAAAATATATTGTGCCTAGGTGGTGGTGGTGTGCACTCCACTTTCTCCAGAGATCACCCATAATGGTTTAAGCTCAAACTTTCAGCTAAATAAACCCCAACACTCAGCTATGCTGAATTTAAATATTTAGTTTTAGAGGACTTGCGGGTAGAGCAGCGACAGACAGGATCATTCAATCAAACAGAGCTCGGCGTGAGGGCACTGGAGCCTGCTCTTAAACATAGTACAGAAATTTATATGAACATGGTGCTGTGTTTATGTAAAACTACACCATAGGTTTGGTTTTCAATTTGTTACCATCACAATCCAACCGGATGGAAAAAATAGATTCTTTCACCACGCTAACGAGATGTCCAAGTCGAAACCAGTCAGTGTTTATGTGTGTGGTTTTAGGGGTTTCGTATAATTAATGAGAACAAAAATACTCAAATATGAATCATAACAGCTAAGTGGGAATATACCTTCAGGTTTAATTTGCACTGTATTTATAGACTAGCTACAAGTTGCAACATGTTTGCGGTGGGAGGAGCAGAACTGTCTTTGTTCGAAGCTTTTTATTCTTTCCGTGAAGAGCGTTTAATTACCAACTGAAACTTGAGGGACAATTTTGTTCACATCAATGCACACGTTCAAAGAGACTGATCTACAACCACAGACACAGACATACATACAGATACACAAAGTACATTATGTTAAATGAGGATTGAGTGATTGTAGTAGTAGAAAAGACAAAAACAGAAATTTCTAGAGTGAAAACACTTTTTGTTTCTTTGGCACAAATGTTTTTATAGATTTATGTTTCAAAACCTTGTTCATTATTATTTTATATACATACTGGAGATTGCATCGTCAGATGTAGCCTCACAGAGGACAGAGTCACCTGTCTGACTACTTTCTTATTCAATATTTTATCTTGTTACTCTGTTTACCCTCAGAAACGGCGGTCGATGATCAGCAGATCTCATACACACGTACAAACACATCATGTCCATGTGAATAAGTCCACCACAGCACCATCCCCATACAGTCTCAGAGGCCTGTGGAGGTTGTTGTGCTGGACGTGAGAGACTTGCTGTGTGTTTTATTATCGACTGGTAAAGTCAGTGAACCCTGATGAGAGCTCAGACTGTACACAGCAAACACACACACACACACACACACACACACACACACACATACAAGGCTGTAGAGAAGGCACAGGAGGAGGAATGAATCCCATTGAAGTCTTTACACACAGAGAGAAATCCCATTAACCAAATGTTATCAAACCAAGGTCAAACTTTCTAACTGAACAAAGACAAACCTTCAACACTTCTCATACCTCTGAAAATGTAATATGGGCTTGTTTTGAACACCAGTCCGAACCAACTTCTTCACAGTGCAGTCCCACCGACGTCTCAGTCCGTTTGTAGCTTTCTCTTCAGCCACTTGATTCCTCACTTACTGCTGTTCCCCTACATTCCCTATTTAATGCACGGCCCATTAGGAAGCAGCGAAAGAGAGCAGTGCTGTGAAAGAAACTAAATCACCCAGCCCACTGCTGTTTACACCAGACCGGCCCGCTGCTTGGGCCACTGTTTATTTGAACTGTGAACCTCCATGTGAGGTGTGTGTGTGAAAGGAAAAGTGTAAGAATGTGTACGTGTGTGTATGAGAGAGAAAAAGAGAGAGCATGTGTACTATGGAAGCGAGGGGGAGGGGAATGGCTCCACACAAAACCCAGTGTCTCACCCTCTCATTTCTTTCACACCTATCTTAACACGCTTTTCACTGTGTATTTATTCACCCCTTGGGCTCCTGGTGCTCCTTGGGTTCTACAGTCCACAGATGGGCCCCTGTGTACACTAGTTGAGGAGTAGGGAGGCCAAAAACAGACCTCTTAACACCCCTCCTTGGAGCTCCAGACACAATAATGTCCTTCTGCTGACCTACATATGACATCACGGCCTGATTTGCCCACATTCACATATGCTCACACATACAATCACACAAGACACATACAGACACTTCTGCTATGTGGCATTCACACATGCACACGTGAGTAAGAATGCATGCACTCCTTTGCATGATTATATAGAGATTTCCACTGAAACTAGGCCCTAAGATGACTCTAGACCCACACAACACACACACACTTTCTTTTAAAACAGTAAGTTAGTGTGGGATTGGTTAAAAATGTCAGGAGCAAAGGATAAGAAGACATAAGCATCAATGAAGCCAGTGTTTAAAAGGTGCAGACTGACTTAAAGAGCCATAAGGAATCTGAAAGGCTGCCAAGTATTCAAACATGAGAAGGACACACACTGAGGAGACACATATGCACAAATGAAATAAGAACACATAATGTACACAAACATACAATGAGATTGAGGTCAGATCTAAATGCTGACTGAATGTACTAAAACACGCTGCACCACCTTCCAGTGATAGTTTTTAGGAGACCAACTGTTGCTCTTTCAGCTCCATTTATGTGTGGGTGGCTCAGAATCAGCAGCACAGGCGTCAGTGGACATAAACATGCCATTCACTCTTATGATCAAACAAGCACACTGACAATAAAGATGATATAACATCACCCCTCCCCATCATATTGCAATGTGTGTGAGGCATGAACATGTTAAGACCACACGAGACGACGGGAAAAGTAGCAGCCAAAGCCTGGTTTCAGTTAAAAGGATGACAAATAAGTAATAATCAGCAGGAACTCCCTTAAGAATATTCACATCTGCTTAAGAATGACCAACTCAGAGACGCTTTAAATCACTAAAAGCTTGGACTGAACGTTCTGTGTAAAAAAAAAAACAACAACAATCTTGTGGCTGCTCCCTGATGCATGAAACAGCTAATTGCTGTGTATCACTCTGTATCACTCACCTCTGTTGCTGGGCACCACATGTTTTGGCAACAGCTGCATATAAATATATATTTTGGCCAGACAGAAACATACAGAGAGACAGACATACATGCAGCACTGGACATACATAAACCACATGTAACACATACACACAGCCTCAAATAATACAACCATGCAAACAGTCATAGGATCTTTATAAACCACTGTCTGTAAAATTCATGCTTATCACCAGCTGCGTGTAGCACAACAGAGAGGGCTATATTAATCTGTGAAAAGGCTCTGTTGATATCCACCATGTCTAATCAAATCACAGCACTGCAGCTCAAGTATGTTTGGTGCCTGTTCTGGCTCCCCTCTGGTATCTGGGGCAGCGCACCAGCCAGTAGAGTAAACCCTCGACAGTGAAGGCTGCTCTCTGTGTGTGTGTGTGCGCGTGTGTGTGTGCCTGTGTGTGTGTCTGTCAGCATGTGTGTATGCATGCCAGGACTGTGCCAGCCACAAGACTGATGCTGGCGTCACAGTGAATCACAATCAGTCTGCTGTTCCTTCCCTCCAGCCCACTGAGAGGGGAGCTGAGAGGAAAAGACACAGAGACGGAGAGAGACAAGCTTAAAAACAGATCATAAAAGCAACATCAAATGGGTGATGCACCTAGAGAGAGGTGGGGGAGGGAATAAAAGGCAGGAAGGCTTGAGAAACAAAGCTTGAGAGGGAAACACAATGTGAAAGAGGGAGGGAGGGAGAGCATTGGTATCACCAAGCCCATCCATCTGCAGCCAAACTACATGCCAATATATTCATGCATTCTTTCAATTTGACCTATGGATTAATCCAACTGCTGCTCACGTCTCCACTGTACCCCCCCCCCCCAGCCCCAGCATGTGAGCTATAATGGTTCACTAACTACTATTGTGAGCAGTTCCTATGCTGCTTGGTTTTCCAGCAACACTTGTGCACAAACATCACTCCACTACTCTTTGGTGTGACAGTGTAACATCCTCAACAGTGGGCTTCTGGCATCAAACCAGACTCCTTAACGCTGAGACCTCGAGAAAACTTGGAACCGAGCTCTACCGATCGTGAGCTGTTTTGCATTTAGCTGCTGCAGCTGACCGTGCTCGTCCACCTGATCCTCTAAAGGCTGCAGATCCCTCCAGGAGATCACTGCACTTCTTCACCTCCCTGAACTCTATTGATTGACACATCAACAATGAGAGTATTTCAACTGATCCTATAGGGACAGACAACCATTTTCTGAAACAGTTTCTGATCAATACGCTGGATGAGTCAGCAGGGTCTACAAGGATAATCACAAGCCTTCTGGTAGATCACATCTACCAGAACTGGAAAACGAATACATAGAACTCATAAACAATAGGTTATAAACATGTCTCTCATGTTGGGAAGTGGATATGAGAGAGCACAATTTTTGATGACACAGCATAGATCCTGGGGTGTAGACAGCAAAGCCTGAACGACGCATGAACCCCCTCGCATCTGGGACACATTTAGTACCCATGTGCAATTTATTACATATTTCTGGAAACGAAGCCACGGTCGAGTCTGTAATCTGTTGATGAGAGTTTATTCCTGTTGTTCATGGTTTGGTCTGTTGTGACTTCAGCGTGGTAAGCAAAGTTTTTCTGAGGGGAGCTGACAAAGAATGATTGAGGGGTAATAGGGGGTGGGGGGTGGGTAGAGAAGTTGAATAAAAAAAAATATGGGTTAGAGACAGTCAGCTAAAAGATAAAAAATCTACTAAGCAACAAACAATCAACCAAAGTCAGTGCAGTTCTTCACCACTGGGCCCTTCACACTACCGGAGATCTGAGCTGTAAATGACTGGTTTAGAGTAGAGGGGTGAAATTTGTCACCCTCGTGGTCGGCAGGCTGGGTAAACTTTAGAGATCCTGTGTCAGCCGGCGAACTCTGATCATCAACTTGGTTGAGTCCTGCCTAACTTGGCAGTGATGCGGCTGCAACCTGCTTCACTTCTCTGGCCTGAGATGGAAGAAGCAATTAGCAATTTCGGGTTCCTAAAGGAATATTTTGACAAGTGATCTTGTGTCTGTATGGTATATCTGATACTATCCAGTAGTGCTATATCTGCCAGTAGACAGCTTAGTTTAGACTACAGGATGGAAGCAGAGGGAAATATCTAACCTGGCTCTGTCTACTGGTAACAAGATCTACCTATCAGGATCTCTTATGTTCACAAATTATTATGTGATGTTATTTTAACGTGTACAGAAACAATAGTGTATCTAAAATGCAGTGCCATCCTTGATTCACTGCTCCTTCCCATGCAAAGCCAGGCCAGCTGCCTCAAGGGTTTATGTTAAGCTTAGTGAACCATCCTTTGGCATCACTTTCATATTTAATGGACACATATAAATGAGGTATCAATCTTCTTCTTATGTATTTAAAAAATAACATTCCTTTACTTTTTCCTTTACTGCTGCCATCTGAACTGTCGCACCACAATATTATGATATTACTTTTCCATTACACCAACAAAAATGGGGCCTATATCTACCCTCACATTTAAAGGATAACTGAGGATAACTTTCCTTTGTTGTGAGGCTGCATGAACAATCACAGAGACCATACAGAATGGTTTTCTTATGGTTTTCTTGGTGAATACATGCCAAACAGTGAGAATACAACCATGAAGAAATTAGCTGTTGCTATTTTATGCTAGATAAAAGCTAGAAAAACACTGAGTCTTTTGGACCAAACAATGCAGTAAGTAGCTGAATGTACAAAGATAGTATTCAGTAAACCACATTAGAAGTTCTTAATTCTTCTGCTGGACAAAATGGTACAATTTTCTTGCAAACCTTTGCAGACAGAGTACATTACCATGCAATACTGTAAATAATGAGCAAAAACAGCATGAATCCAAGGCTGCCTGGTTCCACCACTGACCCAAAGCCACATTAAATCCCAATAAGCTGCACAAAACCGAAGAAGACAAAGGACTCTAATAAAGCTAGTTAACATAAAGCTATAAGATGGCCCACATCTAAACCTCAGCGCAAACCTCATTTAGCCTCTGTTTAGAGTCAGCAACCTACTAGTAAGTCGCGACGGTGTCCAGTGTCTTTCTAGGCAGAATGGTAAGTAGCTGAGTGGTGGTGAGGCTACAGGCCAAGCAGCCACTTTATGTCTGTGGGGTTAGACAGCCAAATCTGGTCTGCCTGCACCCACTTAGAACTCCACCATGGTCTACTGTTCTGCCAAACCTCAGATGTCAAAGATGCAGTCAGACACTGGGTGTATTGCAGTGTGAATATGTATGCGTTCGTGTGTCTATACCTCTAACCATCACATACGTGGTATTTTACAGAAACAGGAGTTGGACGTAAATGTGAAACGTTTTCAAATGTCAGATTAAAGATTGACTTCCCTATTTCTTTTGGAAGGAGCTGGATTTATGTGGGTTGGGTTTTGGTAGAGGATAATAAAAAGGAGAAAACTGTAATTGATTTAGAAATGAAGGCTAAATACCCATCAAAATTAAACATTACTAATCTTATCCCTTGGGCTCTTCCACTCTGAACCACTTTGTCAGAAAGCCAGCACCTGATGCCATACATCCACAGTAAGGAAAGACACCGGCAGGAATCTTGTTTATACAACCCATTTTTAATGTGAAGATTAGATAAAGTGCCTATATATCTGTAATAACAGCCCACAGCTTAAATCAAACACTGGCTCTGCTGACAGTAATTAGCTTGTGTGGTTGTGTCTGTGTGATTAAGTGATTCATACATTATCTAATGCTGCATGACACAATCGTAGCTATGGTATGAACGAGAAGATAACATCATGTCAGCACGTGTGGCTGTCACTATAAGATTATAAGCCTCTGCTGTCAGATGATGACGCTGCATAAAAATTCATGTGTATTCACCATGTTTTGTTACGTATATTCCACATACAGCTGTAAAGCTTACAGTGACCACAAACGGCAATGGCAACTGACACAGAGACAAACTGACAGACTAAGGACAGCTGAAGTATATTACCATCTGAGTCTGACATCTGATGCAGCTCCTTCAGTGCGCACAGGTTTTTCTTCTGAGCCACCGTCGGCAGCAGCCTCTCCACACTGCTCCCTCACCACAGATCCAACTCGACATAAACGTGAACCTGGGATCACGCCGCTGCTGAGCACTCATCTGCTGTTGCACGGCGTCAGTGTTATCCAGCTTTTTATTGTAATTACACTGCTAAATGTCAACAGAGTAGCACTATTGTTGCCTTGATCAAAACTGCTACACTGCTTTTTTCTTTGAGTGCGAGCACCGTACATTTTTACTGTACTGACAGGACTGACTGTGCTTTTCATGTTCACCTTACCTCAGGCGGGCTGAAAAGGCTTGAGGCTGTGATTATTATGTAGAAAAGGAATATTTTTAGAAAGACAGAGATGCAGTGGCCAGAGTTAGACTCTGTCACTGTGCAGATTGTGAACAATTAAGCGTGGGAAGCAGGTGGTCACTAATGTGTCATATCTATGCAGACATCAAATCTGGGATTGGAGGACACATAAACAAAGTATGACGTCCTGTTGTGTGTCCCCTGATGAATTCTACACAATAGTTAATAAGAAGGTGGCAGTAAGGACAATGCTGCAACAGGCAGCAGTGAGAGATGTGTTTGACGTAGGGCTGTGTGTGAAGCTGCATGATCGTAAAAAAAAAAAACCTCACCGCCGCTACATGTAGAATGTGACGGATCTGGGTTAAATAGAAGATACTTGGATAGAAGATGCATGCCATTGGAGGGCATGTGCATGTTTGTGCCTGCAGGTGCATGTGGGGGGAAAAATGTCCTCACTGTGAACGTGAGTGAGTTAGCGAGAACTGCAAGCGACAGAGATAGAAAGCAGTGTCAAGATAAACAGGACAAGGAGCATTGCCGTGGTTCAACTGCAACATCTTTCATTACCCAGGACCACCCGCCTGTCACACGGCAGTACACACACACACACACACACAACACGTGTATACACACAAGAGATAAAGGGAGGAAGAACATAATCAATGACAAATAGAGGAAGCTGGATTTCTGTCACAAAACACTCCAGCAACTCCAGTGAGAGAAGCGAC
>JAUYWH010000022.1:6994288-7042507 GCA_034779795.1 Ctenopoma multispine | reverse complement strand
CACCTGTTTTTGTTAAGTACATAACTCCCCGTGTTCATTCATAGTTTTGATGCCTTCAGTGAGAATCTACCAATGTATATGGTCATGAAAATAAAGAAAACAACATTGAACGAATTTGTGTCCAAACTTTTGGCTTGTACTGTATATAAAACAAAGGTCTAAGCTAATCAACCTGCGTGTTCTCCTTTATTAAAAATAAGAATTGTTAAACATCTGCAAAGATTTCACCCCTTTTTTTGTCTCCTCGTGTTTTTTCCACTAAATTTAAATATCCTCTCTGCAGCCCATTCTCCACATTCCCTCACGTCTGATCACTGATGATATTTATCTCTCACTCTCTCTTTATGCACAACAAATCAAAAACCACCCAACAAAGACAAAACCTCACCAATCCTACTGACAACAGTACATGCTTTGTTTATTTGATCATGTTTGTTCAGTGGCATTCCTCTCTGTATAGAAAGCACAGCGAGAGAAGACATGGATCACAAATTCCCTGCTGGGAATTATCTCTAAACCATTAGTGGGTAACAAAAAAAAAGAAGAAAAAAGACAACAAGACAAATGAAAAGAAAGGAGGAAAGAAATCCTGAAGGTGTAGCAGTGAAAAGAACGGCTTGCAGCAGTGGAGGAGAAATAAGTTACAGAGAGCAGTGTATTTGGAACAAGACCAATCTACAGGCCGTCTGTCTTTTTTTATGAAGACGAGCCAAAGTACACACGCCGCCAGCACTCCAGTGACTTCCACCACCCGGAACATGATAAGAAAGGCCATGTTCTGCTTCTAACAGTGCGTGTGTGCGTATACGTGAGCGTAACAGAGAGGGCGTGAGAGGAAACGCACAAATCAAAATATGTACATTTGTGACGTTGTACATATGTTGCACAGTTTACGCAAGAAAGATGCTCAGCAGTGGAGAGCAGAGTGAGATAAGCTCCAGTCCAGTACTTTAACACAACCAATGACACTGAATGAAAGTGGTTAGAATTTATTATAACAACGGGTGAAATGGCTACAGTGTGTGTAACATTGCTTCTTACGTGCTAAATGCATAAACAGGCAACTTGCTAATGTGAATAGATCTCAGTTATTAGCCTACTGGAAATCAATTTACCACAGTAGTCACTTTAATTTAATTAATTTAGTTCTAAACAACGTGCTGGTAGCAGAAAGGTCATATCCACACAAATAAATCCAGGTATGATGAGAGAAGTATGTCTGAGCTTGTTTATTGTTTCAAATTCATGGTTTTGTAGTCAATGATGAAAAGATTCCTTTCATCAGCCAGTGATATTTTCTCTTTTGTCTGTCTTTGTTGGGCATTTGCACAAACTGTTACACATCTGACAAACATGAAAATAAATTATTCTTTCTACCAGAAATCTGGGAGTAATTGTGTTTTTGCATGTAAACACAATGCTTCTAATGCATCACATCTATGACACGGGTCATAGAAACCCGTGTCATAGGGTTAAGGGTCGAACATGCCTCCTCCTGAGCGAGCTCCTCTGCAAACGTGTGTGCGTGGTTCGCAACAGTCACCAGTTCTACAGAACGGCTGACTGACACTACTGTTTGGATTTTTTCAGTGAGGCTGCATCAGTGTGATTTGCCGACATCCAGACTTTAAATATGCATTTCTGCTTCGTGAACTTTCTCTTTTTAAGTTTCACGTCTTTCAGAGAAAATCTGTTCATGTAAAGTCTTGTTTGATGCTCAACAAAATGAACTTGCAGACACACGTCCGGGCATATGCTTGTACTGTTGGCTATTCTTCTTTGCACACTGAAGATGTATTGTTTGTGCAGCAATGGCAAACTGGGAGGCTGATGTTTCGGTGTACAGGTGACAGCAGCGGAAACCACAGGGCAGCATGACTTGTTTAGTGCAAAGGAGGAATTTACCATTTGTCTTGACTTTCAGCAGATTGTTTGCGTGTGTGTGTGTCTGTGGACAACCACACTGTCTTGTGCATCACCAGCCAGTCACACTGAACAATAGGTTGCTTTAAAAAACCCACACCCCACAGTCCTGCCACCCCTGGTCTGGGTGGAGAGGCAGGGACAAAAGGAAGGTAAAGATGTATGTGTCAGTGTGTGAGAGTGAAAGGAATATGGTGGGTGCTAGGAAAAGAAAGATTATCTGTCATAAGGTCCTGTGTGTAAACATGTGTGTGAGCTGGTAATAAACTTTTCTCTGTGTATGTGTGGAACATCTAAACTGTGTGTGTGTGTGTGTTCTCCTTGGCATGATTGAGCAGGTCTTGTGGCCGTGCCAAGGCTGCGGTTATTCTCCAGCCAGAGGCAGAGGCAGAGGAGCACAGATACTTCATTATGGCCTCATTCATCACCCCTGGGACAGTTTGGCACCACTCTCAGTCTCCCTCCTCTTCCCACCTCCCCTCCCCTTGTCCCTCGCTCCTCTCTACTTACAGCTGCACAGGTCCCTCGCTCAGCATCTCCTCCACCTCTTTCACCTCCCTTACTCTTTGCACTCTTCTTTCCTCCAGTCAGATCCTTCTCTCTTGCTCTGCTGCTTTCTTCATTCCAGCATCCCCCGTTTCTTACTTTACTTATCTTTGTCTAGTCTTTATTCTGTACACTGTTTCTAATACTCTGTTGCCTTCTGTCTTGTTCCATCTTCCCCGGCTTTCATTAACCCACTCTTTTTGTCTTCTCCCTGCAAAATCTGCTCATTATTCATCTTACTCTTTCTGCTCCTTCTTCTATTAGTTGTTCTGTAGGTCTACCGTTAAAGGTTAAAGGTTTCTGTGCGGTTATCTGCATCCGTTGAATTATACACCCTTAAAGCAAAAAAACTGTTGTATTTAGTCTAAAATGTCTTTTTACAGAGAATTGCTTGCTGTAACAATTTCCTGACATAATGACTTCCCAGAGTCATGTTAACAAAGAAAAGATGCTGCACAGATGTTCTGTGCAAATGGATTTTTAATTAACACATCAGTAACACTACCTAACCTAACTTAAATGTGGTTCTTACATTTGTGTTTGACTGCTGATTAAACTAACACAGGTATAAATGTGTAGTCTGATTTTTTTTTACTGTGGAGAGATGCCGTTTCCTTCTGTTTTCAATCATTATGCTAAGCTAGGCTAATTAAGTCTGTCAGAAATAAAGCGAATAACCCAATACCATGTCAAATTAAATGTTTAGGTGGTAGCTGGATGCCAAAGATTATCAACTCAAATCAAAAAAAGCACAAAGTGAAGCATACAGCACAGAATGTGGTGCTTTGGCCTTTACAGTACATTTCTGAAATCCTTTAATGTGTGTGAGTTTGGACCACACGAGTGGGGAGCCTACCTGCTGTCCCATATGGTTGGCATTGAGCCTAATTAAAGCTTTTGTTGCCCCACAAACTGGGTGCATTACCATAAGTGCTCCCTGACGTCCTGTATTTATGGCAACTTGGCATTATAAATAAAGATAAAAGGAGAACAGACACAAGTCTGATTTTGCTGCATGTCACCATAGAGACAGAGGAAAAGTTCCCAGGCAACACAGCAGCCAACGAGAAATGCCAGCTCACATGCCCACATTATGACCAGAAATAGTGCCAGTGTCATAAAAACTTTTGATTTAAACTTTTCTTATTTATCTTGTAGTTTAGACTTTTGTCCACAGTTGTTTTTCGAAGAATGATAATGTGCATGAAGTCACTGTCTTATCACATAAAAAATCAAAAAGAGCCAAATGTCAAGATTAATTGATGTGGCTCTACCAATCTTGCCATCTACGACCAGTTGTATAGTCTCCAAAGCACGCCTGTCCAGCCTTTACAACCATCGACGCTTATTTCACATAGCAGTCATACTTGTGGAACTAGTTAAGGGTGACCCAAGCAGAAGACATATGGCACTGAAACATTAACGCATGACCCTGTGCTGGCAGGCTGAGGTCAGCGTAGAGAAGCTGCCCTCATACAGCATGAATAATGAGCACCCTTTACCAGACCTACAAGATAAGGCCCCCTTACAGTAAAGATTGAAGTCTCAAAGAATTGGCAACACTGGAGAAACTGCTATCAACGTAGCTAAGAGTATGAAAAAACATTGCTCTAATTCTGTTCATAATTATCCTCCATCAGGACTTTAATAAACTGCGTGAGAGCTGGCACTTCCGCTGCTCACTGTGAAACCAAATATAGCTCTGTTTTGTGAGGAGCACATACAGCAGATGGATCAAAAACAAAGAATTTCCACTGCCAAATTTTCCATTGTGGAACTTTTTCAGCTGTCAAGAGGTTCTGTGTTCTTCACTGAACATGATGGAGAAAAAAAATAAAAAATACAGGAGGTGTGGTTAAAATACTTATTGTTGCTAATGCTGTGTCTCAGCTGTGTCTCTCATTTCCTTATTAAGCCTCACAGGAGATTTAAGGCCACTCTGCATCCCATGAAACTCCAATCTATCTCTTGATGTGTAATGAACTGGAGGCAGGCCTGTACTAAGTGAACGCGACTCAGACGACTTTCACAACAGTTCCAAGAGATGGTGAAAGGAGATAGATGGAACATCTGGGGCCTCTTTGATCACTGATGACATGAGAGAGAAAATAAATGGAAAAAAGAAAGAAAAAAAAAAAGATGGTGCAAGTCTGAAGACATTTCACAGCGTATATGTGTCTTATTGAGGAGAGAAATGATTCAACAGTGACGTGACCATCCGCTGTTGAAAATACGGCATAGACAAAAAACTAATTTCCTACCTTGTCAGCAGAAAACACAGAGAGAAAAAGTTCATCTAGAGGATATTCAGGGCCTACACTTTTCAACCAGTCAACCTCGCGACGACATATCCATACTGCATCCCATGAAAAAGTGCAGCCAGGAGGCGTTTCTGTTTGAATCCTGGTTGTCTTTCACTGTGACCCTTGAACAAAGCGCTATTGTTGCATTCTAGTCTCAGCATGACAGTGACTTGATTTCCACTTGATTTTTATGGTAATTCACTTAATCTCTGTAACCCAATCATGATTTTAGGCAGTAAACAAAAAACAATGAGAACAGCACATGGAGTTGTGGTTGAATTTAAAGCCTGACAATGCAGCTACAGTATGGGCTCTTGTTAAAGATAGATGGTTTGGCTATCACATGAGAAAAAGGCGACTTTTTACTCCTACTTATTTCATTTTCACTTCCTCCTCATTTTATCCTGGTTCATTTCTCTGCCTCTGACCCTTTTCCACATTTCTCTTTGTTCATCTGCCTCAGTCCTTTTATTCCCAAGCCCCTCCATATCTGTCTCCCTGCTTCTCCATCTTTCTCTCCCACACCACTCCTCTCTAATCACTACCATCGCTCTTGTGTAAGGTGGGGGGGAGGGGGGGGCAGGTTCTAGTGCTTGATGGACAGGTCTTGAGTGCAGACTTCTCCCCGTGGTCGACCTTATCACTGGCCAAGCTTGGCAGCGTTGAGTGGCAGCCTGCTTTTTCTGGCTGCACTTTCCACCCTCTGGTAATCTCCTAAGTTCTGTGGGTGTGTGTGTGTATATCTGAGAGCCGGCCGGCCTAATAAAATGTTTAAGTACACAAAGGACTATAATTGCAATGTGTTGTTTAATTCAAATTAGGCTGGTGCTTTAATTGAAATGACCTTCAGATGTAATTTATCAACTTCAGAGGGTCTAAAAGAGCTTTTGTTTCAGTATAAGAACCCCAATGGATTCTATCATAACTGTGACACAACCCAATTACCCTGATTCTCTGCTATTTCATTCAGATTCAATCACTTCTAATCCCTCAGATAGCCAGTCGGAGAGCTTACGTCTGGTTGAACATCCCGAAACTGATGTTTTATGGCACTGGATAGACGTGAAATGTAGATTCTGCTCTATCCCACAAACCAATAGATAGAAAATATAAAAGGCAGATGCAACAAAAAGGGAAAATGAACATAATAATTAATAGAATATTTGCAACACTAATTGCACCAATGTGACGATTGCAATGTCCAGTCCATTTTCAGGGGTTCTTGACCTCTCACTGGGCAAGTGGCATGGTCCATCCAATGTATAGTACATACAGAGACATAAAATCATTCACACTCACACCTATTCCTCAATTATGTCTTTATCATTTGGTTCATTTTTTTCCAACATGAATTAAATTGCTTTAAATTTAAATTAAATCAAAAACTGTAGTATTTCTGCATCATTTTCATTTTCTCTTATGGAAAATCTGTGGCTTTCTGTCAGTTTTTATAGAGAAGGGCACCGTGTAGCCAAAGCACTCATGTGGAGCCAAACCATTTCAAATCTCTACCCATCTCCCTCAAACCTCCACCAAACCTTAAACTACAAATTACATAAACTGAAAAACAAGCCCCCTAAAATCATATCTAATCTACTGTATATACTGTAGATTTGCCTGTAGAATTTCATGGTGCAGCCCCTATCAAAAGAGTCAGGAAACAATAGATTTCTCATAAAGGAAAGTGAAATTATTAAACCAGTGACCACAATATATAAACATATCATCAGTGAAATATCAAGGAGGCTCACCACAAGCAGGGCTAACCTTTCACTTATACCATCCAACACAGTATCTCAACAGTATACTGGCTAAACTACCTGCACAGACATTCATGGTTCACAGGCGGTGTACACTTTTAGGATTTAAGTGATCCTAAAGCTATGTCTTTGGAGCCATTTGTGATGATGAATTGTAATAACAGTCGTGATCTTCTAACTTTTCCTCTAGCACCACAACAAAGGTCGAAATTCTAATTACATCAAAACTTAGACTTATTATCTTCAAAATCAAAGACCTTCCCATCAACTTTTTCGTATTGTGGGAGATTAACAGAGGTGAAGTGTTACAGAGTTGTCATGTCATTGTCATTTAATGGTTTACAAAAATGGTACTATGATGACAGTTCAGTGGTTAGAATATGTTTCTGGGGCTGCATCAAAGAGGCAAACAGAGTACAAGTGACTGGCGCAATGATCGGCTGCTTGACATCGATTCACAACACACAAATGCAGGCAGCAGGCCTGGCAGCGAGTGAAAGGAAGGGGACGAGGTGACCACTTGCTTGTTTAATCAATTGCCAGCCTCACTGCCTGATGTGTGACTAAAAATCCACTTTCAGAATCCAATTAATTTGTCCCTCTGTTTTCCATCCCCCTCCCTCTCTGACTGCAAACATTCATTCTCCTTCTGCTTTCGTGACCTCAGCAGAATTTTTTGTCTCTTTACTCTGGAGAAACTCTCAAGTGAGGAATGTCTGTCTTAAAGGAAGTGGTAAAAGGATGGCAGGGCAGGTTCTTTCCATAACTGCCAACAAATCCATATTATTTATTAATTCCACTGATGATACAGGTTTTCCCTACACACACAAAAATACACATTAACTCCCATAGCAACAGGTTTTTAAATCAGTTAATGCAGAGGCCATTCTCTGTTGGTGGAGTCTCTGTGGTTGTGTGGTTGCAGCCAAGGTGCAGAGATGCTACGAACTGCACGGGACGCAAGAAGAGCAGGAAGCTGCGGGACTCACTGTAACTCCAAACCTCTGTTTTCCCCTCCTGTTGTTAGTCTTTTACCAGCCTCTCACACAAGGGTGCCGTCAACAGAGCTGGCAGCACGTCTGTGTGGAATGCACTGTGGCAATTTACGGACACGCTCTCATGGTCAATAAAGACTGTGGAGCCAGGACTGGATACTGCACGTGTAAACCGTTCTTAAACTTGTCACGTCTGATGTGATTTGAGGAAGAACACACACTGGAGGCTTTAAAGAAGGCACTTATAGCACTGACATATAAAGGCATGAAGTGATACACAAAAACATACAGAGCAAACACACAGCCCACCAGCGAATACAGACTAAATCACACTGAACCACAACACGGAGAGATTAGGATACAATAGTCTGACTCTGGACACTGCCTGGATGTAACAGCCTAATATAGGTGTCCGGGTTAAAAATAAAAAAAGGAAGGCATGTCGCACAGCTGTGAGACGCTGGAAGATTTGTGTGCTGTCAGCCCACTTAAATCACAACAGCTGAGAAGACAAGGCACTGCCTCTCAACTGCCTTTTCCTCTTCACCTATCTGTTGCTCACTTGCTTTTTGTGCTATTCTTTCTCTCTAACTCAGTCTATCCCTCCACTATTAGCCATTTTTCTTCCTCTTCTTTCTACCTTGACACACATTTTCTCACTTCTATCTGTTTTCTCCTTGTCTAAAAATAAAGCCACTCACTCCTAACAACTACGTTGGCAGCCTTAACAGAGCAGCACCCAAGGGAACGGAAAGACTCAAGTGATGCTCGTGCTCAGTTGTCACTGTAAATTCAAGGCAAAAATCTGAGATACAAATGGCACTTAAAATTATGATCACAGTTTTGAATGGATACTGGAAGACATGAACCCATGTACCATAAATTGCCAAAGCTGTCATGGAATGCATTATTTTTCCAAAATCAAAACATTCCATGAAGTCTAATAGGTCAATAGTGTCCTTAAGAAAACGAACAAATCACTAAGGGGATTAGCTGTTCAGAACAAAGGTGTCAAATCACCAAATTTACACCACCCAAGAGAAAACTCTTGACACCCTGCCAAAGACAACTCTTCACCACCAATCAGAAGCCGGCATGAACAAATCAGCAGTTGAATGAAAAGGATGAAAATGTTTAAAAGTTACTCACCACTTCCCGCTCCCCCCCCCCCACCGGCTGTGCTGGGAATGAAGTGGAGGGAGGAAGAAATACACTAAACAGCAAGAGGAATCTCTGGGGGGGGTGGGGGGGATGTGCAGACAGAGCAGCAGCAGTGCGGCAGCCTGAAGCAAACACTTTCAACGGCGCTCCCTAATTGAAAAAGTCTGTTTCATCTCTCTCAGATCAGCGAGCGCAGGAGAGGAGAGGGAAAAGAAATGATTGCCTTGAGCTGAGGTGATGAGGAGACGAGCGATCCTCCTTGCAGATGGTCGGCAGGGTGAGAGCAGAGAGTGTGAGTAAAACACCAAGAGGAAGTGAGACAACGACAGGGTTTTTCAACAGACGAATGCAATCAGGGGTGACCACCAAGCTGGTTGCTGAGAGGGCAAACAGTCCACAACGTTAACCCCTCCTACTGCCTGCCAACAGCAGTCAGCATTTTTCCTACACCCCTACCCCACAAGCACTGAACCTGTAAATGTCCTGGCAGTTTTCTGTGCTGACATCATGTGGGAAAAGGAAACAGAGTCAACTTTCCACGTAAGAAACCTTACGGAAATTTTGCAAGACCAGGACCACAAAAGATGTTAAATTGTAGTTTGACAGGACAATCCAAAATAAGGTCCGTTTACTGGTTTGGGATAATCTTAGTCATTTTACAGCTCAGAGATTAAAAAGATCCATTCAGACCATGTTCTACAAATGAAAGCTCTGGAAAAAGAAAGTAGGCATTGAGTTGAGATTTAAACTACATTTTTAAAGGTTAATAAAGACCTTTTATTAAAAGAATAATTCAGCATTTCATAATATACACTTATTCACTACACACTACTATCACATTTGTAACTTAAATGTAAAGGTACAGGTGAGCTATGTGGTGAAACAGCTAGCCCGACTCTGTTCATAGCTAAGTAAATGCACCTACCATCACCTATAAAGCATATTAATTACCATGTTGCATTACTTGTTGCACAAAAAGTGAAACAACATGTTACAGCTTTATAGGGGATTATGTCATAGACCCATTCTTGGCCAGCAGACATCCTTTCTGCAAAAATGCAAATAAGCACGTTTTCCTAAACGCCTATGTCTTTAATGAGTAACAGTTTTACAGCCATGCTGGGAAAGCTTATGGGATTTCTGCGTCAGTGTGCTGAAATAAATATATTTGTTAGGTATTAACCAAGGGTTAGTCATTTCCATTAGGTTATTCTATCTATATTCTGTTCCTAAATTGAAGCTGCAGACTTGAACTCTCAACATATGACGCAGAAAAACAAACTGAGAAGACAAACAATAAGACTAAATGTCAAATTGATCTCTGCTTGCACTATACTACAAAGACTGCTTCTTCATATTTCTAATTTATGAGGTAACACTACAGACTTTAGAAATAGTGGTACTGTGCAGAACAGTGATTGATGCTGTGTCCTGTCTTTTCCACACAGGAGCTCATAATATTAGCCTGAAGGCATGGGCATTATAGTTAGAAGCATGCTGTGTGTGATCAAAATACAGAGTTAAATCTTAATGCAAATTAAGTGTCTTCAGTTGTACAATGACTGATCTTTATGTTTATAGGAGAGCACTAGTGTAGTGCTCCCTATTCAGCAGTCAATCAGTCTACTCTCTCCTACAAATCTACAGGGCCAGCAGTCTATGGAAACATCTGCTAGAGCACTTTAAAAAAGTCCCTATGACTAAATGTGCATTCAGTGAGCAGCGGATAACTTAAATCAGCCCAAGTTGACTGTGTCCTTGTAAGGGCTCTCTAGATGCCAGATCCTGAACTAACCATAGTCCAAAATGGCTGACTCTTCAGGGAGGTTCCCTCATCCCTCCCTGCCAGTCATATGTCAAATAAATACAGGCAGAGGAATTGCGAAGGAGAGAGTGAACACAGGAAAGAACAATCTATCTCAGTGCAGCTCGACGGTGAGGTTTCTGGCACCGTCAGCACCTAAGATGTGGGCAGAATGTCATCACTTCTACTGTGCTGTTCAAACAGCGCGTCTAATGTTCTAGAGAGTGCAGGAGAGCCAAATCCACAGCTGTAAATCTGGAGAGATTTCTAGAGAACAAGGAGGGCTGCAGCCAAGTGAGGAGGCTCCTGTCCACACCTGATATACAAAGACTGGTATTGTTTCTGCTGAGCATACGCACAGGTATTTGCCTAACATCTGCATTCTGCAGATACACACACACGCACACACACACACACACACACACACACACACACACACACACACTATACACAGATAAAGTAACACAAAGATAAAAAGCAGAACAAAAACAGAAGACTCAGGCGAGGACAGTTTTTCTTTTTTACCATCGTGTCAGTCACCACCCTCGATGGCATACACTGTCTCACAACATTTATGTAGATTAAATCAGTTACAGGCAACAAGCCACGACGTCTCATGTTTTATTTCTTGCTACTATGGAAACTGAACTGGTGCAGTCCTCATCACTCAAATCTGGTACAAAAACCAACCATCACACCCAAAATATGCTGAGAACCATCCTGCTGTGCCAGGCACAATTGATCCCATTTGCACAGAGGAAAACAGCAGAAACGACCAGGAAAGGGCAGCGTCTGACTGCACGCACGAGTAAGCCCTCACGCCTCACTTTACTAATGACTGACCTAATGCTTTTTAAAAAATGAACCCATTTGTCACTGTTAAAAACAAGATGTGTGTGAGGAGGGCCTGAGGTGCGTCCAGGAAGCGACAGAGAGAGGAAAATGGAAAACGCCCCCTCGTCACTCAATCCCCACACAGAGAGGATAAGTCATGTACTCATCCCCCTCTTCCCTTCAGGAACAAATGAAGTTATCAATCAATCTCATAGTCCCACGGAGAGAGGGAAGAGGGGGCCAGAGGCACAGAGAGAGCAAAGCTGAGGCGGCCAAAAACACCACAAGAATACAAGTCGATTGTTTTGAGAAAGAGGCCTGGAGCACACTACCACACAGCTGAGTTTACATAGAGATAGTTTATAGTACGTTCACTATCAACGTTATGTTTGCATTTGTATTTAAATGCAAGTTTAATGACACTTGGCTGCAGCAACATTTTAATCAGAGAGTGTTCCTACACATACAATCCTATTCACATAATAAAAAGAACCAGTTGGTCACTAGTGATGAGGGTGATCTACCCACACTATGCTATCTGTCCATCACCAAACAGCAGACAGACACAGTTAATGACTAACTGGTGAGTCTCCCTTAGATGTGGATGGAGAGCAAAACCAAGCTAAACGAGAGGATAGCTGTCAGTTTGGCTTTGATTTGATAAAAAAATCTATGGGAATGTAGAGAAAACAGTAAAAGAGCTATAAAAATAATCAGTTGTGATGCTTACCTGTGCAATCAAATCTCCATTTATGAGTTTTGATACACTAAGAATATGCAGACTGCATCACACATGAAGACACATCAGTGAAATCACTGTATCACATTGACAATAACTAATGGCTTATTAAAAGCAGAACAGAAAGTGGACACCATCATAATTTTGGTGTAAAATGGTGAGAGAAACACTACTTCTTAATAAAATGCTCAGATAGATGTAGACAGATACCATGGAAAACTCAAACCAATCCTTCCACGCAAGTCTGCGTCGTCTAGACACTGTGCAAGGCCACTCTTATCACATGTAGCCACAAAAGAAGCCTGGAATTTGTCTCGTTACCCCGTCCACACAGCTCAGCCGTGAACTCATCATCTCAGTTTCTGGCTGTCAGTTCGCTCTGCTTATTAGCTTGGCTGTTTTCCTTCTGCACAGAGTGCGAGGGGTGATGAGAGGTGCTGTTAGGCCGCAGACCAAGAGCTGAGCGTCAGCCAAGAATGATATTGAAAGAGAAAGAAACACAGAGGAATGGAGGGGGGAAACAAGAGAAGAGGAAAAGAGAGACAGACTCAGATACCTGTGCTTTTGTTTGAAGTAGAATGAAGACAAAGTGTGATTGGGAGGGAGAAAGAAAAATAAATGGACTGTTAAGCTGGGAGAGATATCAAGAAAGTGAAATAGAGAGGAGATGGGAAGAAGGAGGTTGCACCCGTTCTCTTCTTTTCTCTGGACTGGCAGCCAGCCTTTTGGCAGAACCTGTGCCCTCTCACTGCACATGAGTAACCTTGTAGACACACAAACAACTAAACAGAGTAAAACTAAAGAAACGCTGCAAACTTTGAACATTTCTGAGGTGGGGTGCTTGTCTTCATGAAAATAAAAACGGTCTGAGGCAAAACACAAGAGCTAACCAAGAGGTCGACACTGGGGCTTATTGGACAATGTCATTTTCACAGCTGTTTCCGATCTGCTTATGATTCACATGGACTGAGAAAAGAAGAGAGGAACGGAAGTGAGGAAATTACGGCAAGGAGGAGATAGTGACAGTCGCTTTGACAATAACTCAGCATTTAACTTGTCACACACACACACACACACACACACACAAAGACTCCTCCGCGAGTTAACAATGTCCTCAGTGAGCTCTTGAGAGCCAATCCTTCTACTTAGAGGAAGGCTTACATTTCACAACACCCAGCTGTTTCATTTGCACCAGTAAAGCCCATGATAATTCCTGCTTACAGTGAACAGGCATCACTATGGACACACACACACACAAATTAATACAAATACAGACACACAGACCTATACATGGGAACTCAAGGGAGAAGAAGCTCAAGCCATCAGGTTCATAAGAGGTCTAGTTTCTTATGTATCTTTTAACCCCTTCTTCTCTCCTCCCGTCTCATCTTTCTGTCTGTTCCCCTATCGTGCCCTCAATGGATACGAAGTCTCTGGGGGATAGTGGACATGCACACAGACACATGCATACATTTATACACAGCACATTCACACAGTCCACCCATTTAGTCACTGTGTCATTATTAACTGTCGGGCCCATCTCCAGCAAAGTACACGCCAGCTGATAACCTGAGCACAGCGTCAGAGCTGTCAGTCAAACTAAGCAAACACCAGCCGTCTGTGTGATGACAAAACCTTTATGAAATAAGTCTGTAACAATTCGAGATGTAGGTTCACGAGGTGAAAGTAAAAAGCTGTCTGCAAGTTATAATGAGGACGTAGCAAGATTACAGTTCAAATGTAACTGAAATGCAAGATGCAACAAGAAATGTATTTTTCCCATTTATATCACATCATTTTCAAATATTTTTAGAATAGATAGGGATATATAGAGATATGCTCCATAACTTATCATAATGTGGAGATGTGACATCAAAGCCTACTGTGACACAGACACACACGTCTGTAGTGTGGCATGGAGCAGTGCAGAGATATTCTCTTTTAAAGCTTTGGGAGCGAGGCGGCAGCTTCTAACAAATCAGAGAAGGTCAAACCCTGTGTGTCATATACTGACATGAATTGGTACATTGATGTAAGGAGTCCTTTGATGCTCTGGGTGGATTGGTTTTGAGTCTCACGCCACAGCTATCTCGACTCCTAAAAGTGGCAAATTGTAGCTATAAAAGAAAAGGAAAAGGAGAAAAAATATAATAAAAATTATATTACCTGTGTGTCCTCTCACATATCCCCTGGGCCACCATAGCAGACTCAATGTGCAAAACAAATGCTCCACAGCAGCGACCAGCAATGCCGATGTTTGGCATCCTGGGGATTACTACCTCTCAAACCATGCTTTGCTTCTGGCCAAGGATCAAACACCTGCAGAAGCTTCTCACCTGTTTCCACCTCTACCTACTTGTTTACTGCAAGAAACGGATGCTGGCAGTCTTGCCACTGTGATACATTATTTAGTTAATTATTTACAGAACATGTCAAAGCAATGCAAACCTATTTGTGATCATTAAAAAAGCTAATTATTTTAAATTATTCTTGGGTCAATGGGTGAGGACTGTACACATCTTTTTAAAAATGGTTATTCATCCAGCCCCTTTAATTCTGGAAGCTCTACTTCCAAATAAGTACTTTCTGATACAAAGCTAGAGTTCAAAGAGCAAAATCTTAAGGACTGCTCAAGGCCCTCTTGCTAAACTCCTTCACAAATTCACTCCTACACCAATCTTTGTCTTCTCAAACATCTTACAGAGGTAAAATTTTTTAAAACAATTTTTGGACTTCAGCATCTGTGGAACCAAGCAGATGAGAAGTCATATGTGGAAAGATGAAGTAAGGAAGCAAAGTAGTCATCTAGTTATAGAAACCCTACGGTAACCACATATAAAAGTGAAAAGAGCCACATCTATCCTGACAGCAAAGCTAAAAGCTACAGAGATGATTTTAGTTGTTTTTCAGGAGACTAAGTATCTGAACTATGATGAACTGCTCAGTGAATCAGTTTCCAGTCAGAGTCATCACATTATCAACCATCTAGGAGAACTCCTCAGCAGGAGTCTTGAAGGCACACACATCCTCCCATAAATACTCCCACACACACACACACACACACACACACACACACACACACACTCCCACACACACTCTTAACTGAGTAATCAACCACTGGCTGTGACTGAAGACGGTCCATCTGTGGTGGGTTTTCTTGTCTGGGATTCAAACACACAAACTCATCATCAACAAATAAGGTATAATGAAATCAGATACACGCACACACGCACACTCAAACTCAAGCCACGTCTGATTAGGCCATAACCTAAGTGAACCCTGACCTGTTTGGATTATCTGTGTGTGGGGTCATATTTGTGTACTGAGTGTGGTGATGCACATTTCTGAATAATGTCTGAGTATTGTAGGCAACTCTCACTCCAGCTGTAACCCATGATCTAACCACAGATATTTCCCTCAAATTCCTCTATAAAAGGACAGAGCATCTGCGTATAGTGTGTTGTTCTCCGACTCGTAGTGTGTGTGTGTGTGTGTTTACAGCTGTGGGTCTTCGTGGACGCGGTGCTGCATTTGTTTATCGCCACAGCCACATAGATGAACTGTGGCTAAAAGCCTCACATCATGTAAAGCCTAACAATAAGTCCGCTACCTCTCCAGACTCTGGAGGAGGAACAACGTGTGGAAACCTCCCTCGGTAACCGATTCCAAGTGTAACACTGCAAAGCTGAAACCTCTGACCATACACATGCTTTGCTCTCCAGTCTCATTAAAAACTCATCGCCTCCCTCTCTCATACACCCAAACAAATACAATCATAAATTGTGAACAGGGTGGAGGAGCAAAAAAAAAAAAAAAAAAACGGCTTCCTTTCTGGTGAGTGTGGCTTCACAATATGGGATCGCTGGAGTGTTTCCAAAACAGGCGCGTGGCCTCCCCGTTCTGAAAACAGCTGAGGCCCCTCACCCCCCTGCTTCCGCTCACACAAACACACACAAGGTCTCCAGGGATCAGCTCTGTGTGACACAGTGACACAATCAATCAGTGGATATTGCTTTTATTGACAGTCCAAAGAAGAGTCTCCTTCTGTTTGATGATCTGTCACCATTTTTTTGTCTTGGTCTTTCTTTTTACCCCTCTTCGTTCCTTTTTTCAATCTCACACTGACCTTTGAGTCTATATGCATTTTCTTCTCACTCTTCCATCCTGTACTTCTCTCTGTCAACACCATCCATCCTGTGAACCTATCATTCTTTTTCATTTTTGTCAGATAGGCACACACATACACAAACAATTCATTGATCCTAGCTCCTGATTCCTTCCTTTGGGGGAAAGAATGAGGGGTTGGGGAGAGAGTCATGGCACAGTGTCTCATGCATATTTCATATTCACAATGATACACTTTCTGGTCCATGCATAATGCAGACACTGTTTAAGCATGAGCGCTGGGAGGTGGGAGGGTGAGGATTTCAGTTGGGGAAATGAAATGGAAAATGAGATAGCACCAGCTAAAGCGCCATCACGCCATTATGTGAACGCAGCATGTTGGCAGACGAATGTCCGACACCCAGACTCTAAGCCAGTCATCAGGACAAAGAATAGAAAACTGTCTGATGCTTCTATTTAATCCAGGAGACTTCACGTGTGGTTCAGAAGTGTGCATATCTATATTCAATGAAAAACAGATAGAGGTAAATAACTATTGTTGTAAAGTAATTATTTCTGCTCCACAATAACAAAAACTGCAGCTTTAGATTAGATTAGATTCAACTTTATTGTCATTACACATGTACAAGTACAGGGCAACGAAATGCAGTTTAGGTCTAACCAGAAGTGCAATAAGCAGCAAGTGCAGGATAAGGTACACGGTATAAGTTATGTTATAATTTACGAGTATATTTACAGATGGTTGTACAGTAGTATGAAAAATAATATACAGTAGCTTGTAGATATTCGTAGGAATCCTGCATGAAATTTCACCATAAGAGCCACACAACCAGCAAAGCATCGGTTCATTTATGGCCAAATAACTTATTATTATCTTATTTTCATTTGACATAATTCCTGTTAAGAAAATGATACTTAGATAGTTCATTTCTAAAATCTAAAATAAATCACACTGTTATAAAGAAAAGAAGTTATAAAGAAACACAGGTTAATCAAATGTTAACTAAACTAATGTGGAAGTAAAATTATTACAACCACATATGCACAGGTTTCCAATGTAGTGAGAGATTACTGAGAAGATTATCAGAACCAATACAAATAAGCCCAAGTTGTAATACAGTGGACTTATCCTTTAGTGGAGGGAGGTACTATGAACAGAAAACAGAGAAAACACCAAATTCCCAGAGCACTAGCTAATGTTCTTCTTCCTTGAATTCTCCTTATGTGCATGATCCAATTCCAGTTAACCAGATGTCATCTATCAGCCTCTCTGTGAGGAAGCCAAGCCACTTGTCCCATCAGCGAGGCTTTCAAAGCATATGGTCTGAACATCCTCTGTGTTCTGATTTAACACTCAACAGAAGACTGTGAGTAAAAAGGGGGTGAATAACTTCACCGTGACAAAGGAAATCCCTTCACTTTAGAGGCTATCATAGAAAGCTGCTAAAGTGCCTAATTCCTCTTCTTTATCAGTGGATGCACATCTAGACAGGAAGTGGAGTCAAAGTGGATACTGAAGGAAGACAAGAGTTTAAAGCGTCTATCACAGGGATGGAAACAAGGCAATAAGCTTCCTGGCAGCAGCCTGTCAGTTTAACGAGGCTTGATGTTGGCCTTCCTCTCTCTTTATAGCCTCACTTTCCCTCAACTTGTCAATGAGTAATTCTCTCACACTCTCTGTTTTCATATTTCTCTGGCTTCCTCCTCTCCGTCCTCTCTCCGCCTCTGCCTGGGACTGCTGATGGTTCCCGGAGCCATTTTAAGGGTGAATGAGGGAGTAGGTTTTTAGTTATCTGTTTTTCGATCCAAACCTTCCCGCTCTTGACTCTCTACAACCCAATTCCTCAACCCAGATGCACAACGCATAGACAAAATCCCGGAGATGTGTTTCCATGTATCACAAGCGATGTCTGCAGTCCAACTTCAGTCAAACAGATGTCATATATCAACCTCGCTCTAAGGAACCCATGCAAAGACAGAGAACAGCGAAAAGGGGCGGGGGGGTAGAAAATAAAGAGGAACAAAGGCATTTACAGGGAGGCTTTTGGTTGTCAGACCCCACACACTACAATGCACAACACACACACATACACACACACAGTAGGAGTGTAATAATTGTGAAAATGCAGTTACCACTAAACACAACCTTTTTTCCCTTTTTTACATACACCTTCCTCTCATTCCTCCCTCCCCCTGTCTCCAGACTTTCTCTGGTAAACAATAAAGAAAGTAATTTGAGGTGAATTGAGAGACTACCCATTGTGCTTTTTCTTTCAGGCTAAAAGGCACCATAAAAGGTTGTCAGATGGGGTCATTATGATTTGTTGGTGCTGAGCAGAAGCCATCAGTCACAAGTGAGGGAGGGGGTTGGCTGGCTGTATGGCTAGACAGTGGCTGGACAGATAGGTAGCTTAATGGATAGATAAATGGCCCCTATACGTGTGGTGTTAAGCATTTTGGGTAATTAGATTCTAATTAGATCGTGAAAAAATGCATGAAATCCAGCAGTAATTACACCCAAGAAGGTCTGAAGATCAAATTATTTAGGTATGCTTGACATATCACCAACATTAGCGACGGAGTGGTTGTGTGTGGGCTTTGTGAGGCTGCACTCACGCACAGTGAATAACTGTGCACAGTAACATGCTGATGTTTAGCAGGTATTACGTTCACCATTTTAGTTTAGCACATTAGCATGCTAATGTTTTACCAATTAACACTAAATTAAAAGTACAGCAGAAGCCGGTGGGAGTATAATTAGTTTTGTTTGTCATAACTGAAGAACTGGACAAACTGACATGTTGATGGAATTTAACCTGATGGCAGCACAAAGTATTACAAATGAATTTCATGGCAAAATCTATCCAACAGTAAAGACGTTTCACTCAAACACAAATGTCATCGTCATGGTGGTGCTAGAGGAAACAATCTGGGGATCCGACACAGTTTCATGGCTATGTATTTGTTTGTGCCAACCTCTTAAATAGATATAGAGATATTTCATCAGTCATTTACTGTTTTCAGGCTTTATTGATATTGGTAGTTGATGGGAATCCATTCAAAATATGTCTAGATGGGGACTACTACTGGGGATCACAAATATGTGTTCATTATTTTATGGTTTGTATGTAGGGTTTGGAGTTTAGCTCCTAACCATTCACTCTTTTCACAATAAAAAATAGAATAACAAAGGGTTAACTCAAGAATGAGAGCCAATAGGACAATCATCCATCTTTGAATGATGAATCAAATTTAATTTCATCACAGCAGAACTTTATGGGTTGGGTTCCTTTGGGAGATCTAGCATGTCAAAAGACATGCAGGTTCAGCATTAAAGAAAAATCTACATTTGCCCATAAATGTGAATTTGTTTCTCTAATGCACACAGGGTTGGGCTCTGGTCCCTCATCAACCTGTACAGCAGACAGAGACAAAAGATGAATTGGTGGATGTAAATATAATAAAAGTACATAAGCTCCAGACCAAATCAGGTTAGTGGATGAGTAGATGGATGGAACGTATAAAGTGTTACAAAATCTAATATCATGATGGAAATTAATTTAGTTTTACAGCCCACAAGCCTGAAAAGTACTGTGCGTGACATACAAAGACAATTAGAAATTACAAGACACATCAATTATGCATGGTCATGAGCTCCTCAGTACATTGGAATTGCTGCTTAGGCCATTCTGTACTATAACTATACCGCTTCGTATCACAGCATGAGTTAGACAGACAACTAGAGGATAAGCAGAGTTAGGCATCTGTCAGTGTATGACAATGACTATCATTTCTTGGTTTCTCTCTCCCCCTTTCTCCTACATCCCTCCTTTTATCTTCCTCCCTCCCCTCTCTGTCATTGCACCGGTGTCCTTCTGTGTCCAGGCTCTTCTGTTCATGGTTCAGGGGTTCTATCTGCCTAAAACGATTCCCTTGTGGCGCCAGGAAGCGAGACAGAAAGGGGAGGGAAAAAATCTCATTAAAAAAGGGATCAGCTGATGTCAACTACCAGTCCGGCCCCAGCCGAGTTTGGACAGAGACAAAATACAAATAGCTAAAAAGGCCCACCAGTAATTTGGAGTGCTGCCATGCTGCATACTGCTTAGTGTCCATTGTATATTGTACTGTGTAGTTTTGTAGTGAAGAAAGACCTCAAAACAACATATGCGAATCTGCTGATGAAAATATCTGCCATCAACATGTTTTGATATGTAATGAAACACAGGATCAATTTGAAAAATGTATCCAACGGAAACGTCCTGAAAACTTTGCTGAACAACAAAGGAAAGTGGCATATGAGACGTGTTTATCTATGAAAAGCATGTTCAAATGTACTGCTTGACTTGAGGCAGTGGTAGAAAAAGGATGCTTTATTAGATTTCATATTAACACAAGACAGAGAGTAGAGATTTAAGTGTGTTAGACCCACAAATTACTAACTATGCTATTGATTAAAGTACTTAATTATTTATTGATTGATGCAGTTCAAGCTTTTAAATTTGCAACATTAATAAATGAAGGAAGGCAGACAAACATTCTTTATCTGAGAAGATGTGAGTAGCAAATGTTTGCTGTAATCTTTTCTCTTGGCATTTTGACATGTTAATAGACTAAACATTATCAGCGGATCCACATTTAGAGATGTCCAATTTAATATGTGTGAATCTACATCTGTCAGTAATGAGACACAAAAATCACATTTTGATTTTCTTAATATACTCTAAATTATAGTGTGTCCTCTGCGTAGTAGCTATGAAGGAAGACCCACCCCACAAACTAAAAGTAGAATTATAAATTCAATAAAAACTATTTGCATGTAATTTAATTCATTTAAATGTAATTCAACCTTTTTTAATTTAATATAAAATGGATTTTTAGTTGATATTTAAATTATTATTGTATTTTTTAAAATTCTATTCATATTATTAGTCACATGCCAGTGATTCACTGTAAACATGGTAAGTAAACGATGACATCTATAGCAACATGGTCAATCATCAATTGATATCTCACGTCAAGTGACAGGCCTACACAAAGTTCCTTGATCACCAAGTTATTGTTTGATCACTAAGTTAAGTCAGACTACAATAACTTTCCAATGTTTGTCTTTTTCCTCTCTTTTAATGTGCTGTTATTGTTAAAAACGGAGAACTTCTTCAAACCAAAAAAGTATCTCCTCAACACACCTCCCTGGCCTATTTTTCCAAATTATGCCATCCACACTACTTGCATTGCAAATTTCCACCTGAAAAAGGTTGCCTCATCCCCCCAAAAATACCCCCTCTCACATTCAGGACTCATTAGCTGAAACTAAACTGAGGTTGCCGTTTGCACTACAAAGGTTGGAAACATGAAGATGTAAATCAATGCAAAAGAACATGAGAGATTATAGGAAGAAAAGATGGATAAACACAGAAAGAGAGACTTCAAAGTTTGTGGTAAAATAATCGTTCCCTCTGGTGGTGGTGCAACTGGTCATCATCTCTGTCTACAAAGATGGTGTCAGCAGCCAATTTACACCACCGGGAACCCAGCAGATAAACTCACACACTTTTTCTCACCACCTCCCTCTCTCTCTCTTCTTTCTTGTGGAAAGTAGCAACTCTCAAGAGTATAACATGCTGAAAGACCCTGCCTCTGCACCTTCTCAAACTTGTCCAGTGATGATGTGGCCTCTCCTCCCTGGTGTCTTGCAGTCAGGCTTCATTTCCTCCACATCAAAGCCCAAACTGGTGACGAGCTCTGCTCGGACAAACCAGCACTCCTGAGGAGCCTTAATCTTCAGTGACTCAGATCAAAATATAGCCAACACAATACAGAAAGCAAGCATCCACAGAAACTCCATGTGGTTTCCCACCTATGCCACTCCTAGTCTCCTTCTTCAGCAGGTTTACCTTACCTCTGATGTTCAGACCTCCAGACAGGGCGAGTTATGTACAACTCATTAAATCCAATCCAACGGATTAATGGTGATTAACAGCCAACCTGGAGCTTCACTTAAAAATTGTATCCTAATAAACCACAGAACATGTAGCTTAATTCATATCAGAGCCTTGGAAGTGAGAGATGAAGTAAAAGTCAGGAGGGTTTAGTAACTCAGTGTGTATGGGTTTTTAGACCGTATGTATTACAGTATATATTTGTGCATGTGTGCGCACCATATGGAGAACAAATTAGACACCACACAAATCACTAAGAAGTCTAGTGTTTTGAGCAGGAGTGGCCTTGGATGCTTTTCCAGCTGTGGGATTTGAACAATGCATTGAGGTACTATCCATACCTGCCAGGCCTTTAGTGCCACTGCACCCAGGCAGGATGTTCTGTATAGTGTTTCTGAAATGACATGGAATATGCCTTTACTTCAGTTCATCTTAGCAAGTTGAAATAAATTCATATGTCTGAATACATAGTGCTTAGCTATTTTATGAGTTTTATACCTGTCGTGTCCTCTCAATGACAAACTATAATAAAAGATTTATTCAGAGGACATAAAAACAAGAACTTGAAGAAGAGAACCTGTCAACCGTAACTGCAATATACATCCCACACAGCAGCTCGGGACACAACCTCACATAATGTCCGCCTCCACATTACCACAACTCTGCTTGAACCTTTTTCCATTAAGGTACTGCAAAACGGTCTCCTAAAAGGAATAAATTGGTGCTGTCGCAATTCAAACCTATTTCAGGAGAAAATCACACTGAAATGGGATGACTCATGCCACAAAGACCATCAGAAATATCACTGAGAATAGTTGAAGAACAAGCTACTGTGATGTAAGAGTGGAAAGAGAGAGAACAACAGCAACAGAGTGGGAGTGACAAAACTGGCTTGAAGTAACAAAAAAAGAAAAAAACTTTTTTCAGCATGATGAGAGCAGACTGACCTCAATTTGTAAGAAAGCTGAGCACCTAAGACCTTTTAGCTGAATGGGCCTGATGATTGATAGGCTGAACCAAAAGGCTGATAGCGCTTAATAAGCAGACTGATCACGAGACAATAAAAAAAAGAAATTTTACCAGCTCTGATAATAATCAGGTTAGCATCACAGCACATTGCTCACTGTGCCTGAGCATGGAGGATCTGGCCAAATGGCTTAAAGTCAAGTTTATGTCAAAACCCAGAGCACAGAAACATATGCTTTCAAATGTTTCAAGTTGTGTCCCCAGTGGCCAGAGGTGTGTGTGTAATTTAGTGTATGTTACCCTACGTTTATGATCACATCCCACCAGAATCTTCTTCTTTTTCCAGAGAAACAACAAAGACAATGTTTATGTATAATTGAGAATTTTTAAGGACATAAGATTGGGGGGCAGCTGGAGGGGCAAGGCTCTACAGCAGGGGGGCAGTTGGCCCCCTTGGCCCCTTCTAGATTCGCCCCTGGCTTCAACTAATAGAGAACCACTGAAAATCAAGGCCATAGCATATGATTGAGACTATTTTCATATTTCATGACTCTGTGCGCCTTCTGTTTCTTCACTCATTTCATTTTTTTCACTTTTAAAGGAGCAGTTTGAAAATTCAGGAAGTACTATGTTGCCATGGAGTCAGTTAATTAGTATGGGCTCCAACTTGAACCCCAATTTTTGCCTCTCCTTGTTTACATTTAGGCAAACTGATACCGTTGAAATGATGGCTAATTAGCAATTAGCATTTTCCATCTGCTATGTAGCCATTGGCGTACCTACAAATATCACTTTGATATGTGAAACTTAAAAAAAACATAAAACATCATTAAATAATCAGAAAACCCAAATGATGAATGCCAAACTGGTTTCATACTGGTTTGAGCTCCATGGTCTGAATATCAATCAGCTTCCTGAATTGTAATGACTTAGACACTAGTCCTGAATCAATGAATGAAAGCATTCTGACATATGATCATGACAGATGTCCACTTAGCAAGTGGACCCCAAATCTAGCTGCCCCTGTCTGCCAAGCTAACCCCTGGACTGAAATAAGTCCCACATGTGCACCTTTAGCAGAAGCACGACCCTATTAACCCTAAACAAGGCCTGTGCTCGGCCTTGCAAATGACACCCCTCACCCCTCTAACCCAACCTTGTCTGGCCCTTCTTGGCTGACTGACAATCATGGTCTGCACACACAAACAAACACACCACAATTTTGGGCATAGAGTGCCCTGTGTGTCCCTCCACGGGACACCGTGGAGGGTGTGTGTCGATAAGGAGGAGGTCAAACAACAGATGGCAGCCAGAGCATTAGTACAACTCTGTGAAAGTTAAACAACAAGTTATACTGCTACTCTTCAACTGATGCTCTGTTGTTATCAATACTTTAGCAAATATTGGAATTTTTAATAAACTAGCAGTTAAAAGTTTGGATACACATAGGATTTCCATGTTTTCATAAAAAGATGCGTTAGTCATTAAGAATATTAACAATTTCCTACACTGTATTTCTGATATGATTTTCTTTTGATTTCTACTAGAGATGTTCGATATTGGCTTTTTATATCCACTATAGTCAAACTCTTAATTTCCGATACCGATATAAACCGATACCAATATATGCGGGGTGATGACGCAGTTTGATGATGTCATCAAGTGCGCGCCGATAGATGTCTCGTTCGAGAAGTAGCTGAATGGTATGGTATGGTATGGTATGTAAAAGTTGTGTCATTATGTGTGTCTGAACTTTTGACTGGTAGTTTATGTTTTAGTTTCACCAATGACACCTAAACATGATGTCATATTTGTACTCACTAAAAAAAAGTAGCTAGTAGCCCTATATTGTGCAAGGGTCGAAGTTCATGAGGAAGAAATTCCATTGTTGGTCAGGGATGATAGACACCAGTCTGCCCCCTCATGGCTAACCTTTTAAATCCTCCAAACATACACCAAGTACAAGAGGAAGTGTGTGAACAATGATGCCTTAAATCCACCAGAAAGCTTAACAAAAATAAAATGTGTGAATCAAAAAGTCATATAGTGAGCCCTGACTTTTCAGTAGAGTTGTATTAATGTCATATTAGTCAGCAATTAAAAGCAATGCTGTACACAAACGGACGATGACGGGCTGGATAATGGACATGAGCTATGTGCCTGACTAACTGGTGTTTACACATCATCAGTGTCACCCACACACACATAAACTCAAAGGATAATCAGATACAGCCTTCTGGGAGAGGCAGATGTCCCAATTAAATCATCCATTTTATACTGTGCTACTATAAAGGATTTTGACAAGAAAGCTGAGCTCTATAAAATAAGCCAGTGTGGCAGTGTTATGCCTGTAACAATAAAAAAAAACATTTCAGCAGTAATGAGACTGACAGAAAGGCAAGGCACTTGAAACACAAGTGATGCTCGACATGAGCGCGTGTAGGCATTGATGTTTCCTCTTTGTTTTGCAACACTGACTGAACTAAACTTTTTAGGCCAAGCACACTCACGCTCCGGCAGCCCTGCCAAAATCCACTGAATGCTCTGTGCATGCATCGCAGCTGTCACGCGGTTATCATCACAGCATCTTCAACAGAGACTGGTGAAGCTCGATGTCGAAAACCATTATTGTTCTGTCCCTTCTAGGTTGAATTTCCAGATCAGTACAGACAGACTTGTCAGGATTAGAAGTCATGCCATGATGTGGAGCCACATGCATAAGTAAGGCTTTCTCTCTCTTTCGCTCTTTGTAATAGATAGTTGTTTTATCACTTTCTCCCTATTACAATGTGCTAGGGCTCACATCCAAAATCCAATTTCATCAGTCAGGCAGTGAAAATAAAGTGACTTAAGTCTGTGTCTGTTTGAGAAGCACACTCAGCCTTCTGTTGTCTCACATCAATTAATCAAAAAGACAGAAGACAGTTAATGTGGGACTCAATATAAATTCAAGAATAGTCAGCCATCGGCATGACAACATGGACAATGGGGCACAATCCAGTGCCGGATAGCATTTACCCCCCTTGTCACATGTTTTTTCAATTTTAATTTAAGTGAATTATGAAATGGTATAAGGAACAGCACTTGCAGACAGAGAGGAATTTAAGCAAGAAATTAATGTATTAATACAGAATACAAAGGATGCTACATGCAGGCAGTTAATGGGCAGTTTGGGGGTCTTAGAGGTCTTCAGGAAACATAGATGTTTGTGTAGTTTACCCAGAGATGCAAGTGAAGCGACTGTGGTTATTCTGTGTGTCTCTATGCTGTGCACATCTGTGTAAAAATAAAAAAAACTGTTCAGTACAGAAAATCTGTACATTAACCATCAGAGACGTGTGCAGACCCTCACAATATAACATTCACATGAGCTGGTTTATAACAGTGGAACAACAAAAACACATCAGATGAGCACCTTTACACACAGTGCAGGACTTTTGCTGTTGTCCTAGTTACTGTCCTCTACTTGTGAAGTGTGCTACTAACTAACTTCCAACAAACTTTTAAAACAAGCACAGCTGGGAATGTTGTTTCTTTCTGTCACTGTTCTGATTGTTAGGAAACTTTGACATGATTTTACCATCAAACAGCAGCATGAGTATTGGCTCGGGCTGAACGTGGAGATCGGTCTGAGTAGGGCTCACGAATAATGCAAATTTTATTTGGATAACGTCTAAATCAGCCTGGTTCAAAATGCTGTATAAAGGATTCATTCAAAATAACCTAATTTTTTTGTTTGTTTAATAGTTCAACGTTTGGGCACATGTTGGAGATAAACATGTAGCTGGAGGTGCTGGAACAATAATGGAAAGGTGGTAAAAGGTTCTGCTCAATCTGGCTCAGTCTAAAGAAGGTGACAAAATCCACTTAGCAGCACCTCTAATGCTTACTAATTAACACATTATACTTAATTGGTTTGATCTGTACAAAAACTGTACAACTGACTGTGTACAAATAGCAAGTTGTTGTTGTTTTACTGAGTCTTACTGTCACAATGAGGTCACCAAACTGCCAGCAGCTGTTGGACAAAAGCGGACTAGTCCATTCCTTCTACTTAAAGTCGTTATGCTAAGCTACGCTACGCTAACTGTTGTTATCATACAAATAGCATATTTTGCAAAACTACTACTACAATGGATAAAAAAGAAAAATAATCTAAATCCGAGTTTGAATAGGCAACACTTGGTGGTAAAATCAGTTAGATCATTAGATAGATAGACTAAAAATTACTGCAATCAAATTTAAAAACAATCAAAACTAATTCCAGCCTAATCTTTTCTATAAATTGACTGTCACACACATAGAGTTTGGACACAAACATCATCAGTGAATTGGCTTCTCCGAAACCATCACAAGCCAAAACAACAGGGAAACAAACACAACAGCATACTAATCAAGGCTAGCACAAACAGAAGCAAACATCCACACACACGCACGCACACACGCACACACGCACACACGCACACACGCACACACGCACACACGCACACACGCACACACGCACACACACACACACACACACACACACACACACACACACTCTCCCATTAACAATTCTCCTTGTGCTTGGGATTCATTATTCAGGGACCTGGAGCTGGAGTTAAAACATCTGCAATTCAAACAGGCCAGAGGTGGAGCTGGGACTTCAGCCTGTAATAATGTATCTTCAACAGCACCTTCACAAGAGGTTCACATACACACACACGATTAACATGGTTAGAGATAGAGAGTACTTCAATTTTACTGTCAATCTGACAATGCTACAAAGTGTGGAGGCCAGTCTGCATAAATTCTTTTCCAGTCTTACCAATCAAAGGTCAGCATGTGAAACAAAAATAACACACTTGGAGTCCCGCTCCCATCTTCCATTGTTGTCAGATTGGAACATGAGATTTGGTCTGTACACCATGTGACAATGAGTCATAAAGTGAGGCACACTTTCAGGCTCAGGTGTCAAGCTATTAAATATTACAGGTTACGCTCTTCGTATGCCGCTAAGCACAGGCAGCATACACAAAGACACTGCACATGCTCATGCGTGGGCCACACCTGCCTCGGGGCATCCCTTAGATAAAGGAGAATGTTTAGCATTTAGCACCTGCTGTAACACACACACACGCGCCAACCCATACCTGCCACCTCGCACATGTCGTTCACTCACATTTTGTGTCCAACCTGTGTGAGGACGCCAGCATCAATTCGGAAAGCAGAAGCAGGCGGAGAGCGAGGCAAAACACACACACAGTATGGCAACAATCACTATGTGGCCCCATTGTCATTACAAGATATTTACTCTCATGTGTCAATCAGAAACAAGAGGCTCAACCTGACTGGCGGGAAACTAGATCAGGGTACAACTGTGGCATCAATGCACACAGCCATGGCAGACGCAGATCAAGAGCAGGCTTATAAAAACCGAAGATGATGAAAAATGGCCTTAAAATAAATTAGAAGATAAACAAACAAACAAAGCCAAGAGCCTCATAAGCCATCCAGATGGGAGTTAAAATGTGCCATAAAAATATACAGGCACACATAACAGGAGACAGGACTTTCCACACACTGCGGGTTAACCAATCTGTCTTACTCCAGTTTCATCATGAGAGCTGCAGGCAAACTATTTACATTTCACACAGAACGTATTTGCAGGGCGTTCATTATATGTCAATTAGTTCCTGTTTAGTGAGGACATTAACGTGGCTGAAATGAGGAAGAAGAGGTTTGTGTTAAACAGATAAAAAAAAAGCACACAGATAAACAGAGGGCAGACCGGGGAATGGTCTCGTCAGAATCAAACGAGAAACAAATGACGCCCCGAGACCACTTATAAATATTGGGAGACTTTGATCTCTACACCAAATGAGCGATTTAGTCTGTGGGGGACATGATGAGCCTGTGTAATGTGGACTGCGTATGCCCCAGGCAGTGTTATTTTACAGAGGGGGTTGAGTTGAGGCAAGGCTCAGCTCACTGTTAAAGAATGCAGAGATACACACTGCAGATCACTTGTATTCCTGACTAAGCAACTCCAGTCAGATTTACTGGCCTAAACTGCTGACTCTCTACTAGGCTACTAAAGTACAAATCTGTTGACTAGTTCAGCATAATAAATCCAGAAATATGTCTGCTACAAGTTAGACTCAAAACATAGGGTAAGGTTGCATTAAACTCTTCCTTCAAGTTCAAATAAATTACTCTCACATAGTTATTCCACCCGCCAGTACAATAAAATAATCCTAATCTCAAAGTGATTTTTAAGTTCTTCTATACCTGCAGGCTAAAAGATCCTTGCTGGAAATATGACTACTCGCATATCTCGTCTGTGGATTGTGAAAGCTATCAGGAGCCAACGTGCCTGCTTGTCTGTCCTCTAGTTGGTCCTAGATGAGCCCTCTGGTGTGGGAAAACCCCAGAGCAGAGGATTAGATGGGAGAGAAGGGGATTTGCTTGTTAAAAGCTAACCTCTGACATGCACACAACAGCCTTTTGATTCAACAGATCAGCCTATTCTGAACACTGCAGTCACACTGTCACTTAAGTAAAGTCACATTCACTGTCATGGCTAGGACGGGACAACACTGGCTTACGTGGTGGTCTGTTATGTGACAGAAGATGGATGCGACAGTTGTCAGTCTTTGTGCAAAGAAATTATGATGTGTGATAATGTGGTGCTGTTCGTGTGAATCATCTCCTGATCCACTGGTGCACATCAGAAGTGAGACTGTAGATTCATTGGATTTTACTTCCAGGTACACATTTGACTTAATACTAATCACCAGGTCCTATATGTTCCCAGTATTCAGTATCATGGTCACAGTCAAAGCTGAGTTGATCTCTTTCAACATCAAATTCAAGAATTGTTGCAGTCTGTCCGCTAGCCATGATTACAAGAGTATCAGATAGAGGAATTAATCACAGAGGGGGTTTACGATGAAAGGATACCTTTCTGAGGTTATTTTGTTCTCTGGTTTCAAATGTTACAAATGGAGGGCATACTCCACAGTTCAAGAACTCTAGGAGCCGCACTATTCAGGAAAGAATGAATCAGGGACATTTCTTTATATACACACTATATCCTGCCCTAGTCCTCTCCTCCACAAATATCTGGGTTTAATTCTTCTAAGATGTGTGTGTGTCAGTTTCATGTTTCACAGGGGGAGTTAATCAGATGACAGTAGTAAAATTTAAACTTTTTTCTATCTAGTAAAGCACTGGTTACAATGTGTATTTGCGTGAAGACAAAAATAAAAATCAACAACAAGGAAAACAAACAAGCTAAGACAACGCCTGCTCATCTGATTTTGATACTCGACATAATACATTTTGACAAATTCATCAGAAAATTTGTTTCTCACTGTACTAAATACTTAGTGGTGGTCAAAAAGCTTATGAAACTGCACTTGGATCATGAGACAGTAAAACATTTTGTTGAACCACAGCCCAAAACAACCACAAGAACAATGCAATTCTCTCTGGACCTCTGGTACAGCGCTTAGCTACTCTGTATTTATACTCTGTATTATTATTACCACAAAGAGCAAAATCTAATGTAAGGTGAGCTGAACACACGTGTCTTTGTTACTAAGTTTTGTCTTTCCCTCCCAGAAGTTCTCACTCTGTCCTTCTTTGTTCTGATCCTAATGTCATCCTTAGAATCCAGCACTCGTCTGGCAAGACTGTCGAGGCAGCAGCAAACTTACAGCACTCTCATTGCCTTGGCAACCAGTCAACCTGCACAAATAAATAAAGATAGGTGATAAAAGAGGAGAGAAGAGACAGAAAGAGGTAGCGTCAGCACAACTTTCAAATGTGCAGAGCTCCAAGACACTGAGCTGAAGCAACAGAGATGCTGTTTTACAAAATAAGGATGATAATGGCTTTGCTGAGGTAACTTTGTCAATACTGGCTTCCATTATCCATCCATCTTAATCCAAATGACTCAACGTCTGTGCCTGCGAGTAGTGCCCACGCCGTCTCTTTACAACACACAGGGCAAGGTACATCACATGTTCATGTCTCAACTGGCAACTGCATCCGCTGCACCGATGTCCTAAACTGTGTTTGTGTGTCTAAATTCAATCTAGGATGTTTGACACATCATCCATCTATACATCTGTCAGTTCTTCTCTTCCATCTCCTCACTCGGAACTGTCTTGTATTACAACATCTTGCAGAAATATGACTATTTACATACATATGTTAGCTAATAAAGAGAAAAGACAAGATGTGTTTGAGGTGATTTAGAAACAGGATCAGCTCTGTGTCAGTTGGTTGGACAGTTCATCACTTTGGGCAACAGTGAAATACAATATTTCAAAAACACTATTTCTGATCAGATTTATGTTACAAAATTCAGCTAACATCAAAGGAACATTAGTAGCCTAAGAGCACAACCTCAGCTAAAATGAATAGTAGCCTTCTTGTTTGCTTGTGCTGACCTAAGGTCTTAGTGAAGGAGTGTGTTACTCCTGGCCTCCATCAGAGGAAGCTGGCCATGCTTCAGAGCATTTTTTCATCTCCTGCTTCCTGAACCCCCACCCCCACCCCACCACCCCATTCTCCCTGCACCCAGATCAGTGGATAGATACCTGAACAGTTTGGCACTAAGAACCAGCCTACTCTCTCATCCATGAAATACAGCCTTCACTTAAGAACCTCTCTGCTATTAATACTCACTCACACATACACGTGTATACACAGGCACATGGATGAAGAAAAACAGCAAACACACAACAGAGACAAAGGATCGGTGAACCAGTCGAACAGCATCACAGCTCGTCCAGCCTATTAGATTCAGTCCTGACTCATGCAGGACTGCGAGCAGAACCAAGACGACACCTCGCCCACTCCTCAGATGACGACAAATCACACACACACACACACACACAGATAAGAGACGAACAGGCGGAGGATGACAGAGAAGGAGACGGAGAGAGGCTTGCCTTTTCAAAATGAGGTATCAAAATAACCCTTGTTTTCTCCTAAATGCTGCTTGATGAAGTGGCTGTCAGAGCCCTTTCTTCAATATTAGCCAGCAACAGTCAATCCTCTCGGGTCAATATGTCACTTAAGCCAACAGATAATCAGTGGGCTGGATGAATCAATAAACCAATCAAATAATTTAACACTGCAGAGTCATCAAGCTCCTTTTTGCAGTTTAGAAAAATGAGGTTTTAGGTTTCACTGGGATTTGCGGTCTGTAATGAAAATAGGACACATCATTAAAGTAATGCGAAACTGTCAGCATCTCTTTAATATACAGTTTAACCTAATAAACAAAGTGATGATTGTTTATTGCCTGGTGTAATCTGGACATTTGACCAGTGTTCATATCCAAAAATTGATATTCAATCGGATATTGGAGTTTATGCATGAGGCCATGATATGAGGAGGATGACCAAAATAACAGACCACATTGCTGTTGTACAATGCTGACCTCTATTGGCTGCTGCAACCTAAATCAGCACCATTTTTCCAAATTCGCCCCCTTTTGTGAGAAATCTTTCCAAACCTTGTCTGTGAAGTCATCCAGGTCATGGTTATCCCAAAAAAGTTTATTCAGTCGCAAATATTTTAGGAACTAAATCAACTGTGTGTTTATATCATGCTCTTAGTATGACTCTGATCAGGGATTTTCTCTTCTACACATACACACACACACACACACACACACACACACACACACACACACACTGGAAGGGAACAGGTGGCTGAAAAGACAGAACAAGGGGCTGGATAAAACAAGAAGAGGAGAGAATCAAAGAGATCTTTGAAGTGGTGCACTGCTTAAACCTCACTGCATCGGGCTGGCAGGCTTTAAACTGGATAGATAAAGAGATGCACACATGAACAGGTGCAGGGAGGAAGAAAAAGGGGGATGCAGGGGTAAAGGGTTAGTGAGCTGGGGTCATCTTTTGTGACAGCAAAGAATGAAGAGACATTTTCATGTAGCAACTGTAAGAAATCATGAGGTAACACTGAATATTAAATTTTAGTTCCTTTTACTTAAGCGCTGAGAGCTTGTGCACCTTTAGTGGCAGCGGGTGCAGCTCAGAGGACTGTACACATCATCAAGGTGTGAATGAGAGTTCTCAAGATGTAGGTGAGCAGGTGTGTGCGCTATATCATAAAATGTGTTTCACACCTTTCTTAATCACTATGTGGCTGACAGAGACAGAAAAAAGCGGCGGGGTGATTGCCGCATGTGACTTTATGCAACATAAAGTAAATGAACATCTTAACTATAGCATTAATCAAAGATATGCTAAATTAATTTGCAGCTTTACAATAGCAATGACGTCAGAAGCTGAGCATTCCACCAGCCAAAGTGCACGGGGTAAGAAACAGGAAAGAAGGTCAGAATGACATGAATTAACTCGATAACCGGGGTGGGCGTGTGTGAACTGAGCTCAGTAAATGCTAACTTGCTGTGCGTATGACAGCGGTAAACCTGCCTCCTTTTAATTCCACTGACAGTTCAAAGGAAGTTTAGCGCACCAAGCCTTCATTAAGGCATGGATCAGCACCAGGGCAAAGATCAGGGTGAATTAGCATCGCTATAGAGCACAAGTCAGGGTGAATTACAGAGGTTTCCTAATGTGAGAGGGGTGAAATCAAGCTACAAGCGGAATAAGACCACAAGTATGTTTTACTAATATGCAATAATAGTAGAGTGCCTTACAGTTGTGCAGAAAAACTGGTGGTTAAATTCAAATGGAGATCACTTTTACACTTAGCTTCAGTTATGTTACATGGTCCTTTAATGCATTTCTGTCAGAAATGTTATTTTCCCCTTATTGACAGAACTTTGTAAGGTAGCACAACACATCATTTCACTAGGGAAAGTGTTGCTTCTACAGTAGCCTGGCTCCAGTTTCAGAAAGAACAACACAACACTGTGGGATTTGCTTCTGAACCTTTTTCTGTCGGTGCTTGATGCCCTCATGCATTCCTCTCCATTCCTCAGATAAAAGCCCTTTCCACCGTCACTTAAACCTCTCATCCATGTGAAATGTCTAACATGTACAGGGGCAGAAACGAAAACACCACATTAAATAATGGTATTGATCTGCATACATACTTTACTTTGAATAAGACACACATAAAATATTGATTTGTATTTGTATATTATGCAAACATACGGACACACACACACCCTTTCTGTGAGGGACTAGAAACGACTTTTCCGATGCATATCACTCTTAATCCAAATGCACAGCCACCTGTTAGAGATGACCTTGACAAGAGAAGCAGAGAAAATCTTGAAGATAGCGATCAGAGTAAAGATACTGGCTTTATTTCAGAGGCGGCATGGAAAATGACTCACACAGCTGTCCCATACAATAAATCACTCTGGAGATTGTATTAGAAAAATATTATATATATATATAGATCTATATATATATATATATATATAGATCTATATATATATAGATCTATATATATATATGTATTGAATACTTTACTCTGCCATCTAATCAAACCCAACATATTCTCTTATAATATATATCTTATAATATATATATATATATTATAAGAGAATATGTTGTGTTTGATTAGATGGCAGAGTAAAGTATTCAATACAGCTGAAGAATAGAGATGCACTCAATGAAGTACTCATTACTTTTTTGATTATAGATTGTAATCATCGTTCAGCTGCTTCATAATGTAGCTCAATAGCTGCCATATGATGCAGTGGCTCTGTATGATTAATCCAAAAATAAGCTTGAATGTCTTCCTATTAACAAATGAATCACTACTTGTTGCCACAAACACAGTTTGAGCAGAGTGTAACAGATTTAATCTTCGACCTGAATAACGAAGAGGTCACTGCAGTATGTTATCAGTCAGGGAGAGAGATTTAGTATGACTGGAGAGTTTGCTAATAACATTTAAAGAAACTCATCAGCTCCTCTCTTTATGAGCTTTATGACCCTTAACTTTAAATGGCTCAGCCTGAATAATACTAAAAAAGACGAGTTGTAGTCAGCGTGAGATGCTAAGGTGAGAAAATGGTTCTTATTTTGGCAGGTTTCTCTACTGACCGCAACAGCAACATTACATAACCTTACATTCTTTTGCTACACTTGTTTAGTGTCACTTAGACAAAAAGTATAATATGAAAAGGCATGGATAAGCCTTTGATCCATAAAGCAACATTATATTGATATCTGGAGCGCACAGGCTGTCGACCACGTCACAAAATACTAATGATGCACAAGTTAGAGAAATGTACAAAATCAATTACAGTATAAACGTTGAGCCCTTGAGCAACCCAACACCTTGCTGGATCTCCTTTTACACAGACCACCTGCTGGATGAGATCACACTACCTGCTGCTGTGCCACACAGCTCACTGCTAAGACACCTATCTATCTTTTAGATATGATGTTGACTTCGTTATCAAGAAATGCGTCACACACCTTCATGTACATGCATCCGGTATGAGGACAGACACACAAAAGCACATTGTCCAGGTCCATCACCTGCCCCGGGGTGTCATATGAGCATTATTACTAGATAAAGCGGGAGCATTTCCTCCAGTCCTCCTTTATTGCAACAAATCAAACAAAAAATAACTTGGCTTCACTGTATGTTTAGAACACTAAATAATAATTATTAATTATTTATTATTATTATCAAGGTATTAAAGTGTATCTGTAGAAAAACATGGTCAAATGGTAAGGAAAGGAAGAAACCGCAGCAGAGAATAAAAGGAGAGTGAAGAGAAGGAACAAGTTCAGCCCAACACTCTTTGAGAACCCAAAGGTCAAACTATGATTTATATCAGGGCTTCACGGCTCCCCAGTTTTGCATTAGCAGTGAACATCAGTCATACATCACATAACCTTGCAGGCCTGTCAACGTTTATCCTTTTCAAAATAAATTTCCTCCAAATGACAAAGGCAAAAAAAAAAACATTTTCACAATAAAAACCCAGCTTCACCACTACTTTGCCTCTTGACCCATACTGTATGAGTGCTACCACAGATGCTTTCTAATCCTAAATCAAGCCCGCAGAGGGAGGGAAGACATGGAGCATTTTCATCCCTAACTTTCATGGGAGAAGCCAGACCATCTCCATGCCAATACACAGACTCCCCTTCAGTGATAAATCTGCTAGTTTCTATTGTGTGGCACCGACCACCAGTGGCTTCTTCTTTCTTCCCCCCTCCTCACCCTAGGTTTTCTTCTTCTCTGCTGCAAAATCCAGAACCCATTCATATGCCTGGGCACCCTGACAGGTTTATTTGCCAGGCCATCTTGTTAACACAGTGAATAGCGGGGCCGCTCTGTGTTATGCAGATCTGACTGGGTTACCGAGGGGACAGACGTCAGCAAGCCATTCAGGTCTGGGTTAAAACTCAACTCAAATCCCTCTTGTTCTACTGCAGCCATCCTCTTTTTTTTCCCTCCTCTTCTGCCCCCTCACCACTACTTTTAGCCAGCTAAAGTTTCAGCTAAGGCCCTGCTGCATACAAGGACCAGCTTTGTCCAGGTCTGGCAAAACCTGAACTAAACCTTGTCCCTTAAAAGAAGTTTTATGTTGTGCTGCTGGTTGGAGGAAATGAAGAAATAGCAAATGGCAAGATCTAATGGCATGAATCCTCGTTCGTAGTCTGATTCATATCTGTTCTGAGCTAACCCTCCTAAGGAAGTCAAGCGTAACCTTTTAAGCACACATTACCGCAGCTCTAAACTACACCAACATGGTGCAGAAGAGGGTCATGTGATCCAGTCGATCAGATACCACATTCACACTCAGGCGCATGTTAATAAGTCTGGTAATGAGTCTCATTAGCACAAGGAAAATCAATCAAGCCAAAGGCAAGCATTAATAATTCAGAAGGAGCATGCTGTGCAGGGAGAATCTACTCCTATTCGTAACCTGCCTACAGCAGCCAACAGAGCTTATTAAGTTACTCAGGCACACTGACATACAAGCAGCCAGGTAAAAGAAACTCTTATTTCACTCACCCACATCAGCATCGCAGAGATAACAGGGTGAGCAGAGGCATCCAGAGTTGCTCTCTTAAGGCAACATCTTTCACCTTATCCCAACAATCTCAAGATTTACTGAGAGAGGAACAGTATCGAGGGTCTTCTATCAGAGTTTGAACCAGGCCAGGCACATTTCCAGAAGGTCAATTTAAAGAAGCAGACACTCAATAGCTGTCACACAACATGTTACACAGAATCCTAAGTTCAGTTTCTTCTGTTTGCAGTCAGATTCTTTTAGTAACTAAGATTTTTTTTTTAAATACACTTTTCTTTATACTTTAAAGTTTGCAGAGAAAAGCTTTTAACGCTTGGTAACACGTCTGAGTCAAATAACATCTAGAGGGAATACTTGAGGGCAATGTTTTGGTAGGCCTGGGTGATTTTAAATACCCAACGCTAGACTGGCTCTTCTCTTTACTGTCAGTGTGAAATGCTTCAACACACTCCGTCAACTTACTATAAAAGAGCCGTCTGAAACACCCCCAGGAGCTTAGCTCAACGGAAACATCTTATGTGGAGGCAGTATGGAAGAAGAGAGGAAGAAAAAAAGAAACTAAGGTAAAAGGGTGAGGGTGAGGGGACTGAGTAGTACAAACATACCGTGTTCACTGTCCATCTAGTGCCAGCTCTGTCATCTTCTACACATTATACTTCACACAAACAGAAACAAATATGGCCACAATCTGTGATGCCCTATGGAATTATTCTTGCTGAAAGTAATTACAGTTCACTGTGATGGGACCATGAGCGTGTTCAACAAATCAGCAATCTGTTCAGTTTTCAAGATGTTACACTCAAAAATGTCAACTTGGAAGCACCAGAAAAATCCACTGCACATTGATTCATTTCCCAGTTTCCACCCTAGCGAACCCTAGCTCTTTACAATCAAAGACAGTACGTGCACACCTTCATCCTGCGTCTCTCTATCTCTAACCTCAGGGTCACTTAAAGTCCAACACATTCAAAAACACAACATTACTACCACAGCTTGTAAAATTAGCATGGAAGGACATTTCTTCTTCGCCTGACAAAGACCCGGAAAATTCTTGGTGAAATTGGCCGGTTTTCTCCTCAGACACAAAGACTGGTTGGAGTCATAAAACAGCTTTTTGCCTCTGCACACAAAGTCAGGCCTCTTTACCCTGTGACATTTTATTCCAGTTTGTTAGAGAGGAAAAAGTTTACTTTTTATTGTGAGACTGCAAAGGCAATTACAGGCTGCATTCCTGAGCCTGCTGTTGCCCCTGTAATAGTTTAGTTTACAGCAAAGGAGGCTGGAAGGTCTTTAAGGTTCAGACCCTCCCCTTCTATTGTAGATCTCCATTAGAAGAGAAAATGTCTGACAAATCAAAATATTGTTCGTTGTCCTTATGCTATTTTCATTTTAGGAGATTTACTCTGTGTTCGTGATTAAAACTGGCGTTAAGAATAATTCTGTGCATCAGAACGAAGTCGCACCTTAAGGACTGTGCTAATGCAAATACACCAACTTCCATTTAATGAAACTGTTACACTTTCCTCACACTGCTCTGTGTTGTTGTGCTTAAAATTGCGGACCAAGTCAAGCAGCTTACTGTGTTCTACAGTAACAGTGTACGATTTGTAATAAGTACATCAGTAATGCGCCTTTGGGCTTTGGCTTTTCCATTAAACTGTAAAGACACAGTACTGTAGGCTAACTCATATCATCTCCATTAAGTCAGTGCTGCCAACGCTGCGACTTTATTACTGAGTGATTAGTGGTTATCAGCCGCGACTGATAAACTACCAGTGTTCACTGCTCTCCGTAATGTGGTGCCTCCACACATCAGTCACAGTCTTTCACATGTTAACTCAAACCACTTGTATTTCATTTCTAACAAGTAAAGTTACAACAGTGCAGCATGTCAAACTGTTTATATGTTTCTATTGCCAAACAGAAACTACAGCACAGTTTCTATAAATTCTGTGATGTGCAAACCACAAATGGTTTGATATTGACCTATGTGGGATGGAACCATGTGGGCATCAGAAAGAAAACCGACTGTGTGGGAATCGGTGCTAGTGCGCGGTGCTGTTACCTCCATTTGTGCAGAGCAAAGCCAGGACACTGTTCTCCACAGGTGACACAGGGCTGTCCTCCGCGTGGCTCATCGGCAGGGTTCAGCTTGAGGCAAACAGAGGATGATGGGTCACAGCTTGCATTGGCAGATGCAGGACTTTTATACACTTAAACAAAACCTACCAGGACCCTAAATGTCATCATGGCTTTCTGTGAGTTACTTCACCTGTACCCATATAAAGCACCACAACAAACTGGAACAATACACATACATGTGTTTAAACTGATTTTTTTATTTGTATTACCTGCATTATTTAAATATAACAGACAAATAACAAATTATATATAATCCATTTAATTTATGAGAACCACCTGTAGAAAGAGAGAAAATGTATTTTTCATCACCCTGACTGTTGTCAATGAGGCTTGTGCCAGTGCGTTATCACAACAGAGCAGATGTAACTTGACGCCCTTAACAACAGCACAGAGCAGAAACAGGAAAAGGAACTTCACATCAAACAAGCATAAATACCATGCACTTTATAATATCTGGAAATGCGCAAAAACAAGTCGGCAAATGCGCTGCCGGAAACCACCAAAGCCCCAACTTTGTCTCGCCTACTTACCGACCTGCTGGAATCTCTCCTCTTGGAGCCGCGACTGAACATGACAGGCTGGTCCCAGGCAAGTAAAAGCACAGCCGGTTACTACCGAGACAAATGAGTCACAGAGGACAAAACAGATCTGTGCGCTAAATGCACGATGGCTGGCTGCAGCCCTGTCCTATTAACTTTTCATTAATGAATGGAGCTGCGCTGTTCCGGACACCAGGTCCACCCTGTTTCCTCGCAGCCAATAGAAGACCAGAAAAAAATACTTTCAAAAAAAGGGACAAACTGTAATTTGGATAAAAGCAGTGATGCAGTGGTAAATAACAGTGTGGATCACTTCTGACGTCCAGTCTGAGAACATCTCAACGCAAATAACAGGAGCTGTAATCATCGCAGGAAATAAAGGTTTTATGCTTTTGTTCTTCTCCAAACACTGTCTTCAAATGACCTGCATCAGTGTCCTAATATCCACTGTCAGTTTCATTTGAATGATCTACTTTCACATTCCTCTACCTGTTGAGTCACAACATCATTTAATCCAGACTCATCTCAGGTTTTTGCTGCTCACAGCTTCATTTCACCAAAACATCTGCCACTTCACCAACATGTTCCTACTACAGCCACTGGCAACTACTGCACAAAAATGTGAATGGTGATTTCTCAAACAATCCAAAAGAAACGTCAGATGATGGTTGACGTCAGATATTCTGTCACATTCATAACTTATGTCTCATTTTTAATTCTGGAGCTATAAGCTTTTATGTATTTCTTGTTTAATGTTTAAGAATTAGCAAAACATTGTTTTTAAAAACTTAGACCTTCAGGATCTAATGGATTTTGGGAGTTAGAGAAAGTCAGGAGTTCAGAAATTGTTTTTTTTTAGATGTGTTGGCAAATACTGAAATGATACAGTCGACCCTTTAAAGCACAATTAAAATAAATCTGTATACAGTTGGCTGCAGTTTTCTCTGTTGCTTATTGTGGAGGTGTTGCAGGAATGACATTTTTCGTTCGCCCTTTCATTTTCCATCACTCGTCTGGGGTGGAGCAACACTAATCAGAGCAGGTGTTGCAATGTCAAAATAAATGGATTCTCCAATGAGAAAGAAACAGAGAGGCCGTCAGAAGAAGCTTTCGTCATCTCAAGGGCAGACTGCTAACCTTGAGACAGTCAGCTGCTCCGGCGGATAAAGGGGTAAAAAAACATTGTTGTTACACATCACTGCTCAACACACACACACCTACATACAAATGCATTCACTCCCTTCAAGCACCTTATTAATTTCTACACTCAGATAAACACAAGCTGGATCTTGGTGTCCAAGTTTTTTTGCAGAAGCTTACTACTAAACCTCAGTTTAAAGTCAGCCTAGATTACCTTGAGGAATGATGATGATAATGATGGTAGCAGGGTGTTGACCCTGGCGACTCGAGGCTTTAACATTTTTCTCATGAAGCTGTATCTAAACACTGCTGGCAGGATTGAAAACAGCTTGCATGCTATCTCTAGGAGCAAATAAAAAAATAGTTGGAAGTCAAGAAAATCTCCTTTTTTGTTGTAAAGTGAGAATTGAGAGCTGATATTGAAAAAATATGAAAAAAGCTTGATCCAGAATTTCTAATACCATCTGGTGAAATTTAGAGCTGAAGAAGTCTACACGGCTGATGTGGGTTCAATGTACGAGGTAGTGGACGTGTTGGAATGTCTAGTAGAGCCCAAAGCCTACAGCTGCTTGGGTCACTGGTCTAATCCTTGTGGGAAAGTCTCAGAAAGAGACATGACCAGGTGACCTGTCCAGGGTGTGCCCTGCCTCTTACCCAGTGACTACTGGGACTGGCTCCCAGAATAAAGCACCTCTTGCATCCGACAGATTTGCTCTGATCGTACCACAGCAGCCTGAGATGAAGCACTACACCTGCACAACGCTCATCATGACAATGAAACTACTCTCTTAGCCAATTGAGCAGATGCCAGAGAGAGAGACTGCAACCACTTGCAAAGCAAATAGATTCATAAAGAGGTTCATGTTACAGGCAATTGATTGATATGTAGTCAGTAGTGAACATTCATGAAAAAGTATGACTCTAAATTGCCCATAAGTGTGAATGTGAGTGTGAATGATTGTCTGTCTCTGTGTGTCAGTCCTGTGACAGCTGGGATAGACTCAGCATTGGTTGCTGGAATGGATAAAAAAGTATTTTTGTTATCAAAAATTTAAATTAAATGTAAACGTGAAAACATCCAGGGAGGGTGAACTTTTTTTTTTTGCATTGTGTATTATTAGGGTTTATAAATTGTTAATGGAGAAGAAAATAAAAACACTAATAAATAAAGTACTTATTAAAAAATATGTGAAGCCGTGTAAATATTCTAACTCTAGTTCTAATTATGTGTTTATGATGAGCTACCTGTTCATCCTGTGTGTGTCTTTGTCTAACAGAACACATTTAAGGCCTCAGGAATCCACATAAACACACAGAAGCACAAACATCGTGCAGATGTCAAATACACATAAAAGGCCCAACTATGCTGCTTAACACACAGCATAACTGAAATAATGCTTATAATTATTCAAATCATGGTAGCATCACCGTTAAGTCAACATCAGTATCATCACAGTGAATCAGATGTGTCGCGTTACTCTGACTTATTACTTCTTATAATGGAAAACATGAAATCAGTGGAACATCCTTCAGACTGCGGTTCGCTTGAGTTTCCGTGCAGAGTCAGCTCGGGTGCCAGTTTCACTTTTGATCTGATATGCTGATGAAAACCTGGAGTGTGAAGTGGAAACAGTGTTTGTAATGTTAAGCCCTCTTTCGGCATGCTTGAATGAATACATCTAAACCTTTAACATAAGCAGCGAGGCGGAGCGCTTAAACTTACATTTGGCTCCATCTGCTCAGGGGAGAATCTTTTCCTATGAGTCTGATATTTTATTTTCAGGAATATGCGATGCAATACAAACATGCCGACATGCTGCTGTTGCCTTTCTACTCCACAGAAGAGCTGTCTCACAGCTTTCATGTGAGCCTAAGAATCAAAAAGGAAAAGAGAGAGAGAGCTGGTTCTTTGGCATGTTTGCAAATCTACTTCTGTATCACATCTTAAGTTTAGACAAGCCCTCTGGAGCTGTTGAAAGCTCCTGCCTCCCACCATTTTCTTGCTTTTCACACTCGTGCTTATCCCCTGTGTTTGAGTAGCAGCTTAAACTGTTGACAGACATTTGAGGAGTCATTCCCCAAATGACGTGGCAGCTCCTACTGCTATACAGCTCACCTGATACGACCAAAATGACAAATGATATATAGCTCGTGTAAGACTGTTAAAGTTAGTCAGAGCTATTTGACTATATAATAAACTCCAAACTGTCTGGAACAGGTTTACATAGGAGTCCATTTCCTATTGTGTCAAATGAAATCAGCAGTGATTTATTTTTATTTAGGAGGACACCTGGTAGATTACCCAATAATTCACCATTTAAACTCAGACAGAAGCTAGATTAGCTCAATAGAATACATCTGTCAGGTCACGCAGGTTATGATAGAGTCAAATATATAATTATAATTAAGCAGAAGTGCTAGGGAGGATTTTAGGCTCCACACATTAACCTGACTAGTATCTATTCATGATCTTTGCAGTCGCTACAATTGGATGATGCATGAAGGACAAACAAATTAAAATGAAGTATTAGTATAAAAAGCAGAAAGACAAGCATGACATGTGTCAGGCATTTTATTTCCTTATTGCCTTATCTGATCTCATACATAAATTATGCTTTTCATATGGCAGCACAAAACATGGCTCATACAATTTATGTGGATATAACATAAACATAAATAAATGTATTCACAAAACAGGAAGCGCGTTGCGAGACACTTCACTTGATGGCGATACTGCTTTACACTGGTAATTCATAATCATTTAAGGTCAAAGTCTATGTACATTCACATAAAGAGAAGTTAAAATAAATATTTGCATTTAAAATAAAGCATATATAAGGACACTTTACCTGATTAATGTGTGGCAAACATGTAGAATAAGATAAATACACTTAAATATCATAATAATCCCTTCATTTACTGTATGACACCTGAGAACTATGTTGACTGAACTGCTGCATATTCATAATGAGAAGTGTATTTGTCATGTAGTGTGTTGTGACTGTCACTAAGTGTCACCATGTCTATAGAAATCATTATTTGTACAGTGGCAGATAACGACTGCGAAATTCCCTTTGGCTAAAGTGTGTATATTACTACACAAGGCACTGAAATAGCACCACATAAAACTGTTCATAAAGCAAATATGGCTTCTTAATCTGTTGTATGTACAGTATGTAGCCTACTGTACATAATCTACACAATAAGGCTTAAAGAATGTAAAGTATCATTTCTTCATGTATATTCTGTTAATATTTTCCTGTCTTCAACAAAAAAACATGACATACAAAACATACAGTATACAAAAAAAATGCTAAATACCCTGATAATGTTACAAAAACAAGTCAAACATGCTCTTATCATACTAATATGTACAGTTCAGACAGAGTTAGAAGAATGTGAGGTACAGGAGGCGACGACGGTTTACAGGCAGCATCTGGACAGAAATCATGCTGGCGTCTCCAGGGATGGACCAGTGCATTAAATCCCTGCTGTATCTTCTGGACTTTTACTGGCCTAAGGTAAAGTCTTTTTTTTTTCTGAATTCTTTTAAGTTGCTCCAGATAAGATAACCTGTTTGCTCTGTAAAAGCTAAAAGGCTAATGGCTCTGCCTGGTCACTGCACGCTACCTGAGAGATACACAGAGGAATTTGGTTCTTTTTGATGTCTGACAGTATAATCTCTACGAGTTTTGCAACCTACAGCCTTTTCCTTGTGATCAAGGAGTGTGTGTGTGTGTGTGTGTGTGTGTGTGTGTGTGTGTCTGTGTGTTATGCATTAGTATGATTGTGTATGGATAAACTTCCTTCCTGGGCTCTAAATTCGCCCACCACAAACCAGTCTTGGCATACACACACTTCATTCTAGGCTTGTCTTAAATATACATTATTATACCTTTCAACTACCTCGCAGCAGCTCTCTCTCTCTCTCTCTCTCTCTCTCTCTCTCTCTCTCTCCCTGTGCTCCTCCTACTGCACAGAAGCTGAGATCCTCTTCAAAATCTAAAGCCATTAAGAATGATACTGATGCTGTTCACTGAACATGCTGTAGAGACTGCAAACTGTTCAGTACAATAAACTATTTGTATGACTTGTGAAACGACTCCCTCCCCAGAGTGCTACTTTTTAAAGTTATCATACCAATACGGGTGTCTTTGCAGAATGCCGCTGTGGTTACTATGACAGCAACACCTGGTTTTTCCTGCAGTGTGTTATTGTAGCACCTGATCCTGGTACTCTCCTGTTGATGAGAATGCACTACGGTTCACAAGCCTACACTCTTCTCTCTCCCATCCAGCTGGACGAAAATCTACAGCTGCAGTTAACTGCTGGAGAGATGCCGCCTGAACACAACTTGTGTGTCGGTGTGTGACACCTGGGTTCGAATTGCGGTTGCAAACATTTCAGAAGTAAACCCTAAAGGACTAGTGTACCTTAGGTCAATGTTATAACCTGGATAAAGTGACAGCGAGAGCTGCACACGGTTTAGGAAGGCACCATCTGACTGAGAAATACATTCAAAGTAAGAACCAAACACATTTTCTTAAGGAGCTGCTCAGTGGTAAAGTGTGGTTATACTGGACATCTGTGCGTGTGTCTGTAAACCTTTCCTGAAGTGATGAAGGTTTAAAAAGAAAGACTCAATGCTTCAAGATCATCGCTGATCATCACAGCGATAACAAAATTGGATCAAACACAACTTACTGTGTTAGTCCAAAAAGGAACATGTGGCTGTAACACACGCACAGTGGAGCAACAAGTGGCAAATGTCCAACATGGAAGATACATTCTGGCAAATATCTGATAAATGGCAACAATGTAGTGTTTGTTACTGACAACAAAATCATTCAATTATATTACAGTACAAAAATAAAGTACAATAAATACGACATTTTCATCCTGCTATATACAGTACTTACACCGCAATATTTTACACTATACAGAGGAAAAAGGTCACGTGAAGGACAGGTTTGAGTTCTAAGTAGGCTGCGTTACCAGGTGGCGTGAGTTGACGTGACAAACACCTGAACTGCCAAGATGATGAAGCAGGACTTCATATGCACAACTATAAAAACGCATAAACATACATTACTAGTTCTAACGTATGGCTCATTTATTTGGATTTCAGAATGTGACTTTTTTAATTAAGACTGAAGTGTACCGCACCTGTTTCGTGGAGTTATTCCACTGTCACGGACAGACTGGAGCCAGAGGACGGTATACATTTACCACAGTAGCCTCCACATATTCCTGACACTCTGCTACCATCCTGTGGACACAAGAGGAATGACAGGCATTGTGTGAGATTCTGTTGCTGTGACTGTGAAACATTTTTTCACCTGTCAGTGATTTGAAGTGAAAAAGAAAAAAGAAACACAGAGATTAAGAAAAAAACTGTCAGGGTTGAAGAGGGCTGTGCTGCTTCTGGCAGAATTTTCCCACCCAACAACAGGGTTGTTTTGGTGAAAGCACACAAAGAGTGAGGCCCACCAGGCAGGTTGTCACCAGGTAACAATTAGGTAATCACTCTCAGAAACAAGCAGAGAAATACATGCTAATTACTCACTAACACTTCACTGGCACAATCTGCATGCAGCCTTATGGGCAGTTTCATACAAACATCTAGAAACAAAAAAATAATTACATCAGATGAAACACAGCCAGAGCCCTATCCCACGACATGAAAGCCACAGCATGCAGTGAGTGGTTAGTCTGATCTCCTCTGGAGCGCTCTCTCCATCCCACTGTCAAAACCTGACTTTATTTAAAGTGCCTGGAGTGCCCAGAGAGGACCGGCTGTCCATGCATATGAGATTGTGAACACTTTCTGGCGTCTTCTTTGCCTCCTGTTTAAGCATTGCCAAAAAGCACTCCAGCTTGATCTCCATTTCAAAAGCAGAGGGTGGGGGGGCACTTGAGAGAGCAGCTGCCCAATAAAGGTCCTTTCTCAGCAAGTTTATGAGGAGAAGTGGAGCTTGGAATACAGAATCCACTTGGGACTATGCCCACTTAGAACTCTGAAGCCAAGGGGACACACAGAGAGGAGAAAGACTTTAGGGAGGGATGGGATCTAAAAGTTAACGGGACAGAATGGAAGAGGCAGTAGGAAAAAAAATAGTTTTACAAGGTCCTTGAAGGTTTATAAACTGAATATCCCTTTGGATTATCTGACTAACTTGGTGGCCAATACGTCACCAAATATTATCACGGATCAGTGATAAACTAATATTTTTTTCATAAACAGAAAAAAATGGTGAACATTTCCCAGTAATATGATACAAGTTGTCAATACCTGTGATTTTCGTACATCAAACTTTGCATAGTTGCCTTGAGAGATCCACACGGTGTCCTCAGCCACCTTGAAACCTGTTCCTGAGAGGTTGATCCTGAAGCGGCCCTAACACAAGAGTGAAGGACACAGAGATATCACTTAGAAATATATGTCAAAAATAAATCAATGTCACCACATGCTTTAATATTTGTGAAAAAATACTTAAAACTACATAGAATCTAACATAGTGCTGAGTGCTGGGCAAAATCATTTGCCTCCTTATCCTGATTTTTATTTTTTTATATTTGTCACAGTTAAATGATTCAGATCATCAAACCAATTTTATATATATACACAAAGATAATCCAAGTTAACAAATGATGATTCCATTTATTAAGGGAAAAAAAGCTGTCTGCTTCCTAGGAGTGGCCAGCCTACAAAAATTACTCCAAGAGCACAACATCTCATCCAGTAGGTCATAAAAGAAGCCAGAACAACATCTACTGCAGGCCTCACTTGCCTCAGTTAAGGTCAGTGTTCATGATTTAACAGTAAGAAAGAGAAAAATGGCATCTATGGGAGAGTTCCAAGACTTCTGGGCAAACATTCTGTGGACTGATAAGAGAAAGGCTGGTGTAAAACTAGCACAGCATCTGATTAAAAGAACATTGTGCCAATATACACCAGGAAGTCCACCTCTAAATAGCTCAAAAAAAGTTAGAAAAAAAGTGGTGTTCAAGGTCTGAACCTAAATCTGACTGGGATGCCGTGGCATGACCTTAAACAGACTGTTCATGCTCATAAAACCCTGTAATGTGTCTGACTTATAACAATTCTGCAAAGAATTGGGGGCCAAAATTGCTCCACAGCGATGTGAAAGACTTTGCCAGTTATTGCCTGATTGCAGTTGTTGCCGTCAGGGGTGGCACAACCATTAGGTAATGTTAGAAAAATTGTACATTACCCATCATTTGTATTATTATACTTTCACATTTATTTACATATATCATGCTCATACTGTTAGAATGAGAAGATG
>JAUYWH010000022.1:6946579-6994188 GCA_034779795.1 Ctenopoma multispine | reverse complement strand
TGGTCAGAAGCAGACAACTCTGTACTGAAGCTCAGGAAAACTTGTCTCCTTGCTGCAAGAAATAAATAAGCTATAGAGCTGAACCCAATTCCAGCGACTCTGAGTCTTTATCAAGAAAATATTCTTAACAGGTAATTAGGTTTAGGGGATTTTTGCTCAATTTGAGAACATTTAAAGTAACAAAAGCTTGATTTTTCTGTAAATCCTTTCTGTAACATATTAAGATGTATTTTCATTCTCACCTGTGGACAACCAGCAGCACTGTAGCAATCTCCGGCTGTGGCGAATGGCACGCCCTTGCCTTCACGAGTAAAAGCAAACTGCCAGTCTGTAGCTAAATAACAAGATAAAGTGGAAGAAACTAGTCATGCATGATGTAACAAACATGTATCTTGAAACGTGCTGCTTTAAGACCTTAGATGAACTTGAATCATGATAGCTTCCATCTGCCATAATGGCCAAACCTTACTTCTCGGCTCAGGCTAATGGTAATATCTGTGTAATTCCATCTACTTACAGCAGTTTCGTTCAATCCCCTCAAGCCTTGTAATTGTGTGCTGCTTAAATAAACCTTGAAGACATCTTGAGCCCATTAATCCGCATGAGCACTGACATAATTAAATGGCAAAGGAAGTTGTTATTTGAGCGTAATATAGAGTTAACACTGCCGCGGGACGCAGTCCTCTGTGTGTTTGTGTCTGCCATCGGCTGTCAGCGTTAGTGTGGGCCACTTACTGATGATGTTCATCTTGCTGATGTCCAGACGGACTTTAGAGAAGGCGGTGATGCCAGCAGCTGTGTAGTCTCTCCGACAGTCACAGTCTTCTCTCCTGGAGCCATTGGTTGGACACTGGGTGGGATCATTTAGCCTGATTTATAGAAAACAAGAAAACAATGCCATGAATCACTGTTTCTGCATTGAAACAGCTCTCGTTGGTATCCCGGTAGCTGTTTTACCTGAAGCCAAAGATCTCAGAAAAATTCTCCTCCTCGCCTGTTGTCAAGGTGATGTACTCCTGTGGAGTCTCTGTCTGCATTCCTGCACAGTAGACCTGAGGAGAAAAAGGTGGAGGAGGAATAACAGGAGCAGGAGTAGGGGTGAAACAAGTGGGAAGGAAAGGGATTGAAGAAAAAAAAAATGGTGAAGCGGACAGGAAGTGCAGATTAGGAAAAGAAGAACAATAATGCTGGTGAGGAAAATGACTAGAACAGAAAATGTTACAATGTTTATTACAAGCAAGACGCAGAAAAACATAGTTTTAGCATGGACTGTAAGTATTGAAATGTCAAGAGAGAACGTATGAAGACTTGTTGTTCAACTGTCTCTCTTCCCACAGTAATAAAACCTGTTACAGCATCACTAAATGTTCTTTGTTCTGTATATGTATGAAGTAATAAGCTCATATATTCGTACCTTGACTGTTTTTCTTTGAATGGTGAGGAAGTGTTCGCTGTCTGGGAGCGGGCCGTTCATGCGCTGAACGTCCTGACAGCTGTAAGGAAAATGGCCTTGGAGACACGACAAGAAAGTAGAAGTAAGTAAAGTAGGGTACTATGCATAGATTTACCACAGGAGAGGTGTTCAGGCTGCACACACATACGTGCGAGTGTGCACACGCAAATTTCAGGCGTTAAGTGAAGTGTAGCAAATTGCTGCATCGAAAAAAAAAAAAAAAAAGTCGCACTCTTTGATGTTCCGTCCTACTGTAGGGAAGTAAATACAGTGGACAGAAAATCTTTGAAGTTTACCTCAGATTATAAATACTCGCTAAAGGCTAAATCTCAGAGATGATCAGATCAAGTTGAGCCATATTTAATACTGGAATCTGAGATACATTCATTTAGCCTGTATTTCACCCCGCATCAGTTTCTCTCTGATACTCACAGCTCGGATTTCTGCAGACTTTTTTGGTTTCTGGCATGGCGTGTAGAGAACACCTATTGCTTTCTTGACCATCTGCTGACACACACTGCACCGTCCTCTCCATCACTCCATCCCCACAGCCCGCTGAACACTAGAGGGGAGGAAGGAAACCATGACAGTGAAAATAAAACTTCTGGCTCACAGCCTGTCAGCAGATTTTCTACTTCAAAGTGGTCACACATGAAGATAAAAGTGTAGTACAGTGATGTTAATGTGGCCACATTGGGTTTATTGAGTTTTAGGATTTGTGTATTCTGCTGTGTATTTGTGTTAATCTGTGCTAATCTTTTTCTTTTCTGTGTTTCCTTTCTTTCCTTTTGAACAGAGAGCGGCTGTAACAAGGCAAAACAATTTCTTTCTGGGATTAATAAAGTGTTTTTGAGTCTTGGATCTTGAATAAACCTCATGCATTAAAACAATGTGCATAAAAAACCTAATTAACATCTGAAATTGTGTTCACTAATTCATCGCATTATTAGTCACAAACACTAGAGAGATCCAGCCTAACTGTTGTCTGTAAAGACTACAGCCATTCAAACTTAGTTAAACATATATTTTTATACAAATACGGTCTTCTGATTTTATCTTAGTATGCTAAAACATCTAAGTACCACATTTATAACATAGTAATAACTGACTGGACAAACTTTAGAAAACATGGACTCGCTCACCAGTCCCCAGACTCCAACCCTCCACTCCTGTGGTGGTGGGCATGGGCCCAGATTACAAGGCATGTAGCTTTCAGGGGGGGTCCCGGGGCAGTTGGACAAAGACTGATGGCCGTACTCATAGTTGTCATTCTCCACATGCACCTCACTGCAGGAGATCAGACGCTGGTGGTAGCCCTGGCCACAGCTGGCTGAGCACTGGAGGAGAAGATAAATCACCATCATGAAATAACAGCAGAGTTCCCCACAGGAAACATTTCTGTCCTCACCACATCTCTGAAGTCAAAGGTGTGGATTTTTAAAGAATAAAGTATCATAAACTGACTTTTTACAATTATGATCTTCCAGCCTGTAACATCAGGTAGATGAGACACAGGCTCTCTGACTCTCACCTCTGTCCATTCTCCTGTGATCCAGATGTATTCACAGGCGTGGCTGTTACAGCTCTCTATGTCTGGAGGTCTGATCTGGTTCACACAGTAAATTTCATGAACCTCCTGCTGATTTTGATCCACACAGTGCAAGGATCGTCGTCTGTGGCCAAGTCCACATGATTTACTGCACTGTGGTTAAGAATAAAAAAAACAAGACTGTTGTTTTACAAAGATCCCAAATAAGACATGAGCGGTATTAGGAGAAAATTATGACATTGATATATTTTATATAACTTGAGGAATTGATGCTATAAAATGTCTCATAGGCTGTTTTAGCATAAATTCGACAGTTAATTTACAGCTCTGAATCCGAGTCTGTATACCACGTAGCTTATTCACTTCCAAACAAGCAAGGTAGTAAATAAGGATAATAATTAGGACTGGAATGATCAACTTTACAAATTTGAGTTGGGCCAACTGAGGAAACATGTCATAATAAGAGCTAAGAAGAAAGTACTGTTTGTGGAGAATAAGAACCTGAGAAGAGGACACGGCCAAGACCTGACAGGAATTTACACAGCCTCAAACCCTTGAAACTGTTTACAGTCCAACAATGTGTCTGATTAAACTGAAGTTCACTAGAGGAAAGCAGCTGCTTTACATCCTGGCACCCAGATATTCCCCCACAAGTCATGAATACCACTAATAAGATTTGTGATATTAATGAATTGTTTTCTTAGCAGCAGACTGTCACCATCTTAAAAAAAAACTCAGGGTAGATGTTACATTTGCCTTTCTTTGGCCACTCATTAACCAAATACTCCTGTGTTTTCTTAATGGTGTCGCTATGGTTTAAGTGTTTGCTTGACTGCACCTTTACAGTCACAGAACCACTGCAGGGATGATTTACTACACTACATCCAGGTCCATGTGGCAACCCAACTATTACGTCCTGTACCAGCTGAAATTCAAGCACTGATTCGAGCCCATATTTCAAGAAGGGCTCAGTGAGGCCTCCGCTTGTGTCAGCAACACTCTGTGGTGTTACCACCCCAGCCAGTTCCACATGGAACCACATCAATCTTAATACGCTGAACACTGTTAAAACTACTGTAACCGTGCCTGTAACTGCTATCGGACTGTAAGTAAGGTCCACGTTTTAATAATATGCATAATGGGGAAAGCTATAAGCAAAATATATTTAACACATAGGACTATAACAATATGCTAGACTGCAAAAAATAAACTAGCATTATTTTTATGTTTGAGAAGTGCTGGGAGCACTGCTGTAATTACCTCCAGCTGTTAATTGGGACACCCAGGCAGGAAGCACCAAACACTTCTCCACACTAATTACAATCTACTTCCACAAAACACATTTCATGCTACTCAGTGACCCAGATTCAACTTTACTTGATCCCAATGAAGACTAAACTCCTGCTGCAGCTGCCTGTTCTAATAACGTGTAGCCTCCAGCCTACAGAAAACTGCTCAGTGCAGGGATGAACATAAGCACCAAATATCATCTAGGTATGACTGCGGTCTTATAGTGATCAGCAGCTCTTTCACTCGTGCTTTCAGAATAAGAGCAGAGGACAGATACAGTAAACAACAGTATTTATGCAGAACTTACTGTTTTTTTGTCAGACGAAAACAAACTTAACATAAGGAATATTTCAAAATGCTGTAACTTTTTAAGACCGTGTGCTTCCACTCAGAGTTAGGACAGCAGTTATGCACTTTTTTTTTTTTACTAAGATCATCTGATTTTCGTTCGCAGCGGTTCGCGCATCTCCTCCCCTCTGGCGCGGTGACAGCAGCGCCTCCGACTCCAGGTGCGACAGAGCAGATCGATCCTCGCACTTGCGCGGGCAGAGAGCTGTGAAGCTACTCGTTTCCCTCACTGTGTTTGTCCGTGCAGGCACACACACACACACACACACACACACACACACACTGACCGTGTTCCGCTTACCGTCTGCCACTCTCCTTCTCTCCAGCGGTACCGGAAGGGACAGTCGGCGACCCGGCAGCTCTGGCTGGAGGTCGGTCTGGAGCGCTGGGAACAACCGGTCTGAAGCGCGCTGCGTCGGTCTCCGAGCTGGCAGAACACCTCCCGCTGCTGGACGCCGTCTCCACAGGATGCTGAACACTGGACGTAGGACAGGTAAGATTTGATACTGAGGATTTATGACACTGTATCGTCGCATATCTAACCGGTTATTTACCCTTAAATTCGCGTAGCAATCCAGTTAGTCACGTTTCTATTTTGTGAGCTGTCATGTAATATAGTTATTATATTGTTTATTTAATTGAATTTACCTGAATAAATTTACTCTGCGCATGTCCATGCCTGTAGCTATTTACTGAGTAAAATTTACTCTATTCTATTTACTTAACATTTAACATTTCTTACATACAATTATAACAAACATGTAATGTTTGAACATTTTTAACCAAACATACATGTTCCTATTTACTGCATATGTTTGATATTAATTCAAGTATATAGTAGAAGTATTATTATTTATTGTACCGTATATACAGAAAATGAAAAAAAATGAAATGAAATCTACATTCACAATAGACGTTTCTGTGTCTTTAATGTATGTTAAAGTGATATTTGTTTCTTTTCAAAATAAAACCTGATAAAACCTAGAATCTAACTACTAGAAGCAGTTTCAGACTCTGTCTTAACTGTGGCACAAAATGGCATCATAAGAACTGACTCTTCGTTAGCTCTCCCTTAAAAAAAAAAAAGATAGCTAGTCTCTGTGGGATCTAGCTGATTAAATAAAAGCTAAAACAAGAAATGTAAAAGCTGAACTGAACCTTCTATCTTAGATCAGTCAACTCAACATACTTTACATTGAATTAACTCTTTTGTTTTTACGTTATGTTACATTTTCAAGACAACAGAGAAACTTACCTTTCTAAATTGAACCAGCTTGAAATGGCTCAAATAGATGTTTGAGATTTTTACTTTCTGCTTTTACACTAACAATTTATTTTATTTTCTCTTCTCAAACAGGTGCTGTTGTTGTTGCACTAAAGTTATTGTAACGTATGTAGGTTACATAATACATAGATAATAAATCATTTTCGTAGCTATGACGTGAAGTAGGAGGAGTGTGTTTGTGTGTGTACATGTGCACATGAGAAACACCGAGACCACCGTCAAACTGCTCATATTTTTTCAGGTTACAGGATCAGCAGCTGGTAAACGTATCCAGATGGCCGAGCTGGGGCGAGATCACGTCATTTGACAGGCTGCAGAGTTTCTGCAGCATAGTAGCTTTACGTGAATCTATACAAACATATCATCTGTCAGACTGCTTTTATAAATATCCATTAATGTGTGACTCAACACATTTCACAGTATATTATGTTCTTTAGTATCTCAGCATTTGGCACCAGGCAGCCTGTTGCACCATGGGTAATCGAGGTGTAGTTGACTAAGGGCCTTGTTTGGAGGACCATTTTCTCCTGGCATGTGTCCTGCTCCACAGCTGTTTAAAGCAGTCACACATCCTCTCTGACGTATGCAGCACAGATGTGTTTCTGTGCTCTGACTCCTGATCAGTGGGGTGAATTCAGAGAAGTAGGACAGGAGAAAAGAGAAAGAGAGGAAAAGAGAGAGAGAGAGACGGAGAGTAAGAGGAGGAAAAGAAAGGGAGCCAGCATCAGGCAGCCCAGGTGCACGATGAGCGTGTGTCTGGCATGATGACGTTAGTGAATTGCTTGTTTAGCAGTGCTTTCAAAGAAGAGATCAACATGTGGTTCCAATTGTGGAGGCAGAAGATAGAGAGAGAAAAGTGAAGACGTGAAAGGGACTTGAAAGAAAAAGTGATCAATGGTGAGAGGATGTAAGGGATAGAGAGGAGAGAAAGGTGAGGGCCAGAGGAATGAGGGGGGCAGATTTTCCGCTGACCAGACTTCTTATTTTACTGTGGTGTCACAGTTCCAGTGTTACATCACCCGAAACCCTCTGTCTGCTGCTGCCCAGGTCAGTGCAACAATGCTGAAAACCACCATGTGATGTGTAAAAGCACCCCGCCGTAGTTAGTGGCCTGGCCTGGTGTGTAAATTCTGTCAGGCTTAGCTGCAGATGTTTCACACATATGCACATACTTGCCAGCAAGCTGGTAAGCATTAAAGTGGAGAAGGGAGGAAAAAAAAGTCTACATGTCTGGCAGCGTGAGAACAAGAGCGGTAGAAGATCAGAGAGCACTACCTCTCCCCAGTTGCCGGTCTTCCATTTGGGGCATCGTCCATCTCGGCAGCGCCTCTGCTTGCTGGGTTTTGGGGACAGATGCTGACAGTTTTCCTCTGGGAGAGGGCGGCCTGACCCGGTCACACAGCTCACTTTACGGGACTTGAACCCTTTTCCACAGTAGGCTGAGCACTGCAAGGTGAAAAGAGTTACACGTAAATCCGAATGAGCGTGTTTTGTGTTAAACTGTAAATATGTACATCCAAATTTAAAAAATTTTGATGTGGGCTTATTCAATTAATTATGGCATTATTTTTTGACTGTGGGGCTTAACTGAATCTGAATTTGATAAAAAAAAAAAAAACAGATGACAGCACAGCTTTAATAAAAATAATAACTGAACACGTACATATCAGAGAAAGAAAATAAAAACGTAATATGAGACCCAGTTCCACGTGAGTAGATGGTCCAATGACAAAGCGTGCCCGATCACCCCGGCAGCAGTTTGTTTCACCTCCGGGTTCATCGAGTTAGTGAAAGTCTAACTCGGTGTGACAGGCAGACACACACACACACACACAGAGCAGCGTTACAGGAGGGAGTGGAGAAGGGTTGGGCTATGCTCGGATAATCAAAGAGGGTGTTGCACGTGGGGATGGATGGGAAGCGACAGATCGGAGTTGAATGAGTGCGTGGCCTAGTGTGTGGTACTGTCCTGAGCAGCAAGGGACTGTACTGGATAGAAACATGCTGTGACCTGTCACCTCATTTTTGGAGGTGAGCTCATGAAATGAGTATTAATAAAGTGCTTATTCTCCCTTTAAGAACATTCACACAAACTTTCTGGAATAACTTCAACTTCATTCATGTCAGTGAATTGTCCGTTTATATAATCAATAAAGATAAACATTATTATTCAGGATTGTTTTTTTACCAAAGAATAAAGAAAATTAGCACTAACTGTGTGATTCTTGTGCAGATGTGATTTAATTTGAATAAAGATGACCACGTCTTGCTATTGTGTGGGATAACACTAATAGATTGCAAACCTTGTAAGAAGAAGACGTCACTATTGACACTGTAAGTAGTAAGTGAAAATATCAAATACCACTACTCTATCACAACAGAAATCATATTTATATTTTCCCGACACAGTACACAAACCCAATATAAAGCGTCACATTTATTCTAGATGAACTGTGCAGAGTAATTGGATCACCACAGAGGAAACTTTGCTTTCCAATAAAGGTTCAAGTCATTAAAAGAAAGCATTTACAATCAAAGCCAGACTTCCAGACTGTTCTTCGGTTCAAATGTCAGGCTGTTCTTCAGAAGCGTTACATATGTTTTTACAATGGCTTCCCTGCTGTTGTACTGTGCTAGATGTCCTCAGACCTCATTGGGCATCAGTACAAATGGGCCACATTAAATGTTTTTTTTTTATCAGTACATGAACTTCAACTCATTCACAGTGACTCACTTTGTACATAACTTCCTCTGGATTTCTGTAGTGATGCAGAACATTGAACTGGTGTAGACATCACTTGCTTTCTCTAGTAAACCCTTTTATTTACATCACAAACCAGTTTGATCTGTTTGAACTGACTTTTGAATGATTTCAGAACGTGATCATGTCTTCGGTGCACAATTCAAAAACATCTTTACTTACAAAAGTCTAGCGGGGCAATGCTCGTCACTATGAGAAATTACCCCCCCCCCTCATGAACATGCCACTTTCCAATGTTCGCACAGTGTTTAGGAATCCTATTGAGCTCCTCTTTTTGTGTTCTGTTATTTTTATCCTTGAATCACAGGCGATTTCCCAGAAGTCAGTCTGTGCTGATGGGATGAACCAGAAAGGGGCCCCTCCCTAGATCAAACGTAACCCTTGACCCATCGATACACGAATGCATTGTCTTCCTGACAGCCTCCCTCGTTCGGGCCACTGTCACCGGGCCCCCACATTGATACACTATCATCAACACGCATTAGGCTAGACTAGAGGGCCCTGGCAGAAAGGGGCAAAGGGAGCTTGCAACTTCAGAGCTGTGCATGCGTCACCAGGCATCCCAGAAAAAGCCGGGGTAGGCATTAAGAGTGAATGAACACAGTAAATGAGATAGATAGCATAATGAGGCACTGTCGCTCTGGACGAAGATTTACCTCGATAGAAAGAGCTTTGAACTCACTGACACAGTGACGGTAAGAGCAGGGTCACTCAAAGAGGTTAGCAGAGGCCCTGACCAAGTAAAATAATTGGTCGCGATCTTGGTCAGTGTTTTCATTCAAAAACACCCATATGAGTTTTTTTTACCAGGTCACTCTTTTTAAATCTTTTAGCCAAAGTCAAGAGTTAAATGCTAACTAATACAGAAAACTAATACAGTAATTAGTACAATGCTGGGGTTGGAAATATTGAGTTAAATGTTCTGATATAGAGCTGAGAGACAGGGTTACGTGTTCATGTTTCATGGAGGGAGGCTCTTAGTGTTAGAGGATGGTACATGTAGAACTTATGTCAGTTTCTAACCTTTTTGGAGAACCTGTTGTCAGCAAGCTGCGATTGATTTCTTTCCCCTTTTTTTCCTTTTGCGGTGAACCTGCTCACTGCGTGTGACGTAGATGTTTTGTTCAAATAAGAATGAAAAAAAGCCTTTGATAGGACCTCTACTTCACTTTAATCGTAACCTTTTCTGGAAATGAACAGAAATCCAACAAATCCATGAAAAAATAAATATTGACATAACATTATAATGAAGTAACAATAAATACAAGTAATTACATAAATATACAGAAATCTTCTTGAAACACAGACTAATACTGCCATTTGTGAATAAGATACAACATACTTATTTCAAGAGCCTGTTGTGAATGTGTTGTACTGCTGTTTGCACCGAGATCTTGACCACAATGAGTCAAACTGCTAAGAATTGAAGAAATGAAATGAAAAAGGAACAACATAATTATTTACGATGATATGTGTTCTACTGGTTTCTACATTCACTGATTCAACCTACGTTTGATTATACACTGCCTTACAATCATACATGTGGGGGTCATTCTCATTAGTATATTACAGTATGTGTGGTAACAAAAAAAACAAACTCACTGCTGTGTTAACAGGCCCTTAAAATGAGGTGTGATGTCAGTACAGACATTTATGACCAGGTGGAGTCAACTGGGTGGGCTGCAGGCAAAAGTTGCCCCTAACCACAGATAGTGGATCAGTTTTTGATTTCCTTCAAAAGAATAGTAAGCAACAAGGTGGGAGATGACACACACACACACACCTTGGATCTGTGTTTAGGTTCATCAACTGCACTGGACAGCCTTTACAACTCATGCTTAATCTTAGCCAGCCAAAATCCCTCCAATTCTAGAGGGAGAAAGATATGGCAGGGGGGAATCATAACAGAGACTGAGGTAGACACATTAGGTTGGCTCAGAGTAAGAGCTCTGGATACAAAACACTATTAACTTCCCCTGTGGTCACAGGTGTCACGTGTTCAAAATACAACATTTAAATAGCCCATTCTCTTTAAGGTGAAATGGACATTCAAAGACAATTCAACATTATTTCATCAAATCTGTGTTACACTTGGCATTTAGCTAATCGATCTGACCAGCAATTCACTAACTATTCATGGAAAGAAATAAAAAAGCTCTGAAAAGGCAGCATCAAAGAGTAATGTGCCACATGTCACATAGCATTTTTGATATTTATATTTCATATCTCCCTTGTTTGACCAAAGCACCAATGTAGTGTAGGTTTGATGGCTAATTGAGTTGTGTTTCGTTCCAAGTGAGGTAATGTTGAGCTTAGGCAACTCAGAGTACTTACTGTACAAAACAAACATTAGCTAACACAATATAAATATACTCATGTCAAGCACCTTTAAAGCAGAGAGTTTTAAACCTATTGTTTTGGTCACACTAAGGAAATCTGAATGTAAACCCTCTGTCAAACTGGAAAACAATGGCTATGAGTTCTAATTACCACAAACTTTGAGAGACACTTCACAGTGCTGGTACAGCTGCGGTTTGATGGTGTTTACTACTGATACTGGACGTTTCAGGAACTTTTGAGTCAGCATATTCACGCTCTAATGTCAATGTTATTTTGGGGCAAAACCACTGTTGGTTTCTTAACAGAGGGTTAATACATGAACGGTAAAATAGTATAAAAAAAAAATTAAAAAAAAAGATTAGTAACTTCTCTAAAGAACACATGTGCCTTGAGGCAAACTGAATTCTTAATACAAAAGCCGTTTCAAAGATGCATATAGCACCAAAGATATAAGCTACACAGCCCAAATACAGTCCTGTGAAAGTAGGTGCATTTAATGTTTACAACAGAACATCATACTGTATTGTGTAGCACCACCTATTTGGAGATTTGGGCCATTCTTTGGATAATATAAGAACAAGGCATTGTAGTGTATATTCCTGATATACAAAAACTTTCATCAGTATTTGCATATGAACGAGGATTGGCTAAATGTGCGAATACAAAGAGCTAAGACACAAAATAAATCACTTAAAGTTAATGCTATATATATAGGTCAAAAAGGAAAAATATCTTAATAAATTATCTTTAAAAACAATATTTTACAAGACTAACGTAACCTAACTGATTGTGATACAAAGTGATCCTGATTTTTTCAAATACTAATGTTTCATGGTAACTAGGACTGACAAATGTTCTTATGGTCACAGCTGTCACTGAAGCATTTCATGATGTACTTTTTTGGTATATTGCAAGTTTAAAGGGTCAAATGTCACAGAAGTTTCAGAACTTTCCGAATGCCTTGAGGAAAGTTAACAAGTCACAGGCACCAAAGAGTAAGCAGGACGTGGAGAGGGTTAAAAGTAAAAGCACAGAAGTGAGAGTATAATTTCTCCGGGGCAAAAGCACCATAGTCATCCTGCCTTTGTTTGTGAAAGAGTTAGACCACAGGTATATGAAATTATGTGAGGTTGAAAAATAAGATATAGAGTATTTTTCATGAGCGTACCGAGCTCCATGGGTCTGTACTCCAGTGTGGGCTAGACGGGCACGGCTGTGTATTGCACTGCTCACGATCTGGAGGCTTGTCGTGGATCTCACAGCTCAGATCATTGAAACGCTCGCCGTTTGGACGCTGACACACCACCAGCCTCGTCTTTATACCACCTCCACATGGCTTGGTGCACTGAACACAGCAGGAAGAGAGGTTGTGTTTTACAGATGGGTATGGAGAAAAGATTTGAATGGGAAGAAAAAAAAACTACATTTGATTTTATGTCATAATATCCACAGTGAGGAAAGTGTGTATCAAAGTAATTATTTAAATACAAATGAGCATCCTAGAGTTTTTCTCTCTGAGCATATGCAAGCTGTAAGCTGACGTAAGCAGTCATAGCAAAGTGCTGTCTTACCTCTCCCCAGTTGCCATAGACCCACTGTGGACATGGCCCTGACTCACAGGATTGTTGCTCATTGGGCCGGTTGTGATCCTCACAGTTGTTGGCTGTGTAGCCATTCTCATCCTGGCACACTACTACACGCCGCTGGAAACCTCCTGCACATGTACTAGAGCACTGTTGTTACAGAGAGAGAAGAATGCACACAGTCAAAGGGATAGTTCTCACAAACACATGCTCAGTACATAGGTGAAAATTTGCCCCAGAGGGACCCTGTATATTATTTACTATTACACACACAAACATAAAACTAAAGTTTTAAATGGATGTGTGTAAATAGCAGCAGGTTAAGTAACACAGTACACATTTTGAGGTGTAAATGTGCAGTGCACAGTATATAAGGAAGATGTGCAGAGAGCACACAGTCATATGAAAATTCAGAGAACAATAGTACGAGACATTTCACATCAAATGAGTGACATGTCTGCCGTTATATTAAAATAGATATCCTTGGGACAGAGGAAGGAAGAGTCACCAGAAATAGCCAGAAATCACTTCCCAGAATTATTTAAAGGTCAAGTTATTTTTGAACTTGAGATTATCACTAACCCAGTTTAAACAACTCAACAATACAGGAAAAGAGGTAAATGGGAGAAAACTAACTGATTCACATACTGTTGTAAGAAATGTGCAGAGTTTGCACTTTACAGTAAACTACATGAAAGTAGTGTCATATGAAATGATGTGCACTGCAGTCTGACTTCACTAGGACAGAGCATCTTTTTTATCACTCCAGTTAGCTCACTAACACATGGAAAATAGAACGAGATACACTATGCATATGAAAACAGTTTCCGTGCATAGTTCCTAGCTAATGTTTGAGTTGAAGAATTGGCTGAGCCAGAGCCAGAAAACGGTTTGTTGACCACTATGAAGCAATGCTCCTGTGTGTAAGATGCCTCACCGCGCCCCAGGGTCCGGTCCGCCATAGGTGGGATTGGCTACGGGGCAGGTTGTTCCTGGTGCTGGTATTTGGTGAGGACGGCAAAGGTCGGGACTCACTGGAGCGAGACGGGCATTGAGACATAGCACAGTCCTGCTCTGTTGAAGGACGATCGTCGGGGTCACACTCACTGGCATTCACTTCTTGGTCACTGAAGTTGACACACAGTACCTGCCGTGTTGTTTTCCCCTGGCCACAAGTTACTGAGCACTGAAAATACACATATACACAAACACACACATATATATAGTGGATAAAGAGATCTGTCACTGGTATAAACATACATTTCTTTAATTCTTTTATTTTTTGCAGAAGCTGCACCTTCAGGCTCAGTTTTTATTTCATTGTCATATTATAATAAGACACCAACAGTAAATCCTTTCACTGGGGCAGCTGTTAACTCACAATTTAGTGACCAAAGTTGTTTCATGTTGCTTTGGATGTGGAGCCAAAGCTTTTATTTCAAGGTCCTTGACAGACAGAATCTTGACAACATAAAAGTGGAAAGTCGCCACTCCTCAGCTGGGCTCTTAAAGCAGCCCAGAAAAGTTTGCTGGGGGGCAAGACTAACTGAACGCAAGCTTCAAGCTCCAACAGTGAATCACTCCAGCTCCTCCCTCGCAGAGTTCACTTTCTGTCTTGCATAAGGTGATCCAACCTATGCAGCAGCTGGCTAAGCTTACACTGTCCAGATGTTTACAGTGCCCTGTCACAATGTTATAGATTTTACATGATTATAGATGCAGACAGAAGGATTTACATACATAAAGCTATATGATGTGGCCTTAAATGAAGTTGACATACTGGAGGAATTAACAAAAGTCTGTCATGTTGGGGTGTCTGTCACCACATGACAGAGAAAGCTACTTAGCTGTAAGTTAGTAAATGTAGTGTGTTGTGTGGGGCTGAGACAGGCCTCTGAAATCTGCCTTGGCCTTGGAATGAACTATTTCCTTTGAGGGGTCAATGAGTGTCTTTGGCTTGGTGGTATATGTGTATGTGTGTGTGTGTGTGTGTGTGTGTGTGTGTGTGTGTGCATGGAGACCAGACCTGCAGTCTGGATGTACTGTATCATCAGGACTCTGATGAGAAACATCTGTAAACTGGAGCCCCAGCTCTCAATTCCCCCCCACACACGCACACACACACACCCTCTCAATCCTCATTCCAGCCCCCCTCTAGACCTCGATACACAGTTGCCTTTCAGCTGCCACCCTGTCTCCATATCCCTGCTCACACAAACATCCATGTAGTGTGCACTAACTGTCAGTGTAGGTGAAAAATAATGTGGAGTACGCTGAAATAAATAAATCTTGCAGGAGGAAAACATCTGGATGGCAATACTGATGGCAGAGAATTTAGGTTAGTCAACAATGCTGTCTGTCAGTGTAATGAGGTGCAGATCTGAGGGTTACTGTATTCACAGGAAAACTCTTTTATATTTCCACTTATTTGAAAACGTCCTCTACACAACAATGTGTGACCTCATATACAGTACATGTATGTGCAACATCTTAACATTGTAAGTGTTACAAAAATGTATGCACATAGAACTAAAGAAATAAAGATGGGCAATAACTTTCTTACCACTGTCCATTCTAGCACTTTCCACTGTCCACAGGCCACTACTGTGCACACTTCTCTGGCAGGGGGTTTTGGTAGGTGTGCGCATGCCGACTCCTCTGCCACACCACCCTGGTTATCACGGCAACTCACATAGCGCATCCTTGTCCCTTTGCCGCAGCTGGCACTGCACTGTTGAGAAGAGAAAAAATATGAATGAACAATCACCAACAATAAAATGAACTGAGGATACAACACGATAACCAACCTGGGTCCAAGAACCAAACCGCCACTGGGTTTTGTGGACTTGAGGGGATGGGACTTTGGTCCCTGGGGGAACAGGGTGGCTGCTGGGACACTGGGCGAGTTCACAGTCCTGTAGAAGACATACACAAATTCATGCAGTGATTAACAAAATGAATATACTGTAACAACATCTGTTCCTGACCACAGAATACCATGAATATCAGACTTGACACGTTGAGATGGGACAGCCCTTAACAACTTAAAAGATACTCCTTCAGCTCTATGTCTGAGAGATATGATTCCCATCAACCTTTTCTCCCCCATTAGCAAAACAGCATTAAAGGGGTCCACCCTGTCCGTTTAAAGTATGGATTGTGGCAGTAAGCCACTCAGCATAAAGCCCTGATCCCTGTCATAACAGGTCATAGTGGAGTGGTATTCAGGGCTCCAATGCCCATGCTGGCGTGGTTGTAAACTCCTCCCCCTAATCCATCCCCTCGACCCTCCCCTTCCGTTTTTTCCTCTTTTTCTCCCCATGCCCTCTGGTGCCCTCTGACCCTCAGTCTCTAAAAATGAAGGCCTTAATCAGGTCGCATAGGCTCTGAGCAGCCTCCCTGTTCCACACTTTGTCAATTAACATAAACAATTAGGCGCTAAGCTCTGCGTACACTTATTCACGTGTTAAATGTATAAAAAAAATCAAATATGACAGACTCTGATGAGCCTGTGTGTCCACCCATCAATTGTTTAGGGCTTTGATAGATATCAGATACTAGAAAAATTCTACATCTACATTCAGTTTTTGTGCTTTCTGTTTCTCGATAAGAGTCATGACACGTCACAGATACCTGTAACCACTGCGAAGAACCGGAAATCTATCTGCTCCTCTTATTGTAAGCCTTTCTTGGAGGCTAGTGGTCTGGGACTGGCAGCCTGGTGGCCCACTTCATGGCTGGCTGATTAGAATCACAATGAGGTGGGGCGACTGCTTCAGGGTCACTGGCTCTCTCGGTCCAGGCACCGGAATTAAGAGCCACTGTGACTAGAGGGGGGCCTCATCCTGAGTCTGCATGCTTAGCCCACTGAAATGGATTTGTGTCCCACCCTGACCCAACAAAACTGTCTTTCAGCTCAGCAAAGGTTCCTTTGACTTTTCTGTGTGCCCTCATGTATGTGTGGTACACTTAAACAGATGAGTTAACAGGTTTGGTCAACAATTAAATATGTGAAGCTGAGTAATCACATGGATAGAGGAGATAGTACAAATATATGAAACTGTATTATCATTAGTCAAACTGCTTTAAATATAAATGCATTTTTCAAGAAACTCTTTTAAAGATAATGTGGTATTTCTGTGAGTTATAATTCTTACTTTCTTTCTAGAGTATATCAGACAGCATAACTTTCCAGGTGGAAATGAAAAGTATATGTTTATCTGTGTTTGTTTTGAGTGTCACTGTGCATGAACCTGAACACTTACTTCCCTCCTCACAGTATGAATCAGTTTGAGACCGCAGCTATAACAGTGATGAAAGGATAAAGAGACTGTGGGCAGTTAAGAGAAGCAAAGGAACGATTCAAGAGGGAGAAAAAAGATGCCCAAAAGGAAAGAAGCCCTCCTTACCTGGGTGTCGGTGGGTCGCGTGGCAGCATTACATTCAGTGTCATCCATGACAGCACCATAAGAGCCGACCACACACTTCACCGCTCGCATCTGGTAGCCTGGTCCACACGAGGTAGTGCACTGGGTTCAAAGAGAGAAAAAAATAGGCATGGGGCACATTAGAAACAATAAGCTAAAGAGAAAATTTAGAAAAGGGTAAAAAGGCAGGCAAAAAGAGCCAACAAAGCAGCCCCCACACAATACTGTAAAACAGCTCTACAAAATAAAAAGGCTTCTTTTATCCCTCCACCACCCTGTCAGACATCCAAAAATTCAAGCAGAATAAAAGTTTAAATATATAAGGAACCTCAGCTCATATAGAGTACACTGCATATTTCCTTTTCCACTGAAATTGGAGGGTGTTACCCTGTGCATTCTTCTGCCTCACTGCCTCCAGCGAAATAGGGGTCAAACTTCTGTGGCGGCAACTTCAGCTCCAATTTGACCCCACTTCATTAAACAACTTCAAACATACCTTAATGTGTGCTCACCCGCTGATGATCTAAGTACTATAGGCATAAACCTAAAGTTATGTAGATTAACACACTGTTCTGTGTGATATCTGGAAAAGCCTGTTTGGAAAACACTCTTAATTTTCTTGATGTGATCTTACGTTTAACTTGGAAAATCCTTCTGTCCATCAGCTACAACACTATATAAGCAGTAATGCCTTCCTCTACATATTATTGTGCTGGAACAGTTTTTTGACAAAACCAAACAAATGATAAAATAGTGTCTATTGTATACATTATTTCTAATTTGGTGGTGACTCACCTGTCCCCAAGGTCCAACTTGCCAGGCGGCACACTCCTGCTGTTGGCACGTCTGTACTGACTCAGGTTTAGATGAGCCACAGAAGCGATCATCTAGACGGTCCTCACCAAACTGACACCATGTCTGACGGTGCTTGTAGCCTTTCCCACAGGTTACGAGGCACTGAAAGGTAAACATTTCAGGTTATGGATCTTTTATACAGTATGTTACATAAACATTAGTTGCTACAGGACATCGAGTCTGCGGTAAATCTACAAAGGAGATCACATGGCGTTAAAAAGTTATGTAAAAGTTAGGTATATAGATTTGAAACAAATGGTGTTTGTAAAAGACCAAAAAACAGGGAAAATGTGTTTATTTATTGAGTACAGTGCATGCAGTGTGTATACAGTACAGTGTAGATTTGTTTGTATTTAGCAGCACCACATGGGAGTAATGAAATATCTCTGGAATGCAGCCCAAAGCTTGGCAAGCAGTCCTACTCTGCAATCGCCAATTTCCCAACACTGACTGTAATGGAAGGAGGGGAGTAGCTCTCCCAACGCTGAGACATGCACAATCAACACTGTGATTTTACATTTGACCCAGATCACTGTTGGCTTAAAACTACAGTAGTCTTTTTCTCTTTAAACTGAGTAAACCCAGCTACATAAACACCAGGCCATCTTCCTCATAGATGAATACACTGACCAACAGTATGTGTGTGTGTTTCTGTAGGTGTATTTCTTAACATAAACTCTCAAATGACATCATCATCTTCTCAGGTATTATTTTAATATTTACAGTATATGTATCTGTATTAAAGTTCATTCACATTCACATTCAATGTATGTGCTGTTGCCTCCTCAGCCAATCCACTTCCACGTCCTTCACAAAGATCCCTATACGTGACCAGTAGATGTCAAGCAGGTCTTTCAGTCAAAGCAAAGAGACTACAATAAAAACTGAACTGACCTCAGACCAGTCACCAGTCTTCCATTGTGGACACAGAAATTCATTGCAGGGTTGGATAGTTAGCTTGTCCCTTTGACTGCATTTGCTGTCATCCCCACCACCCTCAGCTTTTCGACACACTGCTCCTCTGCGCCGGGTTCCCCCACCGCAGCTTTTGGAGCACTGCAGTACAAATGTTTGAACATCAGTGAGTGTGAACACATCACACGGTTTACACCCTGTGATAAAACATCTGTATTATGCTGACACGCAAACTTCAGGCAACCTGCAGCAATCTTACCTCTGACCAAGACGAGTACTCCCAGCCACCCAGATTACAGTCTCCGTGGCAACTTTCCTTGTCATCAGGCTTGCGCTGATTACTGCAGTAGCGATCATCAACCTTTTGGATCTTGCCATCTGCACGGTTGATTTTGGCACAGTGTATTTCTAGTGTGCGATACCCCAATCCACACTGTGCGGTGCACTCACTCTTACGGGCCACATGCCATCTGCATCAAATGTGACAGGGTAACAATAACTGTCAGTAGTTTTAAATGACCAATTGAAGAAAGTTACTTTAGTATGTTTGGTAATACACACCTGAGTTCACATTCCATGTTGCATGGCTCAGTAATGGCAGCAGGTCTGGGTGTACCGTGACACCTCTGGTCTGAAACCACCACCCTGTCTGACTCTCTGCTACAGAGAATCTTCCGCTTGCGCTCTCCTACAAAGACAGAATGACGTCTTCATGGGTTTTATGACTCAAATTAAAGTCCCCTTGACACTCAGTAGGTCAGCAGAGATTCAAACCTCATGAGGTTCCAGGAAACAGATTCTCTGTTAGTGCCTCAAGATACTAAATTTTGCAGGTCAGTGCTATTTTTATTTTGAATTTATTAGTTGTTCAAGGAAGGCAGGGGCAAAAAGTGGAGATTCTCAAATAGAGAGTCATAATATAACATAGTCATAACACATAACTGGTTTCCAAGTGTATCTGCAAACTGCCTTCACACACCCACACACTCCAACATATCCACTGATGCCAAGGAAGGTAATCTGTCACAGTATACTATGAAGCTGAACTTTAATCACTTCTTCTAATCCTGAATGTCTAACATGAACCTGTCAAGTTTAGACAAACAATCTACTCTCTTCTATGCCTGTGGCTCAGTGGTTGCCATTCTCACCACACCATTTATCATTAAACACTTCCATCACTCTATCCTGACAACCTCTTATGCCTCCCCCTCACCTTGGCACAGGCGGCTGCACTCCTGCCAGGGCCCGTAAGCATCCCAGAAGAACTGTTGTGGTTTGTCCTCTATGGGGATGTTAAAGGAGTACCTGACATCTGGGTTGTAAAGGTTCCCTACAGACAGCACCTGGGGAAAATGCAGGTAATGTGATATGCACTACTAAACAGTAGGATTATAGGTTTTTAACATGAAAAGTAAATACATTTGGAGATAAAACTACAGAAGCTGTTAAAGACACAGTTTATTATAGTAATAATTAGTTTAAATGTCTCAATTGTGTATGACTAGAGGAAACGTTTAATCACATATTCAAAATATCCTGTAAAGTACCTCTTAAGTGACATACGTTTTATAGTCCAGCTACACATCGCTTGTAGGCCATCATGACAGCTTACCTGGATGACGATCTCCTCTTCGATGCGGTCAGTACAGTTGATCCTCTCCATGACATGGTCAGAGCCACTATACTCGATAACTGCGTTTCCTACTTTGATTTCCCTTTTGAACATACTGACCACAAAGTCTCCATTAAGTAGGAACTCTCCACGGCTATTTGATATGGCTGCAGGGAGACAGAAAATAGCAGTCACTTACTTTCCATGCTTCCACTGAAACAGGACCAGAATAAGAACTATTTGACTGAAGCCCAAACTATCTCTGGCACAAAACAAAAAATATGTAAAACATTTTGAGATAATACCAACACAAGGATTAACTAGTTAATACATAAATCAGACACTGCTTGTTTTAGTGTGCGATAGGGCAGCCTAGCTACACTATGCCAACATGAATTGATTTTTGTTTACATAGGGAAGCAGCAGTAACAACATATTGGGGTAAAATACTCTTTGAGGTAATAATAAGTCCCATCCAGGGCTGCCCTGTTCAACAGCCAGTCTGCCGCACTCATTCACCCTAATGAGATTATGGAGCTAATTTCCTGTCATTACTTTCCTCATCATTTCACACCTAACACTAATATGTTCATGGAGAGAGGCCCTCATTACAGTAAAACCTTCCCATACTGTGTGTCCCTATTGACTGTGGCTGTACATAGAGTGGTATATACTGTAATTAAACATAGATGCAAACCAATACGCAATTGCTAAATAAAAAAATAAAACAAAAGAAAAACACACTAAGCATTACACACACACTTGTTGGCCTTAATGGGATGGTTTTCAGAGGGCTACCTGAGCTAAAACATTAACATGCTGGTCCCAACAAGACTTGTTTACTCATAGCAGACAACACAGTCATATCTAGGCTGAGACACAAATTACAGAAACAAGGAAAATACACACCTACTGTATGTTCTTATGTTAACCTTTCTGGAATGGGACCCACAGGTTAACTGACATGTTTGCATGCATACTTTGCCCCACACAATTTCAAACTAAAAGCAGACTGAAGACTCAGCATCGCACTGCGTCGTGTATGGAACAGCATTAATGGGAATGTGGAAATACAGTGAAACTATTAAGCAGTCGCAGCAGCAGTTTGTGTTAAACAAAATGTTAGATGTCTCACCGAGGTAGTTGTCATCCTCTGGTTCCCCTGTGTAGCTGTGTTGACGTACATCTATATTTGTAGCACCGCTGGGTATTCGCACTACTTCATTATAGCCTGAAAATGGCATGAATAGCAGCATGTTTAGATCATTATTACTACATTTGGCAAACTCTCAGTGTTATTTATCCGAATAATTAAAAACAGGTGAAAACATCTGTTCAAGAGCTGCTGTCACGACAACTCACCATAACGGACATTGTGGAAGGTGCTCGCCACCGTTTTGCAGGAAGAGTTGTCACCTCCACACACGCCACACTTGTCCCTTCTGGCTTTAGAGTTTAATACATGGTCACAGCCCGCTTGCTTCTCAGTAAAATGGTAGAAGAGAAGAAAAGATAAAATATAAAATAAGAAAATGCCAAAAGTAAAGGAGAAAAGAAGTTTGAAAAGCAGCAAAAAAGATCAGACAGGAGGGTAAAGGTGAGAAAGCAGATAATATGACAACAGACTGGTCATGGGAAGTTAGATTTTCAAACCTGCATTTTAAAGCTTAAAAACACACACACAATGAAAATGGAATGAGCTGCTTTGCATGTAATGGTTGTAGTGAGGGACATTTTTGATTTTCTATCAAGGACGAAGAAATTAGCTTTAGAGCAACAGCAAAGATTAAAGTGAAATTGCCATGCCCAGCAGGGCAACTTACTATACCACAATTTAACACTGGGTATGGTTCTAAGTGTACGTGGAGCAGCCCTTTATTCGAGAACCATTCTGACGTGATATGTTAGTAATCAAACTCTCAAACCTTTCTATCTGTCACATAAGTAAGAGTCAGTCTGGCTTGAAATGCTTGAAAAAAGACCTGAAATGCTTTTGAAAAACACAGTCTTGTAGAAAACCAGAGTAGAAAAGTTAATAAGAGTTAGGAAGCTCACCCTGCACAGGCCTTGGACACAGATGTCGTTGGTATCGGGTCCGCACGGCGTGCCATCAATGACCCTGTCCCTGAGCTGATAGTAGGCTGTGCTGCCTGCCACCCTACAGAAAAGTTTACACCTGTCCTTCATCAGAACTGACAGAGAAGGCAAGAAGAGAAACATACTTACTACTAACAACAGAAATCAATCCAAAGCTTCCAGTGTGTCTTTAATTCATTAGTGACAACGTCAGCACAATGCCAGTGATTACAAAAAGGATTCTCACTTCCGCTGTACTTGGGCACCCAGCGAACATTAGGAGGTAGACCGTTGATGCTGAAATGCCTGCCATCAAAAGCAGCACACTGCTCCTCCCTAAAGTCCCTCTTCTGCTTGGAGCAGGGCTCAGAGTTACAGGAACGAAACTTCATCCGGCGACCAACACAATACATTCCTCCATTCCTGGGTCTAGGTAAAGAATGTGAAATCAAGGGAATGAGTGGTCTAATAAAGTAAGCGTTTCACTGTTACTACTTACAGAGATTCAAAACTTTATCCGTCTACGCATTCTCCTTTCAGCTCACATTCACACACCTGGAGTGTGTCTTAGGCATCTGTTTTTAGTTCAAACACATTTCATCATGCCCTATGCTTTTCTATCTGTCCATTAAACCAGGACAAAAGGTAACATTCAGAGAGACTCAGCGATTTCCATATTTACCAGGAAACAACTGTAATATCTGTCATCAGGAAGCCTGACTCGATGAACACTAGCTATGGAAAGAATTGCTTTAAGGAGGACTGGTCTATGGAACACTGACTTTGGCAGTTAAGATGCAGACAAGGTCCACTAGACATGCATTACTACAAAGAGCTGGACTGCTCACATGGGTCGGTTGCATTCGCGCACAGCAATCTTGATGCCCCCGCCGCATGTCCGTGAACAGGTACCGAAAGGACTCCACACTCCCCACGCCCCCTCCACAGGCTTGGCATTCTGTTCTTTGGCTATACACTGGCCATGTCTGCAGTGCTGGAATGAAAGAAAAGAGAGAGGGGATTTGAATGAAGAACGTAAGAACAGGAGCAGAGGTAGAAACTAAATGACACAGAAAACGTAAAAAAGAAAGAAAGTGAGGAGTACAGTGGACATGAAATCTTAATCATGGAACTGGCAACACATCTATCTGCCCTCCAATGCTTTGATGCTAATCTGGGAGAAATTATGCAGTGAAGCAAATGGAAAAAAGAGGAACCAAAAAAAAATCATGGCTATGTCTGGCTGGAGAGAAGACAAGAAAATGTCAAACACACAGTCAATAAATACATCTCAGCTCATAACAGGAGGGTAATCTTACACTGTTCAACAAACAGACTCCATTTTATGTGTTTAGTGTGGCGAAGTTTGTCATGGCATGGGGATGAGTGGTTGGTGTAAACATGAAAAGGAATTCAATGTTCAATGTGTTTGTATGTTTGGACTTCATGTTGCTTTCATGCCTTCTCAGTTTTAGTGGCAGGAAGTGAGGGGTTAGTGACAAAGTCCTAATTAAAAGCTACACTGAGAATGCTGCCTAGAGAGCAACCATAATTCACAACTTCATGCCAACTACTAACATACCAGCTATGTTCAATTTCTAGTTCCTTGAGTCAAGATTTATAAATCTGTTTTATTTTGTCAATGTGCATTCAGAATTATAAGGCCTGTGAACGATTTTACAGTCATGAGTCACTGGGAAAATGTAAGATCAATTCAAGAAAGTCCAGCGAGCACTGCCACATGACAACACAATATGAGTAGCATGTCATCGTGTACTACATAAAAACGTGGTAATCCTTTGGATTGGTGAAACACTTCAATACCAAGTTCAATACCTTACTTCTGTTTTTGTCCACATCACATTTACCTTTCCAGGTGAGCAGTCAGTACCATCTGCCCACGGCATGTGCTGTGTCCTGCACCCGCGCTGGGCTCCTTCTGGACTGGTGCACCACAGCCTCCGACACTGAGTCTAAAAAACACACATATACAAATATATTTAGTGTTAATCCCCCTGACAAATCTTTAAACAATTATACATAGGCAGCCTACATGAATACAATGGCAGCACTGTTTAAATAAGGTCTAAAGTTGACAGACATCCAGTTTAACACACACTTAAATTTTAATATGCCAGAGGGCGACTCCATACGCTACATGTGCTTTATCAGCCATCATATTTGTCAAGTTGCTCAGCCAATATCTTCTGTACAAGCGTATGAGCCAAGAAAACTATTCCACGGTGCCAGTTGGCTCACAAACTTTGCACATTTCTGCAGCAGCAATTTAAAATTCAACAAGAAAAGTATCCAGAACGATTGTTTGATTTAATGATTCAATTCTTCAGCACATGATAATAACACAAGAGGTTTCCATCACACCCACATGTGCAACATGACAGTTTAGATTTGCACACTGACTCAACTTACCATATAAGGGCACACCTGCGTTCCCGGCCCAAATATCAATTCACACTGTTTATTGACATTGTATATCTGTCCCGGCAGCTGCTGTGAGAGACTGTACAGCCTAGAAACGGGTTCGTCGAGCAAGCACTCACCATATCCTGTGCTATTAAGAAATAAAAATAAAATGACTTAAAGAAAAAAAGGGAAAAACCAGAGACACAAACAGACAGAGAGCACACTCAGTACAGCTGTAGAGTTTTTTTCTGAACATATACAGAGCCCCTACAGTACAAACAGCTTGCACTGTCTCTTGCCAGGTTTCTGTTTATATCTAGTCAGCTAAATGTAGTAAGTGTTGGCGATCGCTGCAGTTCTGAGATGCAGGGAGGATTTTCAATAGTTGGGGGTATGGAAAGGGATTTTTGAAAGTTGCCAGATTCTCTTTCCTACAGGAGTTCCCTTAACCTTAACAGAGAAAACAATACAATATATACCTGAACTGCCCTGTGTCTTTATGGAGATAAACTTCTAAAATCTCTATAATAACTCTGTTAATTACAGTGTGTGTATTAAAGTCATGTTTACTTGACCTTATTTGGGACATTTACTGTGAGTAGTTCAGCGATTTCTCCACAACAGTGGTTTTATCTACATGATCTTATCGCCAAGTGTGTTTGAAACAATGCTGAAGAAAAGAGTATGACATACTCGAGGAACTCTGTGATGTACTTCCTGCTACACTTGGACCACATCCAAGGGTTTGTGTTGTAGTTGAGTGTGGGAGCCATCACGTGTTGCTGAATCTTAACGCCATCCTCCTTACATTTGTCGCTGTCATCGTGAGGCATGTTGAATCTACCAGAGAAAACAAAAAAATATACGTTCAGCTATTATATAACGAATGACATGAACAGTTAAAATTTTGCTTTTTTTTGCATTAATTATGTTGGCTGGGTTTACGTGATGTGAACTGTGACGACCACTGTTGATAAATTGTTGGTCGTGATAAATTAAACAAAAGGCCAGTTGGACAGTGATGAATGCCATTATATTGTTCCTGGCTGGGGTTTTAATTAGTGTTTCCCAAATCAACACAGACAGAGCTCCAACTGAAAAGTTCTGTTTAATATGTTTTATTTTCTTGGTCATATGGTTTATATTTGAAGACTTATTCTATATTTCCAATGTCTGTGTTATGGGCTTTAAAAAACCCACGCAAGACTGCAGAGCGTTTGTATTGTCTGCCTGTGGGACATTTGGAAAGAAATCAGCACAATATTAAATTATATGAATACTGGGCAATAGACATTTCAGAAGCATTTAGATGTGAAGATCCGGGCTCAGTGAGTATAAGCAAAGCACTCAAGCTCCTGCAGGGTGAATAAATACCATTCTGGTTGGCGGTAGTGGGGTACAGCACCACACCGCCCAGTGCCCCCACCTGACAGGTACCATATAACACTGAGCTCTGGGGCTAAGCAGCTGCACTGTAAGTAGCTGTTGTCACCACTTGATGCGGATAAACATGGATTTCAGCAATCCCACTTTTTGTTTAGCGGTTAGAAAGGGAATTTTATAAGGGCTGTTTAAGTCTGTAACAGTCTCCAGTATACAGCAGCCCCCCCCCCCTCCCCCCTCCACACACACACACACACACACACATACCACCTCACCACCCCCACAGTTCTGGCTGACTGAGGACTTTAACCAATGCAGAGTTTGCTGAAGGGCAGTGGTCAGTAAGTTGTGGTTTTACTTAAATTCTCCAGTTTACAAACTCTTTTCTCCCTTATCCTCAAAAAATGAAGGACATGAAATTCTGAATTATGATAAAACATGCACACAGAAGCATTAAAAAATACTGAGGAGAAAGAATATACAGTACGGCTGTGTGTCTTCCAAATATGCAAGATTCCTTCATCTCCATCTGCTGTTAAGGCATGTGTGGATTCCTCGAAAGACCTCGAAGCACTTTCAATATCTCCCTAAGGCTAAAAAGTTCACTTAGCAGTAATGATGACATTTGAGGAAACTGGAATCATTGGAAACATGCTGTGCTTACACATGGCCGAGTTCGTGGGCAATGGTGAAGGCGGTGCTGAGTCCATTGTCCTCACTGATGCTGCAGCTCCTGTATGGATCACACACCGTCCCCAACTCTGCAAGTCCTGGATAACAAGAGCTTTACTTCAGTTTTCCTGATTAACATCATCATCGTTTTTTGTGCTTGATAGTCATCACCACAATCATAAACAACAAGTATATTATCACTTTTGATTAGAAAAGATCCACTTACCTAAGGTGTCACACTTATCCCTTGCTCTGCAGATGTCCTGCCTGTGGTGAAGGCAAAGATAATGGATCAACGTCAGCGGCACCAAACAAAAAAAGAAATCTCCCCCAACTTCAGGGGATCTAACTTATTTAGGCTGAGTTTTAAACAGCACTTCCTATTCATCAGGCAACTGGGTCACATTTGATCCATTTACATTTACAATGTTATTTGGCTCACAAGATATTTAGATCTGAAAACCAGTTCTATTTATACAGAGTATGCATTTTTGGACCTGGTGATGAGGATGGCAGTATCATGATGGGAGTGGTGGTTATCATCCAGGATGTTTTGGCTCTGCTGCCAAATGCAGAAGTTCTTTAAAGTGGTTTGTGCATTGAATGAAATGACTGGACCATCCTGAGGAACATACAGCGAAAAATAACAAAAGGTGTTATTGCATATCACATACATAGTTAATATGTAGGTATAGAGAAAATATATGTAGAATTCTTACCAGTTCGTTGTTTATTATGACTAACTTTACAATCACAATGTTTATTAAGTTGCCAATGCTGGGGTCTTTGTATATGGAAGACACCTAAAAAAAGGGAACAAAACACAACTTCAAACCTCTGAATGAAAACATTTTGAAGAAATTAAAAGGTTTAATATCATGACTAATATATAACAGTATTTTAAATAATGTAACCAAGTTTAAAAGTGATAGTACTTGTAGTCACAAGCAAATTCTGGAGGAATTTCATTGATTTCAGGATCAAGTTAATAATGACGGTCCCAAAACAGAATATAGGTAATCTCAGCTTTCTATTGAGGACGGCCGGCCCCAGCCACCACCAGTAGCTGCTATTTGAAGTGGCCAAAAATGTGCGGCCTATGTGACATACCTGAGCTTATTCTTTTTACATTCATCACAGCTGTCAGACAGGCTCTCCCTCAAGTTGCTCTCTTTTCCCCCTAGCTGTTTAAAAGTGGTGTTTACCCCTGCCCTAGTCTGCCCTTTTCCCTCCTAAGGCCCTCCTCACAAAGCTGCTGAAGTGACTTGCAGAACAAAAAGCAAAGTAGAACATGTACATACATTTTATGCACCACAATGTAGGCAGGAATAAAGGCATTTTTTAGTTTTTAAATTATGATTGAATTTTATTAAGGGAAAAGCAGTCCAAACCTGCCTGACCATATGTGAAGAGTAATTGTCCCCTAAACCTAATAACTGGTTGTGCCACCTTTGGTGGCAACAACTGCAATCAAATGGCAATAAGTCTTTCACATTGCTGTGGAGGAGTACTGGCCCCCTCTTCTTTGCAGAATTGTTTTACTTCAGCCACATTGGAGGGTTTTGAGCATGAATGGCCTGTTTAAGGTCATGCCACAGCATCTAAATCGGATTTAAGTCCAGACTTTAACTCCAAAACCTTTATTCTGTTTTTAGAGCCATTCAGAGGTGGACTTGTTGGTGTGTTTCGTATCATTGTCCTGCTGCATAACGCAACTGCGATTAAGCTTGAATTCATGTTCTATCAATTATAGCAAGTCGTCCAGGTCCTGAAACTGAAAATCAGCCCCACACCCTCAAACCATCACCACCATGTTTGGCTGTTGGTATGATGTTCAAATCTTGTGCTAGATCTACACCAGATGTAATGAGACACACACTTTCCAAAAAGTCAAACTTTTGTCTCATCAGTCCACAGAAAATTGAAGATAATCATGATGTTTTTGCTAAATGTCAGACAGTCTTTGTGTTTTTATTGATCAACAGTGGCTTTCTCCTTGCAGCTCTTTTATGATTAAACAAGGGGAATTACTGGCATAGGGCCAAGCAGGTTTGGACAGCGTTTCTCCCTTAATAAAATTCAATCATGATTTAAAAACTACACTATCTATTTACACTGATTGTTTTTGTGTAAAATTACAATTTGTTTGATGATCTGAATCATTTAAGTGAGACAATTATGCAAAAAAACAAACAAAACCAAAATACTCACACAGCACTTTATATACATATTTCCATTTTCAGGTCAACCACCTCCACAAGCCAAACATTTTCTACTAGCCGCCATAAAGACATAAAAATTTTTGCTTACTATGGACATTAATGTGAGCATGTAGTGCTGTACGTTGCTGCCGTGATGCTCCACCATTTTGCTATCGGCCACAAGCATGACTTCAACAAAACGAGGGTAGGAGAGGAAGCGCTTTGATCTCCTGTGAGGTCCTGAGTCACCACTGCTATCATTTGATGGTCTACTGCTAGCACTGCTGCTCTCTGACTTCAGCAAAGCATTGCTGGCCAGGCCGGCACTCAATGACTCCACATCACTGAATATACTAGCGCTGACCACAGAGGCTGCTTTGGACACAGTGGACACTCCAGCTGCTGGCCTTCTCTTCAGCTTGTGCCTTTTATGTCTGTGTTTGTGTCCTAAAAAGAAAAGGCAGAAAGAGCATGTGTAAATATACGAAGATGCAGGGTTGACTGGAAAATACATTGACTCAGAAAATCAATGTTTAAAATTAGCATGTGTTTACATTTGAACTGTAGTTGAAGTTTAGGTTTTTGAAAGATGAAGATGCATGAGGTCTGTTGGCTATCTGTGAATGGGAACTGTTATGTTCAAATATGTTATTCTGCCCTTTTCTCTCTTTTGTTTATTGTTGCACAAGGATAGGGTGCCTTTTTTCTGTCTCCCTCCCTTTCCAGAAGAGGAGAGAAAGGAGGGCAAAGAGTTCAGGCTAGGTAAACCTGGCACTGGGCCATAAAAAAGCACAAACTGCAATGCACACACTAAAAAAGGCAGTCCAAAACGACAGGCAACCACATTTGAGGAAAATTAAGTCTGATTTTAATCATGACATGGTAACAAAACTGCTGAATGCCAGTTCATTGTTGTTTTCTCAGCACAGTCCTTTGTCTTTTTCTGGACCACCAGTAATGCATCACCACCTGTGTAACAACAAGCTGGACTACAGCATCTTAGTGAATCCACATTCAGTACAAATGATTTATGACTTATGAAACAATTTGCTCTACTTCAAAACATACACAGCAACAGTCAAAACTTTGTGCAACAATGAGTCATTCTACACCGAAAATGGCTCTTAGTCAATTTATGTTCCTTCAGGTTATGATATCAGACGCGCTGTGTTACAGAACGGGCCAAATAAACACACACACAAACACACAAAGTAAAACATACGTGAGAACACACACAAAGATTTACAAACACTGTGAAATCAAACATCTGCAGAGTCATTTTCAGCAGACCAAGAGAATATATTTCAACATTTATCTTTTTTATTTTGATTATTAGACAGTTTCACGATGGCATCACGTTGCTATTAAATAACTTACTCTGCATGTTCGCAGCAGTGGGTCTACCCAACTTTCTTATCAAAGAGGCAGAGGAAGTACAAGAGTCAACAGGAAGTTCAGCCAGTAAACTGAGATTGGATGATACAAATGATTTTCCTGTGTGAGTTGGAAAGCTTCCTCACTGTGCTGCAACTGTGGGCACCGGGCCGGCCGGCTATGACGTCATATGATAGGCGAGATAGTTTCACACCTTTCTTTCATTTTATGGTCATTACACTTACTTTGAGAAAGCATATAGCAAATTATAAAATGTGGTTGTATTACCATATCTTAAAAATAGCACAGGACAAAAAATAGTTGCAAAAAGGCATTGCTTGAGAATATTATACTTTGTAATTTGATTTTTTTCTTCTGAGACTTCCATTGTCTTCATTTTTATTAGCTTTACTGCAGGGAATGTGGCTCTGCAAAATAGTTTTCTTATTTTTCATCTTTGTCTTCCAAAATCTACCTCAGTATTTAGACACAGACAATGGTTTTGGTTGCTTTAACCCAATAAACCACATTCTATAGTACCACACAGTACTGTTTCATTATCATGATTTAACTGCAGTCATAACTCAATAAGCTCTGTTGCTAGTAGATAATCCATTACAACATATGTAGGAACCAATGTGTATGAGGTCGCATAATGCATTCTCACACACACACACACACACATACATAAAGAAAGATGATTCTCTACTCACAATCCACATGTGTGCCATGTAAACATTGCAGCACTGGCATGCACTTGAACTAAACACCAGTTGGTATAAACACAAAGTATAAAGTATGGCCCCTAGGAGGTCCATGCTCAGATTAACTATAAAGAGGACACTGTATGAGGACTGAGTGGAGCAGATATTTGCAAGCGCATGTGTAGCATAGTGTGGTGCAGTGTAGTATAATATATAGTGTTTGCGTGTTATCTGTGTAAATTGTGTGGATGCCTTCCCATCATGTAATACAATGCACCATACCTGAAGTATCACAAGCTGAGTTCTCCTCAGATGACAGTTTGGCGGGTGCCCTCTTCCTGTACACAATATGAGGTTTTGTGTGTTCCTCTTCATAGTCTTCTCCTTGATAGCTGTGTAGGGGCTCCACAAAATACTCCCCTTCTGGAGACCTGAATGTGCCAAGCTGGGTAGCAGAAAAAATATGTAACAGTTAGTCCCATCCATCCTTCGATTTTCTGTAAATAATTATTTCTTTCTAGGAATTAACTTGAGTTAACTTGGAGAGAACTGCAGTGAGTATGCGGTGAACAAGATTGTTTTGCTAGTAAATGAGCTGCCATGTCACTCTAATGCATGTGTTTTCTTTTCACAATATTTATAACAAGAAACAGTGGAATGTTGATCATTTACTACCAGAGATAATAAGCAATGCTGACACCAGAGAGCTTTAAATAAGGTCAAATAAGTGACTTTACATGCAAGAATTGTAACAAAAGGAGTAACAGTGATAAATATCAGGAGAAAAGTGAGACCGTATGTTCTCAGCAAGACTGCTAAAAGCACTGTTACATGTATTTTACATTGCATGTTTAGTGTAGCTGACTTGGAGGTCTATGATGTTTATTTCAGATAAGGTACATGCCCAGCCAAGCACATCTGACTTGCTGCTCATTAGCTGTGAAGAATCATCATAGCAGCCCTGGATGGCTGATAAAAGTGTGGCATTATTATGTTTGGTGCACATCATGTTTAGAATAACAAAAGTATGACAAAAAGGATCATCAGAAAAACACAAATCTTGCTCTATGTGCCCTAAGTTCTATAAGCTCTAACATGATGCTCGCTGCTTACATGACCTTAAGCAAGCCACTGTTCCTATTACTGGACAAGAACCTGCACTTTGACTGACACTGGGGAGTTGACAAGGCAACAGGGAAACCCCCTACATGCCACATGATTTTACAATGTACAGAAATAAAAAGGAATTATGGCCACCAGTATAATCACCCATTTTATAATAAATTTAACAGGAGAGGTCTTGAATAAATAAGCTTGTCAGCTCAACTCCCTAACGCTCTCTGTATTCAAAGCATATCATATTTGATTTGTCATTTGGGAAGAAACTGACCTCTCAGACTGCACTTTTGCTCTGCTCTAAAACTCATGCTTCAGCAAGCCTGGGAGTGGGACAGATTCAGAATGACGTAAGCACCCCCCCCCCCTTCCTCGCTGTACTAGCGTGCGTAAAGACGTCAGACTATATATAAGTAAAATGTAGTGAGCTGATTAAACTTGAGCACAGGCAATGGACTTTGGATCCCAGTAGGTCAGCACAGTTATTTGGTTTGTGGGGAATTATTTAGTCTCTGCAAGTGCCTCAGAACATGATCCTCTCTATAAAGTCAAACTTAATAAAGTCATGTCAGTCTGGCTAAATTGTTTTCAAACACACGCCTTTTTCACTCACTACTCACTGCTTTCTTAACACAAACGTTCTTAAATACTCGATAATGTGCGACCACAGTGATGCGATCCATTGCACAAAACAAACAAACAAAAACACAGGGTGAGCGCAATGTTTGCGCGAAAGTTCAAAAGTGAATATTTTAACAGTGGGCAATCGTGGGCAGCTTTTCAAGCCTCCTATATGCAACAATGCCCTCTAATTATCCATGGTGGAAAAGTAAAACACACGGTCATAAAGTCATCACATGCACGGGACCTCTGACCGTGCGTGAAAACTCACCAATCCGGAGCATAAACTGATCACCGCGGTGTGCTCTGCGTGTGCATTTACATGTCCTTTATAGAAGCAGTGCCTTAACTCCGTGTCCTCCTCCTCCACCTCCCCATCTGCTCCAAAATCCGTTATGTTATCTGCTCGGGCTACTCCAAGTATTGTCACAGTGTAGAGAGGTGCGATAAATCCAGACTCCAGCGTTAGGTTGAGGTGATAGTTTTGTCCGAACGCAGATATCCTATAGTGGATATTTGGCCAGGCCCAGTGATCCGTAGTATTAACGCTGCTCTCGTCCAAACTTCGCCTTTTCCTCTTGAAGTGCACACTGGTTGGAAACCTGTCACCGGCTTCATTCACACGCACCGGTGTAACTATTTCATAAGCGCCGATTTCCTCTTTTACTGTGGAATAAAGGCACAAGAATGATTATACAGTTAAGCATTGAGTAGCAGGCCAGCAGCATTAGTACAAAACAAAGAAAGCAGACGTGTTAAGTGGTAGATGTCTTCTTTTTTTGAAAAGCACTTGCTTTACAGCACTGCAGCGACATGACAGTGAAGAGTATCTGGAAAGCCCTGCAAGTCATGTGCCTGTCTCAATTCAAAACTCATTCATTCGCTGCCCTCAGAAAATAGCTCCGTGAGGGGGGAAAAAAGAGAGGGGTTGTCAGAGTGGCATACTTTACCTGTGGTTGAATTCAAACGCAACCTCCCTGTAGATGCGGCTACATTCAAGATATCAGGGAAAAGTAGGAACCCCAAACCCCAGAAGAGCACATGCATGATTGTCCACGTTCGGAGGAGTGCTGTAGCCTCAGCCTGTATTCCTGTAGTAACACTGTTTTCCTCCGGTCACTCCGGGTATTCCGCCGCTGCCACATTCAATTTTATTATCCTCGACTCTTGAGTAGATGGTCTCTGGCCGGTGAAGTACACTGCTGGGACGTGACGGCTTCGCGGATTCCCTGGCGGACATGCATACTGCAGAGAAGTGGGCTGCTCAGTCAACTGCAATGGGTTCCGCTGCAAACTTGTGCACCAGTGGGGCGGGATCAGCCAGGCAAGGTAGGTGTAGGGTGGTCAAATACGTCCACTTTGGATGATATGTGACTTGGTCATTATTCATAATAAACGGGATGTTGCACAAGTTGACATCAGCCTATGAATGATTCATACTCGGAACCTCCAGTGACCAAATAACTAATTAGTGTATGGCTATATGGGGTGTTTCAATTCACTAGCATTATTTTACTAACATTTGGTTAATCAAGTGTTAGACGGTGATCAGTTGTACACAGCAGATCAGGGTGCGGGTCACATAGGAAATGCCTGCCTCAGGGGCACAAGTGAGCTAATCCACACATGGCTATGTAGTGACAAGTTCATCACACAGTGACAGAATGCACACTAGCAAGTATTCTAGCTATATGTATTGATTTGAGGTCTTAAGTAGGTGCTGAAAAAGTTATTGTGTGCAGACAGTGGTAGTGGTTTTATAAGCTGTCTCCTCATCAGAGCAACGGCACCAGACCTTTGTAGATGCTTTTGTTATGTGGAGGATCAAAGAGTGGGCTATCCAGTCTGACTCCTACCTCATTCATAGACCTCAGCCCCTACACTACACACAGCTACAGACAGAATACAGAACATGTTCCACTAATGTTTTCTATCCAGCAGAGCCAGAGAGATAACACTATAAGCCACACTGACAAAACCATATTCTCATCACAGATTCTTACCTGTGTTACTGTTCTCTGATACATATCACAAAACTGCATCATACACATGCCAGGTTTTGAGCCAAGAAAAAGTTTGGCCACCAGAGACCACTGACAATTGTACCAAGGTAAAATGGACACATGACTTTACAAATGCAGTTATGTGCACGAATATTAAAGCTTTTTCACATCAGACATTCAGAGTTGTCACAGCAGTTAATATAATTGTTGACAATAGTACCGTTAACAAGTAAACCAGGCACAATACCAGAACTCTGCAGCTGACCTCTCTACATGATAGGTCAGTTGCAGATTAACACGAGGAACCACGTTAGACCGTACACACACATACACACCGCACTTTAGGTGCACATAAACTATGTTGAGACTGCAACACACATTTCAACGTTGCATCTTGTTATTTTTATATCATTGCTGTATGTCTGTAGCTGTTGTTATACTGTCTGCATCTTGTTTACTGTACAGTAAACATGTTCTGTACTGTCCTCGTGATTTACCAATGACTGGAAGCTATTTCTTTCTATTTGCACACTTGGCTTTAAAGCATTTTTTCATTTTGAGACTTATTAGAGACGTTTCAACAAAAATAACAGATCTGATAATATTAACTTCAAGTTAGGAGCTTCACCTACCAGTACCTACCAGTTTCCATCCTTAAGTCAAAAAGCATTTGCTCACCTCTGAGAGACTTGTCTAAATATGTTTTGGCTTGAAACTAACTTACATGAGCTAGCATTACACAGACTGGGAGAACTTTTCACTCGTAATAGTAGTTATAAATGTCCTCCATGGTAGCTAAACATGCAACAGAAACCAACATAAAACTCCTGTAGGTTGAACTGGTTTTACTTACTTACAGTCTAAAATCACTGGAGACCAAAAGGTAGAATTAGCTTTAGCAGCATTAGCTTTAGCATAAGTTACAGTCAACTTAAGTTAGACCAGAGGGAAATACTATTCACTGTATCACACTGTTAACACTTTTCAGTTACTTATTAGAAGACAGAACAGTTATTCAGCAAACGACTGTCGTGTAATTAAAACACCTCTTGACTCTGAAAGTGACCTACCAATGTTAAATTTAAAGACGTCGCTCCATTTTTTTCTCACTGACTGACATGAAGACCAAATTAGTGCTGCCTCTAGTGGCCGAGAGCTAAATTACAAAAATCTATACATCGCTATTACATAAACTACCACTGTTTCAGTCCTCTAGGTTTACTTTTCTACAAAGAACTAACATTTAAAAATCTTCGATGCTCAAGACACGTCGTGGTTTAATGATGAGTGGATAACTAATTTTGGATGATGGATGTGTCTGCACAGACACATTTATTGTGACACTGCTGTTTTTTTCAACAGTGTTTAAACAGTGCATTCTGACACAGCCAGTGATAAGTGAGCCTGAAAATATGAATAAATTGATATAATGTTGACACACAATAGCACATGATAGCTCACCATGGAGAACACACACTGTAGTATCTAAAAGATAAGATTGGTCCTGTTCTCAAACACACAGTCTGAGAAATGAAGAAAACATTGCAATAGAAGTAGTCTTGTTCCTAATGATAGCACAGAACCAAAACGTTTTACTGATGACTCAGAGGTAGTAACAGTCACATTCATAAAAAAAAACGGATGACAAAAATAAACCCCAGAAAACACATTGCACTTTAAAGGTATTACTTGTAAATATGTTAAGAACTGGTATTAATTATTTGTTACAATATGAAAAAATGTTGTCTTAAAAGTTGTGTCAGTGATCCTTGAAATTTGGGGGTGATCATTTATTTCAACCTCAAAATTTACATCACAGAAACTAAAGGACTGGACATTTTTGCAGTACATTAATTCACCAGCATTGCTGCCTTGAATCATATTTAGTTGGCTTCCTTGTTGTCACCCCATTTAGAGCCACATCACTGCAGGCATCTTTGGATGTTTCCTGCCCCACAAGACCGTATGTGGTGATAAATGCTAACAGCTGGTACATAAATTTACAGCTCATTTCTTGTGCACAGTCAACATGCACAGCCATTAAAGAGGCTAACTTCAATTTGCAGGTGCATACTTAAAACAAAAGCTCTACATGAAATACCCACAAAATCTGAAAATATAAAAAGAAAGGATATTTTGTGACCGCAGGGTCCTTACTGTGCAAAAAAAAGGCAAAAAAACTCTGTCGCCTCTGTCATTATGGTAATTACATTTGCGGGCCGGTGGTATTTCAAAGAGTCATAATCATTTTTTAGAGGAAACATCATTTCAATAAATTTCACACCAACTCTTATAATTATGACTTTTTCTGTATGTAAAACCAACATCATCCACTGAACATCCATGGGCCACCCTGCACTTTGCAGCAGTTAGCACTTATTTTCCAGTATGATGGAACTAATTAGGTATGATGATGATGATTAGAGGTTACTGAAATGTTAGCATTTGAGATCACTGGTTATAATGAATTACATACAATTAAGGTACTCAGGATAGCCTACGTAATCAGTTAGAAGAACTCCCCAAACTGCTAACCTTTGCATGAAAGCTGGATTTTTGTTATGTTCCTCTTGTTATTTGGAAATTGCTCTTCTGGGTACAACCCAAAACATCAACATGGTTAGCTGTTAAAAACCCCTTTCAATACAACCTTTCATTCACAATCAGTCCCTTTTCCCAGAACTCTCTATAAACAGTTTGACAGCATAAAGGTCACAGGTAAGTAAAAACAGTTGTGAGACATTGGCCCTATAGGCTGTGTTTTGATAAAGTGACCACAAGTTAACTGTTCACTCTTTAATGTGTTGCTGTATAGTTGTTACACACATCTTTCATTTTAAACTAAGAAGAACTATTTTAGATTTCTTAAAGAATTGTCATTTGACTCTGTGAAGTCGCAAGAGTTTAAAAATATTATCGTCCACCTTAGACTACAGAGTGTAGTGTCCATGTTCGGTGAACTGACCTTTCTCCATGTTTCTCAATGAAGCAGTAATTACAGCTGTGGGTGTGTGTTTATGTGTGTGTTCTCAATGGATGGGCATTGAGGTCATCAGAGTCACCCTTCCTGAGTTGTGTGCAGGCAGCGTCATTCAGAGCAGCTATCAGCAGTGTAAACTTCACTTCCCCTCCAGATCAGATAATAGGCTGATAGGCAGCGGACAGCTTGAATGAAGTAGCTAAGTCTGGCATAGGATTTCAAAGTGAGTCTAGCCTACACTTTGATTGTGGAACTTTCAAAATCTTGTTTTATTCTGTCTTTACGTCTGTTCCCAACCCACCAGACTTTCCGGGGCCAGTGAACTTGTCTTCATTGTAAGGCAATATTCACATGAAAAGAGTAGGAAAGCAAGTAAAGGGCGAATCTGTAGAGCCGTGCCGCTCCACCTGCCCCCCCAACCTTTATGTCTTTAAGATCTTTTTTCTCATTTATACCTAAAAAATGTCTAGCAGAGATGATGATATAATAAATAGTTCTGAAGTGTATTTGTGGATATTTTGTTGACTCCATTTGCCTATAGAGAATTTTCACATACTTTACTGAGGAGGTCCAGCATTGACACCCTGCCTAGACCTCTTGCCACTCCTTTGCTCCCCCCATGTAAAATCTTCTAGATCCGCCACTGAAGCGAAGTATTTCATAATGTACAGACCATTCAGCTCAGTTAGTCAGGGCATGAATCTGTTCACCAAATTATATGACATTCAAACCAAAAACTGTTAAGACATTTCACACAGAGGTAATGTCCTCCTCATGGTGAAGCTAAACTTAAAGACAGCGGATTACCAAAGCTTAATGGAGAATCCATATAGTAGTTGTTATATCTGACTGAATGAAAGCGGTCCAACAGAAAATTACCACACATAAAGCCAATGCTGCTACGATAGACAAAAACTTGACATATCATGTAGACTGTAACTCTGTGAAGTTGCTTAGCCATAAATTCTATTTTTAGTTTTTTACAGATTTTTCATGCACGAGGCATTTTGTCTTGATAAATCTTATACAGCTGTTGTGATTTCATGAGTACTGTCAACGTTTTCTAAAATGGAAAAAGAAAACATTGCCTGACAATTACCTGCGGACATTTGTTCCCTGCTCACAGCCGAAGTGAAAGGGCTGAGGTGTCTGCATTTTAGTATTTGCAGAACACATGGATGTGTGTGTCTGTGCATAATGCATGTCATTGTTACATGAATCTCCTGCAGCAAATGAAAAAAAGGATGATTTCCGTGGTGACACGCTTGTTATGTCTCTCAGCATGGGACCACTACAGCAACTGGGTAAACATCCAGAGACACAGAGATGTTTGCAGGCATCCACACCCAACAAAACGTGTGGACCAACATGTTACGGACGTCAAGCTATGACACATGCACTCACTCTTTTAATTGGTGAGTTTTCACAGGCTTTAAGTGTTGGGGGAGCGAATCTGTAAATGGCTTTTTAGGATGGTACTGGGTAAGTTTATGTTGGGCGAAAGCTGTGTGAAAACAACGCTCAACATCTGAAGTGCAATTAGGGCTTTGGAGGAGCTTTCACAGACCGCAAGATAGGGTTTGGACTCTACCCAACTAGTACAGCAGCTGTCAAAAGGTCCCTACAAAATCTGAATGCTTCCCAGATTCTCTAGCTCTCTGTGGAATGGAAACAATAGACTCCATGCCAGAGACTAAATGAATAAGACCCTAGAATGAAGAGAGGAGGAGAAAGAAGTCATCAGAGGTGTAGTATCCAGAGAAGCCTGGAAAGCAGTGTGACATTATGTATGCACACACCAAGGCGATCTGAACCGCCTGGCTCTTTGAATTCCAAAAAGCTCTCAGTGCTTCCACAAACTTTGTTTACAGAAGAGTAAGATAAGTGAGTCACTCTCCCTCCACTGAAATCTTTTAAAAAAAGCATGTACTCTCTCATATCATGGTCATTATTTGTAATAATCATTGGTGCGGGACAACGGTTGCAGTTGGTGGGGCTAGAGTGTGGAGGGCACTGTTGTGAGCTGTGGTGAAAGAGCGTGCAGCTCACCCCTCGCAGACTGACTCACAGAGATAACGACGCTTTGTAGTAGTGAGTTTGTTTCTCACAGTCCCAGTGTCATCAGCTTGCAGTCCAACATGTTCCCCTGTCAGCTCACATGGTGTCCCGTGTCTCAGCACGATGATCTAACCACCAGCCTCTCAGCTGCAACGAGACAGTGAAGAAAAATGAAACCTATCGTGACACCCTGATTTTTTGTAAGCAGTCAGCACAGCTGTAATGACAAGCTGTGGGTAGAACAAAATGGGATATCGAGGAAGATTAGCAGTTCACACATTCACACATTTATTTAAAAGTTCTCATTGAATACAGCAGGTGTGATTCTTGGGTTCCTTCACTCCAGCTGTTGTGTCTAATAAGGGTAAGGCATACAAAAGCCAACAAGGCACATGCAATTCCCATACATGTGAAAGCGACACAGGCTCCCAGTGATGAACCATGACTGGTTGTTGTGTTTTTGTTTGCTGCTTTCTGACAACAGACTCTGTGACACTAAACTTGAAGCTAGTTCAGTGTTCTGGGTCAAGGAATCTATTTTGTGGCTGGCCTGGGTCATGCTGGCACGGCCGCTGTGCAAATGGGTCGTTTCGACCATGAGGAGCCAGCGAACTCACTAAAGCTGACAGGCGCACAGCAGTGTGCACCAGGACCCCAGCTGGGAATGGGGGGGGGGATCTTTACTACAGGAAAGATTTATATCACACATAACACACAAATGGTTTAAATTAAAAAAAGGGATTTCCTATGTACTGTACTTCAATAATATCTGACTGTATCTTTAACAGAAATCGAAGCCAACCCATTCCCAAAAGCATAATACCGCAGGGTAAATGGCAAGTGATGACTGTGACTGACTTTAATGATAATACTGCATGTGCAGTGAAAACACAAACTATGTAGACACACAAGTCTGATGGTTGCATTAGAGAATACAGAGGTGAAATGTAATAGATGTAAATTCAAACTAAAACTCCTCTTACGTACAATAGAAGACAATTTTAGAGAAGATGGTGAAGTTCATGTGCTGCTTCTGGCCAAAAAAAGGGGAACAGATGAGCTGTTATCCATAACATTAAGAACCACACAAAACTTGCTCTAAAGCTCTAAACAATATAACATGGTGTGTGCTTTAACATAATTATGATCCCCAGAAAAATGGTTAACAGAATGAACAAAGGCATTGGGCATATGCATTAGTCTTTCAAATGCTAAATGTTGTTGACACAAAAAGAGAAATAAGAAGTGAGCAATTAGCTTTTTTTACCCTCATCTTGTACACAGTGTAACTTTTCTCAGCCAGGATATCCTGCTTGAATAGAAAAGTGTTATTTTTTCAATTGAAACAAAGCCTCAGCAACTCATGTTGAAATGTAAAATTAGTTTTACTATACATACAACGCTTTTTCCAAAAACAATGGGACGTGCATTGTAAAATTTAAGTAAAACATAATGCAATGACCTGCAAACCATTTAAAATTTATATTTGATTGAAAATAGTACAAAGACAATATATCAATACTGAAAAAATTTATTATTTTTTTAAATAAAAAAAGTAATTATCAAATAAACTCTCAAAGTAAACAATTTAGTTGGTTAAATTAAAAATGTAAAAGTTGTTTCATCATCTACGACACATAACATCATTAAAAGATTCAGAAAATCTAGGGAAAACACTGTCCCACTATTTATTTAACAAAAATGAAGCTAAAAAGAAAAAAACATTTGGGGCATTATTGAGTTCCACCTTACTATTTTACAGCCAGGTGCTGCTAATCATCAACCTGTGATGAATTGATCAGCAGCAGGTGTGAACACCTCTATAAAAACTGATGTTTTGTGAGTTTGATGATCTGGATCATTCAAGACAATGGAGACATCCAGTCTTCCCAGGAGTGGAGGTCTCAGCATGTTCAGCCCGAGGTTAGACTGTGCAATGCTTAGAGAGAGAAAAAACAACTACATTTGAGACTCTACAGGCCTTACTGAGCATGTTAAATGTTTAAGTCCGTGACAGCACAATGAGAAGATTCAACAAATATGCTTTGCTTGGTTTGGGGAGGATGATTTTTACTTGTTTTGCATCCACAGGACCAGGGCACCTTGTAGTCATTTAGTTGACCATGAACTTCTCTCTAGAGTAGTAGGCAAATGTGAGGCCATCTGTCCAACAGCTAAAGCTTGGTGGAAAATGAGTCACACAACAGGATAATGATCTGAAGCACACTAGTAAATCTACAGAATCAGAATGGCTGAAAAACAAAACAGTCAGGATTTTGGAATAGACTACTCAAAGTCCTCAACCCAAATGAAATGCTGGGGTGGGACCTTAGGAGAGCTGTGCAAGAGTGAATGTCCAAAAACCTCAATGAACTAAAGCAATGTTGTAAATAAGAACGGGACAAAATTCCTTAACAACCATGTGAGAGACTGATAAAGTCATATAGCAAGCATACATTCAATTTATTAGCTACTGAATCTTGTGGGGAACTTTGCCCACCTTCTTTTCATTTTTGCACAATTGTTAAATAAATAATGGAATGGTGAAAAACGTTATATGCTGTTGTTTGTTTGAGGTTGTTTTTGCCTTATCTTAAGACCCACTAGGTTAAGATGATTTTTAATATGTTTTTACTCAAAATGAAAACACAGTATTGAAAGAAAGGGTACTCACTTTGGAACATGCTGTAGAAGAAGAAGAACTTGAGCAATCGTTCACTCTTCTCTGTGTCCCGTTCGTTCTGTTCTGATAAAGACTTGTGCTGCAAATACTGTTGTGATAACAGAAATACATCACACACTTATTATTGTTCAGGGGCCTTTGGTCATTCAAACCCTATTGTGCCTCTTCTTGTGTATACATTTCTGTTTAGGAATGGATTTCTTCAGTGGTACAGGAAATATCCCATGTCAAATGTCTAGGATTCTTTTAGATTACATCCCAGGAAATAGTCATTCCTCAGTCATATGTAACAGTAAGGTTAAGGAAATTGGGACCATAGACCCTTACAACAGACCTGATGTAAGGGTCTATGGAAGATGTTTAAAATGTTAGTGATATATTTAAAATAATTCAACAACATTTAAAGTCAGGACCACTAGTTCTGTGACACCTTTGGGTTTTATCTAAATAGAGATGGTATAAAATGTTTAGTACATGAAATGGTTCGACAACAGAAACATAACAAACTTTTGCAAAAAAAAAATTGATATGACCTCTCCATACAGTTTAAGACTAATGTCCGGGCACTGGCAATAATAGCTTTGAACTTTCATTGTTTCGTGCCTCTTATTCTTAGACAAGACTTCAGATATATACAGGAAGACAGATCAGCTTTGTGCACACTTGCTCTACTCTTCTCGTTCTGTCATGTTTTTCACATTTTCTCCCACTTGGGTCACCCTGATGTTCAATTTCGCTCCAGTTTAAGCGTTGGCGTCCCAAAGCTGAGGTCATATCATATTAATTTGGAGTTTGTTCTTGCCTTATTTAAACCACCTGTGGGATTTTCACACCACTGGTAGGATGGTACATCATTTAAACTAATCTGCAGTATTGTTATAAAATACCTCTTCAGACGTCAGTAGTCTACCAGACTGTAAATCAGACAATCTGAAACTCCTATACAGAATCTTCACACATGATATATCAAACAATAGTGGACCTCTGCCTCTGAGTGAGTGATGGATGTCAGATTTTAGAAGCTTCTAACACAAAAACAAGAACATAGCACCTGGTGTTTTGGAGGCATGGAGGAGTTGAAGTTTCATACTCAGCAAGCCAAAATGATGGAAAAACTCATCACATCTCTCTCCTGTGGCACCTCCTTCTTAATCACACCTTTTAAAGTCGATGCTGGAAACTAGCTGTACAAGAATGTTTTAATATGACAGGAATGCCAACTCTGACACAAAAACAATGCTAAAAGTTAAAAACAGCATGTGATTCTACTGTGTTAAAAGAGGCAGAACGCTGCATTGTTGCCTGTGTAGGAGGAGCGGGGCTCTGTTTTTGACATTAGTCCATAAAAGAGAAAACATTTAACAGATTAAAATGTCTATGGTATGGTAATCAAAGTTTTGACCCCTCTAAAGCGGAATATTATAATGAACTAATAGTAGTCGCATGTGGGCTGATTTTTAATCAGTGTGGAATGGAAAGTCAATTCTCTGCACAGCTGGGCTTTCACAATGTCTCAGTCAGAGAAAGAAACAACTGGACTAGATTTGTGTCAAAACATGTGCAGTGAACTTGAGCCCACAAGTTCAGCAAAATTCTGTACAAGAATAGTAGTAGTAGTACAAAGTTGCTGACAAAAGCTGATTCACAGACAATGTGAAACCCTTTGAGGACAGAAGCATTTTGGACCATAACACAAAAGTCAGTTCATAAAATGATTTTGTGTGTTAACCTCCAATCGTCTCAGACAGCGAGGGTGTCAGGCAGGCATGATTGCTAAGCCCCGCCTCCATTTACTGCCATTACAACTATTACACTTTCCATTCAAATTTGTCATTTTTCTAATAATGATTACTACATTACATCACAACATTACCACCAAAACTTTTGAATTAAGTTGAGGCTGTCAGTTTGTCAGTCAGCTGAAAAGACAAATGTCGTAGAGATAAATTTCCTCGCTAGCCTATTAATATCAACACCATAAGTTAAGGCCCCTTACTCCAGTTTACCTTTTAAAAACCCAGTCTCCTAATAATTTAATTTCTATACAAATAAACTGCATTCACAAATATGTTTTTCTGCTGAACGTACTTGCAGCTATGTTTTCTGTTAATATAGTGATCTTATGTCCACAAATAAAAAAATGATAAGTCACATATACACTGATACTTAATATCAGTATTAAATATTTCATTGAATAATCAGTGAAATGTACACAGGCAACATACTTTTGTCCACCAAAATATCCAGTCTACATTATCCTGTTTTCTCTTCTCTTGTGGAGTACTGCAAAGCTCAATGTTAGGATTTGTATTATTTTCCTTAATGTATGCTTTTTGCAGTCTAGTTCCACTTTTGCCTGCTCCAACCTGATGACTAATGGTGCTCAAACTTACTTTACTTACTAAACTGACTTGACTGAACTCTAATAACCAAGCAAGGACATTGGAAGTGGCAGAAAAGCTAATGAATGTGTGCTGTGGGCATCATAACTCAGAAGCCAGTAAACTATGTTTGGCTTTTGTGTTCTGCAAGTGATTTGGTGCCATCTCTGAGTCTGTTTCCTTGTTCATATAATTCATTCATGATTCATACTGTGGACACAAACTGAGCTCATTTATAGCAATTAGCATTTAAAATACATTTGACAGATGGATCACTAATGCCATTGTTCAGTCAAACAAATATTTACATATCATTTTCTCTAATGACTATTCTTTTTAGTAGAAGATGATGATGATGTAATTAGTGTTCACCTCTCCTTTACGTGTTGGTTTCTGTTCTGGTCTATCCTCTGCATTGCTTGCAGTCTGTTGGACATCCTGCTGACACTATTTTAGCCCCTTTCACAAGGGTGTGCTGACCGCAGCCTGTCTTTGTAGTTTGTATACTAAATGCACAGCCGAGAGGGATCCCTTTTGGGCCTGTGGTTTCCTGAAACAAGACATCTGCAACTGCTCCACTCTCTACATGGCCTGAGGAAAGAGGACGGCACAAATATAGTAGATTCATATACCGTGTGGACCTCAGCTAAGACAACATTCATTTCGTTGTCCTGCTGTGGACAGAATTGCTTCAACCCATAAAACTTTTTTATGGCTTTGCCTCATGTTAATTAGTATTTCTTTTTGATGTTTGACAAAGTTCTCTCTCTCAAAAATCGGGGTCTATTTTCTTCCCAAATTTAAGGTATATGGATGTTCAAGGTCAAGTTCAGGTTTCAGTTGAGTGACTTCTCACTGATGACTCATTTGGATGCTGGTCTTATACAATGAGTCTTTAGGTCTGATTATCAAATGTTTCAGTAGCTTGCTTGCAGAAAACTGATGAGCCGGGGGACAACAGCCAGTGTCTTTTGTTTGTCTAATCGTTTCTCCAGATCCTGAGCTTGCTCTAGGAAGCTTCACTTTGTGATGAAAAGGGAACAGGAAATCATGGAAGTGGAAGGAAGTGAGATGTAGCAAGAACGGAAATACTTTTTGGCTTTACATTGATCTTCAGTGATTTCAATTGTAATAGAAATTTATATAAAAAAAAACAACCTTTCAGGCTACAACAGCTCATGAAAATCTTTCATTTACTTACACTTGAACTGTTGGAGAGTCCATAATATTTGCCACTACCTCTGTAAACCAAGGCTTCAGGCAAAGTAACATATTTACCAGGACCCTTTTTACAGTTTACAGTGCTTTACATCAAACATTTTAATGTGTTACCATAAACTTAATAAATAAAATAAATCATGAAAAAAAAGGAGAATGTAAAAGTACTGCATGCTAAAAGAATAAATAAAATCCAAGTCCAACTGTGAATGCTGCTTTCTAATAAACCCATAAACCAATTAGTCTGATGAGCTTCAAATGATACAACAATGTCTGCAGACCACTCTTTATACATCTTGACCATCAGAATTGTTTCAATTGCTACTAGAATCCAACTCTCAATTTTAAAACATAAAAAAAAACAGTATAGAAACTGGAACCATGAGCCAAAAATAAAAAAACATAAAATCTAATTTCTTGTTCCGCAGTTGGCTTTATAAAAAAAAAACTATTAAAAAATATATAAAAAAGCACTATATTTTATTATTTTCAATTTTTTTGCCAAGTCAGAGGTGTGTGAAAGAGGCTTATGCTGCAAACACGGCTGTTCAGTCTCTTAATGTACTGCGAAGTTTGGTCTGTCACCATCCTGAACTTCAGATGCAATAACTGAAATTAAAAGCCACATAACTAACAATGAAGCTGTGGTTACGTTAGCTTAAATTCAGTGTGCACCCCACAGAGCCAAAGTAAAGACTTGGTCTTAAAATGAATAACAGATGAACCTAATTACATCATTTCCATCTCATTAGTTTAAAGCTTTTAACCTGATGATTCCTTCGGTTTTGGTTTTTATCTGATAAGGGAGCCATGCCCTGCAGGGTAAAGGGCAGTTATGAGTCTACATCCTCCCCTAAGATTACCCAACTTGCCATGATTCCCTCAGACACATTGATATCCAAAAAGACTCAGTTAAAACAGTTGTAACATATTATTTGTTATGTTTTGTTGATGTCTTTTTATTTATTCAGAAACACTGCTTGAGTTCTGTGGCGGAAGAACGGAGCAACACTTGTGAATCGTGACACTAGAGTTGCCACAGCTAATGATCTAATTACAGTTTTGCTCATTTAAAGGCTCTTTCACAGATTTGTTTTCCCACACTTCTAATGAAACAGCTCTGGGAAAGTGCATATTGCAAGGATTAAACAAAACCAGTGATGGTTTGTATGTTTAAATTCTTTTAAACATAAAGTCTTATAGGAACAATAACAAAAATTGTCAGGTGAGCGAGTCAGGTGACCGCGAGGAAGAGGTAGGATTGGTTAGGACAAGGTATAAACAGGAAGTCCAC
>JAUYWH010000022.1:6918789-6941811 GCA_034779795.1 Ctenopoma multispine | reverse complement strand
AGTGGGAACTAAATATGTAAGACTGTCACTATTAATAATGGGGCCCTTTTTTTCTTTTGCTGTGTAGGGCGCTAAAATAAATTGGGGGCTACATTTACAGTATACCCACTTCTTCAGACACCACTACACCACTGGTTATTGCACAACAAGAAATATGCAACCAAATAACAAGTTTTATTTACTTTAAGACTATCTGTTCCAGTGCTGTTGCTTATTCAGAATGTGGGTCATCTGATACAAAAAAGTGTTATGTTTTATGTTGTTCAGTATATCAAGATGTAAATACCAGGACGTAAAAGCTGAAATTCAGAACTTTTGTCTCATTTTCATCGTTTGATCTACAACCCAAATGTATTCAGTTCACATTGCTTGAGGAGGAATGAGATCACAGACCAGCTACATCCTACGGGGAGCATTAGAACAGGAGTGAAAAGGAGAAGAAAGTGAGGAATCAAATCAGCAATCATTTACTCTTCCTCCAGACTCATCTTTACAATGCTGCAAATGCAGCTGTGCAGCAAAGCCTCGAATATGGCCTCAAAATTCCAGAATAGATGCAAAACAACTGCACAAACTCAAAACATGCATTTCCGTTTGCATCAGCTGCACGCTGAAACGCTGAAAACATGCTGACACATCTATGGGTTTCTAGACACAAACAAGATGAATTCTGCTGAGGCTCCAAAATGAGCAATCTGGGTTAAGAGGTGAGGAAAGTGGAGGAGTGGAGGTACTCACGAGACTGTAGCTACTCAGGAGATTGTTTGTGTTATTAAATCACGCAAACAGTAATTTTCCTTCTGAATCTGTGAGAGAGTATCTGGTGCAGACGTTGACTTGCAGGTCTCAGGTCGATGAGTTTCATCGGTGGCTTGTGAAGCAGACACACAGCAACGAGAGCGCGTGGCTGGTGAAAGTTTTATTCTTGTAAAAAAAAGGAATACATAAAAACACACGTATTTCACTGACACTGTGATGCAACGTACACACATACGATTTTTGTGATAAGCTGCTTTGTGGAGCAGACTCAGCTTGAAAAGTGACTCTGATGACCCCAACTACCATCAAGCTCCTTTTCTGCTTGCCTGAAAATAAAAAAATTCACCACAGGTTTTCAACACTGGCAGGAAGCACGCCACAAAGTTCTTTTTCTAATGAACAGTCCTCCTTTCTCAGCCCCCATGTAATATTCCCACAGTGCATTGTTGTTATTTCACATTCCACAAAGGTATTGTCCCATTTTTGTGCCGAGGTATATACCAGAGGTTTCCCAGTAAGTGGTGTAATGAGCAGAGGTTGACAGGGGTTGACAGAGGAGAATTAGTGCCTACAGAGCCCCTCAGTTGGATGGCAGATGATGGCCAAAGCCGAGGTCTTTTGTCTCCACCAGCAGGTCTCAGTCACTAGGTCCAAGCACTAAACACTCTGGGTTGCAGCAACAGTGCGACACCCCCACAGATTCTTCCATATTTCATCACAAAGTTTAGGTTCAAATCATTAGATTAGTCTCGTCTTAAATCTGGATCTCATCACAAAACACTTCCTTCTGAAACCCAAAGTGGAGTGGAAAAAAAGTGAGCTAACTGTTGCACAAACACAAACACAACAGCTACAACCACAAAGATGTGAAAAGTTTTGTCTGGTCATTTGAAATATTTTGGTTCTATGAAATGAAAAAGGATTAAGAAATAATTATAAGACAAACTCAAACGTTTCAAAACCTATTTCAGGATATACTCATGTGAACTATCAACTACGACATCTAAATTCCACTTTCAGACATTGTTTCCACGCTGACCTAAATGTCCACCTACGGAGATGAAAGATAAATCCTCTAAACAGCTTTGCTCCCAGGGTGGGATGCTAAACGAGAACCTGGTGGTGTGGCAGAGGACCAGAGAGGCAGATAAAAAGCTCCGTAGGCTGATAAGGAAGCCAGACAGACTGGATGATGAGAAACCAGAAACCTGGCCTGTAATGGGGAATTGGCAATTTACTGGGGCTGCCTGAGTGCTACTGGCTGTGGTTGACTCAAGTGACAAGACAAGGCCACCTAGAAAGAGAGAATGAGAGGAAGGGATGCCTAGATAAGTGCAGAGAGTGCCGCTCAGTTTGAGGAAGAAGCAGGAGAAATAAAACAGAAACTAAATTCTAACATCATTTAAAAACAGGATTTTTATAATTCAAATATAAAAGCAATAGTTAGACATTTCTGAGAGCGAGGTGAGGAGATTGATACCATTTTTAAACTACTAACTAAGCTGGTTATGTCAAATTGTTACAAAAAAAAGTGACAACTTGTGGTTTTGTGCCTGCCAATCTCCACCAAGGCAAGTAGGTATTTATACGTTACTAAAAACCAGAATGGTGCTTCTGGTTTTTAGTAACGTAGTCATTTCAACCCTTAGAGAATACATTTATAGTGTTAATCAGTGAGTTTTACAGGTGCTCATAGGATTTCCTCTGCTTCTGAATGCTGGTTGTAGCTTCATTATTACCTTCTCACCTAACAGTTGACATAAAAGGGGAATATTTCATGTCCAAGCAACTTAAATTAGATTATTTTGGGGTGGAGTGGTTAAAGACTACTGAGGCACACAAGCTCAGCCTTTGACTGAACAGACTGGAGATTTACAGACAGATCAGTTACCCCTTCAGCCTTCTTCTGTTCATACCTTATGACTAAAGTGAAGTAGTGAGGCTAAAGGTAGTCCTGCAGTACAGCATTTTTGATACTGAAAGCATCGTAACACACATGACTAACACAGAACATACACAGGATGACAGAGAAGAGAAACAAGAGAAAGAATGAGGGGAAGTGGAAAAGAGGAAAATAATATTGCTTGCATCTTCACTGCAGATTGAGCCAGAGTTCTCCCTCTGATCATGTCTCTACCTCTCCCATATTCACCCACTATACATCTCTCTGTCTTCAGTCTCATAAGACTTTGGTTCCCTCTGCACGCACACACACACATACACAGACACGCAACCTCCCACTCACCCCCTACAGCTTGTGCTCTGGCCCCATTGTACAGAGCTGATAGCTTGAACATCCAGGGAATGTGCCTTCATCAAAACACTCTCCCATGTAATTAACAGCCTGACAGCCAGATAAAAGCAAAAGGATGAGATGCTCTCTGATTCCCCTCTTCTTTGACCTACGTTTGGTGGAAGACAAAAAAAAGATGGTTTCAGTCAAACAACTAAATTACGATGAAAGAAAAATAAATTTGTCTCCTCCAATCCCTGACAACAGAGCACAGTGTAGCAACCTAAAATTCAGAGAAACTATAGTTAAACTGGTAACTACATTACTGTTGTAATGTAGTATTATATTTTCTGTAAAAGGTGGCCGTATGTATTTGGACGTATGACCTCGTTATTTCAAGAATTCTGTCTATAACTCTGCCATTAAGCATAGATAACTAGCAGGAAGCTGAAATTTAAAAATCACTGGTGGGCATGGGTAAAGGTGAATACAGCTAAAGTACAAAAGAGAATTCATTTTAATGTAAAGGTGCATTATTGCTCATAAGTCAGTCAAAGTGCTCAGATATCTATACAGAATTTGTTTGACTACAATGCACTGATTAGATGTTTGTTTGCAGTTTGGATTAAAAATACTATCACTTGATAATTATCTTTGTTTACATATAATAAAGCAATTACAAAGTGCTCATGATAATAGATGTTTTTTAGTTACACGAAGTAATCTCAACTCACAGTCCTTTTATCCGCTCGTTCCAGAGTTTCCAAACATTTTGTTGTGTTGTAACTTAAGTTAGATTATGTGAAAGGCCATTATCAGGTTATGTGAAACGTATTCACTTCTATGACAACTGAACAAACTCAGTTTGCTGATGAAGACAGTGAGATGTGGTTAAAGGTTAAAGCTAGTAAGTGGTAACTGAGTGAAGTTAGACAATTTTTTTTCATGGACTGGAAGATTGAAATTTTAAAATTTAACAACAGACACTTTGTAATGAAACTAGACATTCAGCACATGTAGAGGATAACTTAGCATTGCAAGAAAAATTCTCTTGTTTTTCCTTTCTATTTTTTTCCCCAGTGGGTTAAGTTTTGATAAATGCCTTTAATCATTCATTTATTCTGATTGTTCATATAGACCTAGTCTTTTTCAAGGTTATCAGATTGTGCAAAATTTGAGACTCATAATACAGATGACATGAAATTAAACAAAAAATAAAAGAGGGAGAGAAAGCAAAAAGCTATAAAGCCTGTAAATCTCTTTATCCTTGTTTTTAGTAAATGATGCGCCCTAAACCTTAGAGACCCCACTCAACAAAACCTGATGACCCTGAGAATCTTAAACCATCCCAAACCACACAACACTCATCCTCATAAGCTTTCAACAAGTTTACCAAAACATCTCAGAGATCCTGGAAAACATCAGTCTACAGAGGCCCCTTCATTGGAGTTACAGCCCATTAAGGTCAAAGGTCAAATGAAAAAGTCTTGTAGAGTGTTAAGAGCAAAGCTGCCTACAGGCTCACCACACACGCACACAACAACATCTGGGTTTCAGTGAGGAGACACAGAGAATCTGGAGCTCTGCTAGTACTCAAGGGGTGACTTCATCCCCTGCATGTGTATGTGTGTGCATGTGTGTGAAGGGGGATGCTGAGCCAGCATGGAGTGGCTTATTTGATCACTGTCAGTCTGACGGGAGCGCTCAAACACTCAAGGCCCCAAAACCGCTGATAGCTGATCGTGATAACCCCTCAGTGTCTGACATCATTACTGTCAGACAGGGGTCAGACACAGGGGTCACTAGTCCAAATACACAAAGACATCATGAATGTTCAGTGGGAGCATGTGTATAGGAAAGGATGAACTTGTGTGCTTCTATATGGTCACAATACCCAGATTAAAGAGAAAAAACTTTAAATACAATGAAGTAAGAGTAAAGTAAGAGTGAAGGGAACTTTCTCTGAGTCTGAGTCAAATCCCAGAAAAAACATACTGTATTAACATGACCAACAGTAGCTCCAGTAATAACATGATCTAGCTGCAGTGACATCACACTGATGCTGTCTCAGAACCAGCGGTAAACCCAGAGAACAGTTAGTTGTAAACTCCAGAAGTCAGCACACGTCACAGTACTTAAGTGCCAGAGCGTGCGCGCAGGCCCGTTACGTCAGCAGGGTGGAGCATGGGCCGGAAAACATTTGGACAGACGCAGTTCTGCGCGCACACTTGAACAACTGAGGATTTACTCTGTAAGCCATGCACCTCTGGGAAGTGTCACCGAGAGTTTATGTCCCTGTACAGAACTGTTTGAGTGTTTGCTGTACCCGCAGTTAGACAGTGTTTGACAGATAGGTGCAATGCACTGACTACAAGAAATGATGTAAGCAATCACGCACTCGAACATGCTCTAGAACACAAACTCTCAGTGGAAGTAGGGCTGTAACCTGCACACAAATGCTCTGTATGAGAAAACTGCTTGAAAAAGAAGAGACTGAGATTGTCTGTGTGACTTTCTATTTTTTCCTGCACAGCAGGCGAAGCAGTGGAGCGTCCTCTGGGGTCTCTCCCTGGGGAAGTCCCGCACCAGACCGTGGAAAGAGTGGGCAGTAAGGGTCTTGGAGCATGCTCAGTGTCATTTTCCCATAGAATTGTCAGAGTCTGCATCTTCGGTCCTGCTGTGTGACCCTCTCTTACTACGCACTGTGTCATGCTTCCCAGGGAGCTGTCACTTCCTTGAGACTGTCGGTCAGCTCTGCCCCTCAGTCTCAGCCGAGGCACCAGACAACTTAGCCTTTTTATAACATTAAGTTGGCTCCAGTTTACTCAAAAATATTGGCACTAGAGAAAATTTATGATAGATTCTTAGCAATATCTTTCTATATTTGAAGATATCCAAGCCTCCAGCCACCGCAATAGGGGGGGAATCTTTTAACATTTCTCCTGGAAGGATTCCAGGTTCAAACTCAAAGGCCTTTTACAAAATCCATCCGGCTGCTCCAGGTATGAGACAGTCCATGTTGTCCACCCACAGCCTTGTCCTGTTAATAGCCCGCCCACCACCCCTGCATTGTCTAGCACAGGGTGTGGTAAGGGTGGTGGCGGTGATGGGGGAGTCACCTTTCCTCCTCCTGGAGCTACGTACTTATGCACACACCCCCTTTTCACAATCTTCATTCATCCCTTCAGGGCAAGACATCCTGGACACAAATGTGCTTACTCAAGTTCAGAGGATGCAAAACGGAGCAGCAAAGAATTCATGGAAGGAACACAGATTTACACACACACACACACACACACACACACACACACACACACACACACACACACACACACACACACACGTAACACCCACCAGAACGCTTATGCCTCACGGTAGGTCTACGTCATCACTTATCTACTTTTATTACTCAGATGGGTATCCTATGATTCAACGTTTTTGGCTAACAATACAAGCCAGTAAACCAGAAAGTCAACCAACAGTCCTGTTTGTTCTTTCTGTCTTTGGACATGTAGTTTTTAATGTTTCCCAACTGAAAGAGATCAGTCACTTATTCCAGTTATCTCCCACCCCTTTAGTAAACTCTTCCTGTGGAGATACAGTATGGACATTCTGGTACAGAAATAGACCAGGGCTTCTGTATCCTCACATGCACTATACCACACAAAAAAAAAGGTTTTACTTTGTGACTTTTCTAAAGGGGCCTAAAACCTTACAGTTCCATCTCCAGTGCTGATTCTGTTTTCCCTTTGTGAGCTTTATTGTTTTTCCTCTTCTACAACGCTGCGAGTACTTCCCACGTAACACTAGTGATAGGTAGATCACGGAGACTGTTATGATGGCGTTTCAGGTGATAAAACAGGCTCATGATAATGATAAACTTCACTAAATGTGGACTTAATGCCTCCTAGTAGGTGTCTGGTGCATTTTATAGGGCCTGTGGGCCCCTGACAGTCTCGACTGTTGATTCTGCTTATAATTCGACTCCTCTGTTTATCTCATACAGTAGGAGAACTGTAGAAACCATATTTTCATATGGCTATTGATAATCTTTGTCCTCGGTGATCATAGTTATCAAACCCATAGAACGAAATACCATAGAATGTTTATTGAAAGATTCATCAAGTGGATTGCATTGTTTGCAAATAAAGTTGAGATCACAACAACTTTATATATATATGGAATGCAGGCTTAAATAAATTGGTTTGGTGATGATTATTGATTATGAACTTCTCCAGCTGTTGCAGCGCACACACTTGTGGAGATGGAACCTGAGTTTCCATAATGACCTCCTTTGCAAAGTAACCAGTTTCCTCTTGTCAGCCACACCACACCAGTCCAGTGCGCCCAGCAGGAATTTTACAGCTGCCACAGTCAACACAGAAAACAAAAATCTTGTGAAGTCTAGTTCTCCACAGCCTCGACCATGCTGACAGTAATTACACCACACAAACAGCTATTGTTTACAGAGAAATATTTATTTCAAATGTACCTTTCATTATTTTTCACTTGGTTTTGTGCTACAGCCCAGTGGCAAGGTCAAAACGTCAATGTATCTGATTTGTGTTTTTCTTGGCTGACTGTAGGCTTATTAGCATGCTGTGGATCTCTGAGCAATTCCCCCAGCGGTGATCGACTGTGTGTGTGTGTGTGTGTGTGTGTGCCGTGCTAAGACAATTGAGTGTGTACACATTAGATAATATCGGCTCCGTTATATATGCAAAAGCCACACATTTGGGACTGAATTAAGTCAGTTAATTTCAACAACTGCCTCGTGTGCTCTTGCCTCTGTGTTGACATAGCAAGACAACATTATTCTATATGATCCTCCATAGTAGAAGCTGTTGCACAACACAAATCTTAGTTGTTAACTATAGCTTGTGCAATCCCTGCAGTATTTTGCTACACATGCTATCACAGAAAAGCTGCTATTAAAAGAGAAAAAACCCCCAAAACACTTTACTTGTGCTGGCTCAGCATATTTCTGTGCTGGGTTGTGCTGATGACTCTGTGTCCGTCCCCTGCAGCCTGTCTCTAACTCCACCGTGCTATAGATGTATCAGTACTTTGATGTAATGATGCATAAAGGGCTACGGAACACTTACCACGCGGTGGTCAGGCAATAACTCAGCTTAAAAGCAAACCATGTGTTGTTTGTGTATGGGCGTGTCGAACAGGAATACAGTATAGAGTGATGTGAATTGGCCCAGACAGGGTGTCCTATCGTCTTTGTGTCCTTGCTTCAAGATGTTTATATCACTCTATAAATCACTTCTTCTCAAATAAAGCATTTTTCTATCTATATGCAGGACTGTGTATGTATAACGCTGTGTAGCATTAAAGGGAATTTGAGAAAGGACGTTACTGTGCGACATCAGCTAGACTGAATCAATACCACAAGCAGAGGCACTTTGAGATCATCATCTCCCTCTGACCCTGACTGCGACAGACACATACAATCACACACATGCATATAAAAATTCCCATGGTGACATATTGATTTGTGTCCTTGGCCTCAGATGTTGAATGTGGCACCCCGGCAGGAAACTTGCTGCTTTATGATGGCGAGTGGCTGTGGACGACACAGAATGACATCGTTTTAGAGCATAAGTCACACTCAAGCTTGTGAGTTATGGCTCAGGGGGGCTGACTGAATGTCTGCCACAGGAAGCTGTCTGTTGACTCTGTAAACTGTCTGTTCTCACAGCTTCAAGGCTGCTGCGCTCTGTGTGCGAGCTCTGCTGTCAGTGAGGATCTCAGGCTAGTGTGATGACTTCAACTTGCCACAAGATGACACCAGAGTACCCAATCACAATTTCACAATCTCCTCTTCTAAATGTGTCTTCCTGTGCACTGTGGTTTGATCCCCAAATAATACGGAAACTAAATAAATAGAATGTCCCAGATGACAAACCTTTTATAATGGTAGCTCAGATCAATGCAACTGTTTTCCCAGGCTGAGTACTGCTTCCCATCATGAACATATGTAGGTCCTTAGTGTTACACAAATTACTGTACAGACACAGTCAATTACATAAATCAATATGAAATTATTATGACACACAATATATCAAATAGATTTGTCCATAGTGGCACTGGAAACTATAGAAACATTAAATCAATCATGAGTTGTAATCATGACATAAAACACAAATTACTCACAAACACCAAGTCAATTACAGCACAACTACTAAAATTCTAAATGTAATTAATTCGGTTATTAATTTACTTAGCGTCTAGTGCTAATCAGAATAAGGAACATCCTTGTATGAAGTCGTTGCTGGTAATATTGGTGACATTCGTTTTACATTTCACCAGACACTAGTCAGTAAGTTCTACTACGCTGACATTATTTCAGTGCTGTACTTTTTAAACGTACTTACTTATTTTCATTAATTCCTGACTGGCTATAAGTTAATAACACTTATTATATAACCTAATGTAGTTAAAGAAAACATAGTTAATTATTTTGTCCATGGTGTACTAATAATGCACTGAGGTTTTGTAGCTGGTTACTTTTCCCATGTGCTGTTTTCTGGGAGTTCTGTATAAAACCTCTCCTCTTCTGCCCTCGCATCAATGAAAAGGAGAACCAGCACTCATCCTCTGAGCAGCATGATGAAGAACCCTCTTCAGCTGAGTCCCCTGCATAAGTCAGTTTGAACCAGGAAGCTTTTAACTCTCTTTACTTCTTTGGCCTTTACTTATTTACTTCTTCAGGGGACCGTTTACAGAAGCATCCATCCTCTCAGAAAGCACGCTTTCACTTAAAAAGCTATAAATATAGGAGATGGCTTCTTTAAAATACAACTGTCACATTACCAAAGCACCAAGTTGCCACAGTTCTGCAGTTATCAGAATGCACTGACCAAATATTTTGTTAAATCTCCGAGCGGCCTGCAGCACCATCAGCTCTCAGCTGCACTGCTCACTCCTGTCCACATCCCACCAGCTACTCATCAAACACTCGAGATGTCTGTGAGCCAATAGCAGCAGATTCACTAGGATTTAAATATATACAGTATATTCCTCCAGATTCCCACAAATTTTATTAGCTGTTCGCACAACTGAATTAAATTGAAAAAGAAAATTTTTTGCTTTCTGCTTGATTTTTAACCTAAACAACAGTTGAAAAAAAATTGTTAACAATTTCCTACATTATTTTCTTACTCATCAACTCTATGATATTAATCACATATATACTGTATGCATGGTGTTTGTAGGTGAATGTATTTACTGCTCACACTGTGCTACTAATCTACTAAAAGAATGCTGTTACCCAATGTTCACAATCTAGTGTATCTGTACACTAACACTCTAATAAGACTTGTTGTAATAAATTAAGTTTAAAGTATTGCTTGGCTTGACGTACAGAGCCTCATACAGTAAAGTTCTGTACATATGTGGCTCATGATAAGAATAGATTTGATATTTTTTCCTCTTTCCTAAACCCCTCAAACCAGTAAACAACATATTTCTTCTGTATGTTGCCAAAGTAACACTCTCCCCCTCCCTCATCGATTCCTTTGAAGCGACTTCAGAGCATCAATATTTAACCTGACATTGTCAAATCTAAAAAAAGAAGTGAATGCTAAAAGGAAGGCAAAGCTTTGAAGCATGTTTGCCTGTAGACCTGTTCTGAACACACGACTGATTTCCTCTCCGAGTCTGATGACAGCAAGACAGAAAGTGTGAATTACACAGTTGTAATGCACAGAACAGTCATATCTGATTATGCACTTGACTATAGGAGAACTCATGGTAGATGGCAGTAAAATGACGGATAGCTGCAGCACAGTACTACTTGACACAGGTGACAAATGATTTCTATGTGCACATTTCATTTTCTGTTGACGGAACGGGACGTTCTGTAATGCAGTGTAATCCTTCATAAAGTAATAGCAGGGCAGCTTGGCCATAGGAAAAAAAAAAGAGCTGTCAAAGAAGGTAAAACTGAGGCACATCCGACAGCCTGGAATAGCACATAAGTACATGACTTCTTTATTTTTCAGATGTGATCGGTGTGGTGCCAAACCCCTGGAAGCATTCACATCACTATGAGGCTGAGCCTTGGGATTTTCTGTCCTGGCTTCATACAAGTTCTTCCTCATTGTCTTTAGTTTGCCCATTATTTTCCTCAACAGTCATTCATTATATAGCAGTTCAGAGCAAGAATCTCCAGATGCTGCTCAACCACACTTTGTCGAACTTGGTAATTGTTGATCATCTTGTTATATAGTTGATCGACTATATAACCTACATCGGTACTCTGTTCTTTGAAGTAGTGTATTCTACATGGAAGGCAAATTCACAGGTTTTCCAGCCATGTGCTGCAAACCACTCTGTGAACCGTGGATCTGAAAATTTGAACAGATTTAGAATTTTAAATGATTTTGACTTAATGTTTGTGTCCACTGCTATTAGAAGTCGGTTCATGGAAGAGATACGCTGCTATATTAATCAATTCAGCTGTCTGCATACAGACGACCATGTTCTCATTACAGGTACTGTAGCGAGTTTAATTATGTTTGTCTCTTCAGAATAACCATGCCAGCAGTTTTATCAGCCAACTTTTTATATAAGCTGTTTCTGAAGAATATTTTACAGTTGGTTTGTTGGATCTTTATTACTAAAAACAACTGCCTGCTCTGACAGGCTGTATGAGATTGGTGACAGTAAGCCAAAACAGTAAAGCTGAGAAATAAACCACTCTGTAGAAATGAGGGGATCTGCAAATGTTAATGTAGGTGTTAATCAATATAAATCACACTATGATGATGACACATTCAGGATCTCATTTTAGTGCTTTAACATACTACCATGTTACACTTAATTACTTAGTTACACACAATAACACTTTATTACCAAACTAGATAATTAAACAGAAACAGTGAATCACAGCCTTTTATTCTGGCTTAAAATTTGCTGACATTTTTTATTTGACTGCCTGTTGCTTTGATATTCTTCACAGTGTGTTTTTGCGTTTTCATGTGGATAAACCTTTTTTTTTTTTTTTTTGAAACAAAAATTAAATTCATAAACCTTCCAAACTTCCTGAAGTGTTGGGAGGAGTGAAGTCAGAAATGAAGTCTCATGCTGGAGTTAGATGAAGTGCATATGGTAGCTTTAATTAAAACAGATTCCGCCTCTCAAAGCTTGCGAGACACTGCCAGTGGATTTCTTTCTAACAGCCACTGATTGATTAGCGTGACAACTGCAAGAGGCTGCAGTCATTTTTCTCCTTAATAAAACCATCCACAGTAGCCTCAAGCAGTACATTCACCATATCCTGTTGCGTATTGTTGTTGTAACCATGATAGGAAAATACACATTGCATGAAATGCCCTTTAAACAGCCACAACATATTTCTCCACCATGCCTCTATCTCCCCGAGAAAGCCGATTTCCATGCACAGTCAAGCATATGACAGATACAGTATTAGGACAAAGAGCAGCCACTGCATGACAGTGGTGTGGATGCCCATAACATGACAGCAGTGGGAGCCACAACAGGCTTGTTATATAGAATACTGAGAAAAGTAGTTTAAAAATGTCAAAACTTTCTTTTCTTTTCTCTTGAGTGAAAGCCTGTTGAAATCCTGAGCACACAGCTAAAAATAACCCCACACTCTTCATTTACTTTTCTCCCTCAGCCTTGTTTACGCATCCACATCTCTTTGCTCCAGTCAGCTTGTGGATAGAGCCCGTTGTATTGGTGTTACCATGGCAACACTGTAGCAGAGGGTCTCCAAGGTCACGGCGAGAGCACCTGGAGCTGAGATGATGGGAGAACGGAGGACTGACCTAGCAGTCCGTCGCTACACTGGGACACGCAGGTACGTTGTTGTTGGACATTTCATTAGCGTCTCCTCCTCCTGCCGGGCACTGACGTGATAAATTGTGACCAGACGTGTTAATCTGGGGTTGCACAAGCAATAAAACATCGGGCAGTGTTATGACGATGATGGAGTTAGGATGACGAGGAGGAGTAGAGTATGTCCTGATAATGGTGGGTGGGGGGTGTAAAGAGAGGGGAGTGAAGTGTTTCAGTGCTGGAAAGTGGATTACATCCATTATTTAGGAGCTGCTTCCCTGTCACTGTGTTAGTGGAGACAGAAAGGGAGAGAAAGTGTTTGGAAGATACACACATCTCCCCTATGTCTTCATAGACTGCAGTACATATTCTTACACAAGCAAAATAAAACAACCTAATTACAGTAAACTCTTATAAAGACAAATGATATAATACACTAAGTATTTAATTTACTAGATTGATTTGTGCATTGTTAAAAATAATCTATAATACCATTCTTTCTGTGCAACTTAAAAATGAGTTGCAATGCATGTTTCTTAGGATAGCGCAGGGAGCTAGACGCATAACCACGTAGAATGACTTTCAGATCATTGCATCAAAAGGAGTGTGATGCACTAGAGCCCTGTTGCACTGCAGAGAAACTGGGCCAAAAAAAGCCCTAATACGTTACCATTTGATCGTGAAGCTTCATCTCTGCTTCTCATTTCCTTTTATGAGCTGCACAGATTGTGTCCACAGGGTAATTTTGAATGCATACTTTTGAATATACAGTATTAAAGCTACAGTATGTAACTTTCCCAAATATTTTTAGTTATACATATTTTCCAATACATATCTTAATGCTTTTATCCAAAGCGACTTACAAGAAGAAGACACCAGCAATTACCATTTTGGTTTCCGTAAATTCTGAGTTAGTACAAACAAATAGCCCTGATAAGGCCTAACTCGTCAAGACAAATAACATGCTTAGGAATTTTTTTGTGCTAGACAGTTTTGTGAATGTGTGTGTGTGTATGTGTGTTAAGTGTGTTAAATGCGTCTGTGAGTCAAACTCTTTAAATAACCTGGCACCATTGCAGATATATGGCATTTTAAAGGTTTTTGAGTGAGGCTCACCACTTTGACCAATCAGAAAAAGCCAATGTTGGGGGGCAAGAGCTCATGGCTGTCAATCGTTGTATGAATACACTTCAGTTCTAATACTCTCCTCACATGAAGGCTTCAGACATCAGCATGGATGATCTGCAGGTTAGCTAATTCTAGACTTCAGCATTAACTGGGACAGTGTTGACGAAAAAGAAAGGGCAAAAAAAAAAAGAAGAAAAGTGAAAAGAAACTGACAAAGGGAGAATATGTAACATATTCTGTTTTGGCACATTCCACTACTCACGTTCATACTTGCATAAATAACACATGCAGTTGGGTTATCAGGGCAGTGAGCTTTTGAGACACACAGTCACCGAAGTGATACCAACTAGTGCAGGCTGAAGCAGTCACACATTAACTGCTGTCCGTCACAGCAGAGGAGCGGACAGACTCCTCTGACTCTCATACCAGCGGCACCTGACCAGCTCTCACTGGATTCACCTGACAGTGGTGAGAGCACTTCATAACTGAGATGTGAACATTAGCAGTTAAATTAAATGCATTTATTTAATTATTAATTATTATTATCATGTTTCAGGCTCTGGTATTTTTGGAGTAGTTGGAGCTCTTTTCGGGGGAAGTAGGTTAGCCAACCATGCATGAAGCTAAAAATCTTCAGGTTTTTTTTAATTTAAGGAAGACTTGCATGCATCCGGTGTCTAAATGACTCGTGTACCATCTTGGCAGTGTCTTAAAACTGAAGGTCAGTAAACATTGAACAAAAGAAGTTAAAAGGATAAAACTGTATGTCTTGTGTAGCTTGGTGTGGCTTCAGTAATATCTCATGCTGTGCCTCATCTTTCGGTATGAAAACTCCAGTAGTAAATCCCTGTCGGCATTTACATTTCACCAGGGGTGACCACCCTGTTTTCTGCTGTTTTCTTCTCATTTCCCCAAACGTTGTTTCCTGAGGACATAAAACACAGCACAGCACACCTGGCGTCATCGTCACCACCTACCGCTGTCTCAGCAGCTTCCCTGCTGCCTGTTCTCTGTCAAGCGAAAAATCTTTCAGTGAGGAGAGCAGAAAGGATGAACAACGAAGAACAAGGTAGGGAAGGGAAAGAGCACAGAGGACAATGAGAGAAAAAAGGGAGTAACTAAAGGACATATCAATGAGACAAGACAAAAAGTAGATTTTGTGAGACTGTCCTATCCAGGCTTTGATGTTGTGAAATGGTGCAAACTCTTTGCATTACGACTTCTTCTTCAAAGGCTTTGTTCCCACATACTAACACACACTTTTCTTTAATGCCCAAGAAAACACTGTCAGCCTCTTCGTGCATTTGTTTGCCCGAATGATAAGAGCTCAGTACTGTAAAGACTCTTACATTTTCTACCTGTCCCCCAATGTCTTCCTTGCTATGAGACTCCTAAACCATGTTTGCATTGCTTAAGCTGTTAATGACAACACATGACTTCCACCCAATCCCCAAATGATTCTAATGGTTGTGATGATAGAGCCACACACTTTTTCATTTGTTGAATATATTATTTTATTTTAACATCATCATCATCATCATAGTTTAACTTTAATTTTCCCTTCATTCATTTAAAATGATCACCTCTGAAATGTACACATACTGCAAACTGTCAAAAATATACAAACAAATGCAGGCTTGTGCTATAGTCTGGTCAAATGTCTAAAAAACAGTGGCACTGGGGGGAGAGAGAGAGAGAGAGAGAGAGAGAGAGAGAGAGAGAGAGAGAGAGAGAGAGAGAGAGAGAGAGAGAGAGAGAGAGGATATGAGGGAGTGAGTGGGAGATAGAGAGAGAGAACGAGAGAGAGAAAGAGACATTGAAACCGGTAAAGACATGCACAGCATCATTGTGAGCACCGGTTACATTGTTCCAGGTGCGCAGTACTTCGATGGGATCCTTGTGGAAAAGTACATAGATTTCATCGTGTGACAGAGCGGCACAAAATGCCTGCCACATATCAAATCAAAAACAAAATGTTGCTCGTTAATGGAACTGTTAGGCACATCATTGTTTTTTTACGATTTTACATTTTCTGGAAAAGTCTGAGTTACTGTAAATGCAGAATGCTTAACCAAAAACAAGAAAAAAGGAAAATAAACATACAATTAAAAAAGGAAAAAAAAAACAGCTTTCAAAAGTAATTTGGAATCACTGTCCTGTTAGTAACTGACCACTGTTACATACTTTAAGTGTGTGTGTGTGTGTGTGTATGTGTGTGTCTGTCTCTGTTTGGTCATGTGTGCTAGTGAATGTGTGTGTACACAGCTTCGTGTATTTCTGTAGAAATAAATGGTAATGGGAGCGAGTACTTGTAGTTGTTATATGAGTTGCTGCTGTAACTGGCTGACAGCCATCCTATCAGATGCTCAGGTCTTTGGGGTTCTCCTTGTAGGTCTTCTTGGGCTCGGAGAGCATGGGATTGGATGACCGCCTAGCGTTGGTCTTGAGGGTGCTGTAGTACTCTCTGACCTTTGCCGCTACAAAATTGTCATCATCCTCTTCATCCTCCGAGTCATCCCTTCTGGAGCTCCTGATCGGGGAGATATCTCGTCCGAGGCTGCGGGCTCGGTAGTGTGGTTCAGGGGAACTATCTCGGCTGGCATACCGCCCATCCCTCTCCGTTCTCTCAGCTGAGCGTCCCCTCAGCAGTGAGCTGTACTTTTTGTAGGCTGAATCTGAGTCAGGGGTTCGCACTCTAGAGAGGGTGGTGTCTCTGAAGGCATCTCTCTGGCCCCGGGATGCCACATCCCTTAGCAGACTGTCGCCCTTGTATGCACTCTCCATAGTGTGGGCTCTCATCAGCAGGCTGTCCTCCCCATACAGGTGCTCATCCTTGCGCATTGACTGAAGCGTGGCCTCCCTGTTTGGGCGGTCTAAGGCTGGGGGCTCATGGATGAAACTGTCCTCATAAGGTAGGCTGGGCTCAGGAGTGTTGGAAGGCTCCTTCAATACGGCCTCATCCTTGCTTGGCTTATCGCGGCTGCGGCTCTGTCTCACTGGGGAGGCATACCGGTAGGGGTCAGAGGAGTGAGCGTGACGTCTAGTGGGGGAGTGATGTCGAGAACGATGGGGGGACCTGTGGCGTTGAGGCGAGCGATGGCGATGAGGTGAGCGATGAGGCGAACGGTGGTGGTGGTGGTGAGAGGAATGGTGACCATGGCGTCTGTCGGGGGAGCGGCCATGGCAGTGTGCCCCATGACGGCCATCCAGGGTGTTTTCTGCACTGCGTGACCTTTGCTTCCTGTCAGGAGAATGGTGCCGGCTACGGTGGTGCCCACTGGAATGGTGATGATGGCCGTCACTTCTCTCATCCTTTTTTGATGAGCCCTTCCCCTTTACCTTTCGCAACTTGTGTTTGCCTGTGCTGGTTTTCTTGTTGGGGGAGCGGTGGCGGTGCTTGGAATGGTGGTGCTTGCCATTACTGGTAGAATTGTGGCTTGGCTCCTTCTTGCTCCGGGATGATTGGTGGGGTTCTGGTGGGTAGCTTGACTCCGATGGCGCGTTGACTGAGGGAAGGGTGCTCACTTCCGCAGCGTTTTGTAACCCTGTGGCTGGGTTGGCTGCGATGCTGTCGTTGAGGCTGCCGTCTGCAACACAGTGTGACATACAAACGAGGGCAGTGGGATCAAACACGCATCTAAACTATAACTTATGGCTTCTGTCTGTTTGAACATGAACCATGCTGAATCACTCAGACATGAAACTGAGAACATTTCCATCGAAAGCCATTCTGATGTTAATGCCAGCAAGATGACTAGTTGTTAGATGGCACAGCAACAGTCAGTGTCGAAACATTGTAGCTTACACATGAGAATAGAAGGCAGTGTGACACAGTTGTGAAACAGCCATTGATTGAAAAGACTTGTTACCCATAACAAACCTGTTCCCAAGTCTGAAGAAGAATGGAACTTGCCTAGTCGAGCAGCTGGACTGGAGGATGGTTCCAGTTGGCGCCAACGTGCTGCGTGTTGATGATGCTGCTTGACTGTACTGATTAGCCATGCTCTTTCATGCGCGGTCATATTACTTTGTAAATGTTTAAAGCAAATCAAATTCTTTGTGATGATATTCAATGACTATTTCTGTATTACAGTAACTGTGTGCGCAGCTTAGGTGGCATTTTAATTAGACAAGAAAAATTAAATGCTTTGCACAGTTTCAATCTATTTAAACTTTCCTTACTTCAGGGGATTTTATCCATTCGGTCTGACTGAATCATTTACATGAGCATCTTTCATGATGCTTTCACCAGCAGTAACAAAACAAAAATGTTTTCTGTTGGCCTAAAGTAGCATAGATATCTACAGTAAATAATTAACTAAACACCTGCATTTCACCTTGAGACTTGTTGCCCAGAGGTTTAATGCAACTGGTCAAGACATATGCATGAAGTATCCATAACAGCGAATACGGGAGCGGCGACACTGGCAATGCAGTTTGGGTGAATGGAGTTGTTTGCATGGAATAGCGCAAGGGCACAGGTGAGTGGAGAACACACAACACACATCAGGATGGACTGAGAGCGCCCGAGAGAGAACAATAGGAAATGGGAGGGAGAGCCAGACGACAGGGGAGGACAGCAACTAACCGTGGTCTGATTTTGGAGGACAGAGGCCTCCCCCATCTTGTCATTTCTCATACATGCAGTGAGATGAGAAGCGACCATCCCTGAAGGAAGACAAGAGCCCAGTGCAATATGGGAAGAAAGAAGGATACACAAAAACAGAAAGAGAAGAGCACAGTAGTTTAGATCGCTTGGAACCAACATAAAAGAAGAAAAGGAAAATTATTTTGTTGATTTTTCAATGAAAAAAAAAGTGTTTATTTGATCATTGAGTCATTCAGAATAAAGAGACAGTCCAGGAAATTGCCCAAACCCTTCAGTGGAAACCATCAGTTACAGAGAAAAATACTGGAATCAAGCAAACGCACACATACACACACACCTAAAGATGTGGACACAGAAGCAGCAGAAACTCAAACCCAAAAAGTAAAGACAGTGACACTTGCACACCCAACACAATAGCGTATGAAGCAGTTTTACATTGTTGACAGAAGTCAAAAGAAATACTGGCAAGACTGTCAAAGGTTGTGCCAACTAAAAAGTACAAATAATGATCCAAAAATATACAAGTTCACATGATGTCATATCGGTGCATGTTAACACAGCACATTCTTAGCGCAAAAAAAAAAAAATACATTGATGAACTTATCAAGACAGGCAAATGTATCTCCACTCAAAAAGGTAACAAAAAGAAAAAAAAAACAATAATGATGACTCGTGACTATCAATCAAAACTGGTCAGTACAATAAAAAAAAGAAACATTCCATAAATATTATGGAAAATAGACAGTAGAAGGAAAAAAAAAATCTAATTTACACTTTTGACAAGTTCATGCAGCAATAGACTTTTATCCATTAATATGTGGCTTCAATTCATGGCTCTGTACACAGAACAAAAATACTTGTAAAAATGCCTCTATTCTTTTAATCACTGTACAAAAAAGCCTGTATAATTGGAGCAAATCTTCTTCTTTTTGAACGGGGTAGGGTGCAGCTCTATTGTCACAGCTTTTTAATGACATTAACAGTGGGTGCAAATTAGTGAGTAATGTCAAGCACAGTATAGTGAGATTTTCTCTTTGAAATGGCGAAGAACAGCATCACGCTGCCTTTTCTTCTCAAAACAGGTCTCACTTAAAACCTTTAGGAAGTTCAGTAGCTTACATTCACCTTCAATAAATATCATAAATATGTTTGTATCATGTCCAAACCAAAGCTATGAGATGTCCCATGTTTTATCACGGGCTTCAATGGATCAAGTTTTCTCTTCCCCTCAATGCTGAATTTAATATTAATATGTAATTTTTGGAGCCATCAACATCACTTTTTATGCACAAGAAACATTGATTTTTCACTTCTCTGGTCAAACTCTGTAAACAGCTGCTATTTTAATGTAGCACAGAAATCAACCCACCACCTTTCTGTAAAGTCCCAGCAAAGTGCTTTTGCTCAGTGGCCAGAAGGTGAAAAGTGACAGCGGGGAGACATGGAAACTCAGAGCAGGTGACAGCAGGGGGCGAGGACAACAGCACCCACAGGAGGAACCTCCTCCCTGCCTACTCCCCCAACAAAATATCAAAGCCCAGAAGTGACCTCCACCAGAAAGAGACTCAAGACCAACCAACCCTCTCTTCCCCTCCCTGGTGGGTTTGTGCCAGGGATGGGTGAAGGGTGCTGGAAGGTTGATTTAGTTCTTTCGCCTTCTACCCACCACCGTCCACTGAGCGTCCCCTGGCTCAGGGTGTGAAGATGGGAGAGAAGGGAATGTTTTCGTAGATTGACCCACCATATTCAGGCACAGAGCCATCGCCCCTCTTGAGCACCAGATGGACACGTCGGCCTCCGCTCTTGATGAGCTCGATGGCTCGCGCATGCTTCATACCCTTGGTGCTCTCGCCATTGATCTCCAAGATTTCATCACCGACCTAGGAAAAGGAAAAAGGAAAGACAACGAGGACGGAAAAGAAGGGAAGCAGGACAGAGAGTCAAAATAACAGGTGAAGAAGGGAGAAAAGGGTAAATCGGAAGGAAAGAAGATAAAGACAGCGGAGAAAGGAATGCAGAAAAAAAAACGTGACAAGTGGTGAAGAAAATACACATGGGGAAAGATGGGAGGCACGAAGGTTCAAACAGACACAGTGACAAAGGAAGGGTGCAAAGGAAGGAGAGATAAAGAAGTTGTTACATATAAATCAGCCAAACTATAAACTCCACAACATCCCTAAATCAACTTTTTCCAGAGAGAGCAAACTAAACTGTATAGCAAAACAGCAACTGTGACGCGGAGAGAAAATGAGGGAGGGGGAAAACAGAAGTCAGAAGAAACACTTCTTGCTTCCTGGTTCTTTGCCTCCATGCCTCAAGTTATCTGTCAGTGCTGTCTGCACCGAGGGAATTCCTCTCTGGCAGACTATGGATCTTTCACTGACACATCTCTCTGCCTCACAAAGCCCCTTCTATTAATATCTTATAAAGCTAATAAGGCGCATACATGTGGAAATGTGTTAATATATACACCCCCACACCCTTCTTAAATGTATCACATTATATAACAACAGGTACAATATGCAGTGAATGCATGTCTGCATGCGACACCCCCTCCAATACAAAGCACAGGAGAACCTTGGGGCGCAAAATTCTGCGCCCACAGCCCGCCCACAAGACTGGCGTCACTACTCCAGACCCGGAATTTCACTGCAGCGCTTGTGTTTTGTTTACAGTCAGTTCAATGAGCGTTTTTTTTTGTCATGGATAACACAAATCGAGGAGCTAAAAACTGAACCGTTCCACAGAACAGGATTAAAGATAAACAGCAATAATCTCTGTGGTGCAATTGAGCTCGCGTTGCATGGTCGTGATGAAAGTGAACACTCCTGGCATTTTCAAAGGGCTGGTGGACTTTGTTGGATCTCTTAATGCAGCAGTACCTGCAGACCTGCTGTGCTTAAGGGGACATCTAAGACAGTGCAGAATGAGCTCCTTTACTGCATGTTCTCAAATGAAGCTGAGACAGGTGAAATTTGCTTATAAATATTAAATGGCTGAAAACACAAACTGTGTATTTTGACATTAATTTAATATTTTAAAGCAGTGTAATGCACGATAATGGTGTTTTGGTTTATACTAGTGGTGATATGTGGTTACAGCGCATCTGAAAACTGACTTGCAAAAGTGCGCTGCCTCAGATACAAACACATATAAGGGAGGATTAATTAATCCCAAACTGTATATTCAATCACGCAGCCCAGGAGGAGTGCTTCTGCTTTCTGCAGTTAATCAAAATAAAGGTTAATATTAAAGTTTACCGACAACTTCTGTAGCATGTACGAACATCACTTAACAAGCAAACAGAAGGATATTAAATGTACATATTCCGTCAGGAAGCACGCACAACAACTCCATTGAACAACTCTGCAGTGTTTGCTCTCGTGTTTTGATTCTACATTCACATACTGAGCCTCTTATGTGGCCGAGCCTCGAGGCGATCGTGTTTATATTCTGTGAAGCATAACTCTTTGTTAATTGGGAGATACATTATGCACAAGCAATTACATTGATAGATAATATTATCCAATATTCCAGAGGCAGTATATCTACCCCACAGTTAATCAAATCAGTCAGCTTCACCTAAATGTATTATCTGTATCATAATAATAGTCAAAACTAACAGTGATTTAATCATTAAGACCATGCTGAGACATGCAGTTGTGCTGTAAGTTTAGAAATAAGCAGCACTGTCATGTAGAAACATCTTCGTTAGTCAAGTAATACGCCAAAGGGAGCCTTAACAATGTAGCTTAATGTTGATATAATGTAATTCATTCATTCCAGTACACAACATATATTGCTATTATCTATCTCCTTTACAATATTTAACAAAGTAAGTCCCACTGAGACTAAGATCTTCTTTTGCAGGACCTCCAATTTCCAAAATACATCTTAATGTTATCTTTCAACAATCTTCACAGCCTCTGTCTGTAAAGAAATTACAAAACAATCCTGATGGCATCACCATGTTTTCTCAGACCTGAATGAGTCGGAACTTCATAAAACTGAACTTCATATGTAAAAACAGTGAATTGTCTGTGATTAAATGTTTGATGACTTGTGCTTGTGTGACTTGTGTCCATACCCTCATCTTTCCGTTGCGTACAGCAGCTCCATCCTCAGCTAGCCTCAGCACGTACAAGTCCATGTTGTATTCTCTTCCTCCTCGCAGGCTGAAGCCAAAGCCTTTGTTATCTCGCTCCAGGTCCACAGAGTAGAACTCAGAATCCTGACGGCGTCACACACACGGAAAGAGAGACACATTTGCATCAAGGTCACTTTTGTGGTTCAGATTTGAAGTGTGTAAGTGTGTATGTGTCCTTTGAAGTGGGCTCCTATTTCAGGAACATGTGACAAACGCCACCTTCAGGAAAGTCACACCTATTTAATAGGTGTGCCAGACTGGGTGTGTGTGTGTGTGTGTGTGTGTGTGTGTGTGTGTGTGTGTGTGTGTGTGTGTGTGTGTGTGTGTGTGTGT